>JAHHFK020001210.1:0-380139 GCA_024533555.2 Aedes koreicus
GGGATAGACAAAATGATCTGGACAGGCAAATTTTTGATCAACTTTGCAGTGCTCTAACTTCATGAAATATTATCCGATTTCAATTGTCTAAGAAGCATTCGACGGGAAATTCAATGTTATTTTATGTCTTGGTAACAAAATTGGCCAAGGTCACCGGGTACCGGAGTTGTTCCGGGTTTCCGGAGGGGCTATTTTACATGTTGACTTTGCGATGAATTTTCGTACAAGATGACGTTGTCCACCTTTTTTTTTCAGTAAACACACGAAAAAACGAAACATTTTACAAGCGATTGAAAGGTCGATCACAGGAATCGGCCTTAAATTGACCGAGATATGGCCATTTCCGTGAAACAGGTACTGATGAAGGGTTCTGGATGCGGTCAGTTCTTTATTTTACTCAAAACATGCACAGCTTTTTTTCTTGTTTTTTTCTTGTTTTTTACCACAAAGCTTATAATAAACGAAAAGTGGATCTTTGGCAATATTGGCCCCTCCGGGAACCACCGGAACGACCCCGCGGGAACCTGTAGTACGGGCCAATTACGATTTTACTCGAAAGCATGCCGTGCAGCAGCTCTATCTTCATGATTTTTCATAAATATGATTTTTATACACTTGAGAAGGACATTGGCTACATTGGCCCCTCCCGGAACCACCGGAACGACCCCGCGGGAACTTGTAGTAGGGGCCATTTACGATTTTACTCGAAAGCATGCCGTGCAGCAGCTCTATCTTCATGATTTTTCGTAAATATGATTTTTATTCACTTGAGAAGGACATTGGCTACATTGGCCCCTCCCGGAACCACCGGAACGACCCCGGGGGAACCTGTAGTAGGGGCCAATTAAGACTTTACTCCAGAGCATGCCGTACAGCAGCTCTATCTTCATGATTTTTCGTAAACATGGTTTCGAAGGACTTGGGAAGGCCATTGGCTACATTAGCCATTCCCTGGATCGCTGGAGCGGCCCTCGGGAGAACCTGTAGCAGGGGCCAATAACTATTTTACTCCAAAATGTGAACTGTAAGATTCACTAGCTAGCCTGAACCAGCTTCCTGGTAGCTTCAAGGATCAATTTATTTAGCTTTGGTTCGGATATGCAAGAATTGATGAAGTATAGGGAAGAGTGGGTTCTCCGTCCGCATCAAGAACGGCTTCAATCCGCCTTGAGATGGAGCGGAAGAGGTTTTGGATCACGTCTACAGGTATTTTATACCACTCGTCGATCAAAGTTTTCTCCAGTTCCTTCAAAGACGAAGGTGGTGGGAAAACATTTCGCACCCTTGCTTCCAATGTTGACCACAATGGTTCAAAAATATTAATGTCCGGTGACTGAGCAGGCCACTCAAGGTGATCGAAATCACTTGCGTGATCCTCATACCACTTCTTGATGGACTTCGCTGTGTGGATGGGAGCGTTGTCATCCTGAAAGACGCCGTTCCCTTCTGGGAAAATGGATCGCATCATGGGAAGCACCTAGTTGAAATTTAAAAATAATAACTCTTTGTAGTGTACATATGTCACCAACAGTTGAAATACCTGCTCATCCAATATAGTCCTGTAGTGGTCAGCCTTCATTTTGCCTTTTACAGCGATAATTGGACCAACCCCATGCCAGGAAATCGCGCCCCAGACCATTACCGATCCCCCACCATGCGTCACAGTGGGAAGCAGGCAATCTTTGTCGTACTCCTCTCCAGGAGAACGCCACACGTACACCCGCCCGGTTGTTGGGAAGAGCGTGAAAGAGGATTCATCTGAATAGACTACATTCCTCCATTGGGCTTCTGTCCAAGCGGCATAGAGCTTACACCAGCGCTTCCTCTTCGCTGCATTCGCTGGCTTTATAAGCGGCTTGGCAATTGCTGCCCGCCCACGCAGGTTCATCCTGTGCAGCTCCCTCCGGACAGTCCTTGTTGATATAGGTTCTTCAATTGAGTCGTTCAAGGCTGCTGTTGCTTCAAAAGCCGAAAGCCTTCTATCCGCCTTAACAATCCGTTTCAACGCCCGTTGCTGTCGACTACCAAGCTTTCGTCTCCGTCCAGTACTTTTACCGGGTGAAATTTTTCCGGCCTCATACTCCGCCATGATTCGACAAACGGTGGTTTTCGAAACGCCGACTATTTTGCACGTTTCGGCAATCGAAGCTCCTGCCTCTCGCGCACCAACGATCCGGCCACATTGAAACTCGGTAAGAATCGTAGCCATCGTGAACTGTGTTATTTCGAAAACTCGCGTAAAAAATGGGCAACAAAATACGTGTATAAAGGATTTGGTGTAGAACATTGCGTCATGACATCATTTGACAGTTCAGGTAGCTTGTTTACATGTTTTGGAGTAAAATCTTAATTGGCACCTACTACAGGTTCCCCTGGGGTCGTTCCAGTGGTCCAGGGAATGGCCAATGTAGCCAATAGCCTTCTCAAGTGTATAGCAATATGTCAAAAGGGCATATGAGCTTTTGTAAACAAACTTTTTGCTCAGCCTTTTTTCTCGCCGAGTTCATAAAGTCGACATAAAACCTTTGATAGGAGTAAAAGGAATTTGAGAAAACGAGGTTTTAAGATCGTTTTAAACAAGCTGTGTAAGTTCTCATAAACCTGACTAAAATATGAAGCCTATTGGCACCTCTTGGTGTCATAATAAAACCAAATTGATTTCTAGTGGCTTTGATAAAACCTTAATAAAACTTAATAAAGCTGGATGGTTTTGGCAATGTTACTTGGGTAGTGATGTCCTGTACTGTCCTAAAATGAAACGATTCTGGTAAATTTGCCATCAGCTGTTAAACATTCAAGCATTCATTTACTCCCAGTGGGATGTTTGGCAAAGGTAACGTCTTTGGTTCGAGTACTACTTTACCCATGCCCTTTCGCTCAATTCTTCAATACTTCTATTCAATTTTCAACCTACCGTACACTGACGGAACTTTCAACACTTTCTCTTCATATCTTTCATTCTATCAAACATTGCTGTCCACTCTTGGTGTCTCATGGTGATGAGCCTCCTTCTACATCATAATCGTTACTCCACGTACGGAGAATACACACATAACAATTAAAAAAAAGTATATAAAACGAAAGGATGAGTTATGTCAGTGACATAACTGCAAAGTTGACGTAGGACTGCTTGTTGATGTAAAGAAATTGATGTCATCGAATTCATGAATTTCTACTATATTTTATTCAGTCTAAAGAACCATGAGACCCTGTGCTGATGGTGTGCGAGGCTCCGGTTCTTCTTCCGCTATTGGTTCTTCACGAAAATTTATAGAAACTGCAGTTCGCCTCGAATTGACTGTTAAAGATATTTTGTTTGTTAAATCATCGCCAACATTAGATTGGCTTTCATAGTCATTTGCTCTTGAACAAAAGGTCACAAATACAAATTAAGCACTCTTTAAGGAAGAAGAGCTTTATTTCTATCCGCTGATATATTCAATTTGAAGGAATTGTATACAACTTCCGATAAATTAGCAGACAAAGTGTTTGTTTACAAAAGCAGATTCTTCCTAATCAAATGTTGGAACTAAAATGGCCAACGTGCTTGTAAGTGTGAAATAGATCCTGTGTTTACGGAGGGAACATGGTTCGCGATTGAAATGTTCTTATCAGTTTTCTTGGCTGCAGGACAGCCTGAGTGTTTGGCGGCACGTGATACTACGATAAAAATAGGCATTTAAACCGTTTCTAACTCGAGATTGTACAGACTGAAGATTGAACATATACCCAAAAGTTGAAAAGGTGGTATAAAATGCAATTGCAGTTTATACTATGATATCTTGAGAAATCCGCATGATTCAGAGATGGCAATTTCGCCCATTTTGATTCACAAAGCGTTTTATGGTACAAATGAAGCCATGCAAATGTGTGCAAGCGACTGGCAAGCAAAAATAGCTCGAAACAATTTTATCGCTGTAGGCTCCATATACAATCATCACCAACATATTAATATACAATATGGATGAGTCGATATCACAAAATGCCGCAACGCTATTGGCCACTGTTGTATTGCCGCCGTCAAGTGTTCTATGTTTGTTCTCACTGATCATCGACAAAGCGTGTTATGAAATGAACAATGCCATGCCATGCAAGTTTGTTAGCGACAGGTTGCACATAGCTTGGTGGAAAATATGTCCATTTGCTTCATTGCTGCACCCTGAATTTCTCGCCAAGTGAACTAAATGTTGGGTTTCTATTCCCACATTCTTACCTTGTCAACGTCTGCCATCAAGAGCCGCCGTACTAGCGGTCCTGGTCTGAATCGCTTCTTGATGTGCACTCATCAACTAAATATCACTGCGAACAATCTCATGCACACGTTCAATTTTTCATTGCGAATTGCTGTTGCTGTTTTTCCCACAACTAATGTTAGATTTTTCATCCAAGTTACGATCAATAGCAAGAATGGAACAAAATCAAGCGAAATTGTATAACAATCTTACTTTTTTAGTTTGGGTGTAGAGCGAATTCCGAACAACTTAACCTAACACCAAGTGGACCGGTTTGGAATTTTTGGTTTTGCAAAAAGTTCCACGGGGGGGGGGGGGAAAACCCTCATCTTCATGAAAAAAACGTGGGGGGGGGGGCGGCCTTGTGGGGGGTGGGGGGGGGGGTTGTTTGGGCTTTTTTGGGGGGGGGGGTTAGTTAAGCCGGTGGGGGCGGGTGGAGGAAAATTTTTGGGCTAATTGAATTTTTTATTTAATATATTCTTTTTTAGTGGTTTGGTGGCGGGGGGGGTGGGTGTTGGGTGTGTGGGTGGTGGGGGGCTCGTCTAGCGGACGTGCCAGCCACGTCAGGCGCCACATCAGCGTCTACTCGATTTCCAGCATCAGGGCCAAAAACTCGGAACATCTCGGAAAAGCGCTTTTTTATCACGAGAGCGGGATACACACGTCTGAACGTGTCGATGATCCAATAACGAATGATTACTATTCTTCTTCTTTATTGTTTTGACGGGAATGCCAGGCCTGTTTTATATAATGGCATATATCATAACATGACAAGTAGGGGGTTCTCAACGAAGGCAATGCAAATCAAATTTTACAAAAGGGGATGGGCCTCAGTTGTTACGCCAGACAGCAGCGTGGAAATAAAATCATTAGTTTTAATTAAGGCGACAGGGGTTTCGGAGGTTAAATTCGCATCTTTTCTACTCAGGCAACAGAAAAACGGCCCTTGTCAGGGCCTCAGAACCCTATCCCAAGAGAGTTGAGATTTAGACACACTTGCTTCTGAAACTGCATAAAAATAGTAACAATACAAACAATAGTTTGTAAATATTGGCCAGAAAAATTATAACTCACATTTTAAAACTACCTGCAACTAACCTAATCTATTATCTGCAACTAATCCACTGTGAACCTATGTACAACAAGAACTACAATGAAGCTAACCTACCCCCTACACTGAATATGTGAAACACATAATTGGTCTGCCGTGCTGCAGTTCCGCTCAAATTAACTGTTAATATTTCGTTTGTTGAATGTACAACGTGCTTGCTAGTTTTAACATGGCAAATAGAGATTTATATACGGATACTAATAAAAAATGTTGCTCATTTTCTCCAGAACGTGGCTTTTCAAGCAACGCCATGTTGAGCCGGTGCGTGGTAATGAACATTTCAATGAGCTCAAGAGAAATTTCAATCAAACATACTCTTTAGTTGGCAAATTTATTTGTTCGTCCTGAAAATACAGGGTTTTAGTTGTTAACGGAGGGAACATGGTTCGCGATTGAAATTTTCTTCTCGGTCTTCCTGGGCAGCAGGATGGCCTGAGTGTTTGGCAGCACGTAATACTACGATAAAAATTGACATTTGCAACGTCTTTCACTCGAGAGTGTACACCCTGAACATTGACCATAGAGCGAATTACAACGAACAACTTAACCTAACACCCAGTGGATTAAACTGGACATTTTCGCTTTGCAAATAAGTTCCACAGGCTGGAGCGGGAATCGAACCCTCACTTCATGGCAATGAACGACGGGCGACGCCGCTAACCACTTGACCACGAGGATGATGTGGGCGATTGATTTGGCCATTTTCTCCGAGACGAGGCTTTTTCAACGCCATATTGAGCCGGTGCGTGGTATTGAAAATTTCGATGAGCTCAAGAGAAATTTCTATCAAACATACTCTTTAGTTGGCAACTTGATTTGATCGTCCTGAAAAGGACGGATTTTAGTTGATAACATGGTTCGCGATTGAAATTTTCTTCAGTCTTCTTGGGCTGCAGGACACCACTCTGTGAAATGGTCACACCGGAGAAAAGTTTGTTCAGCTCCTCGTCATTGCGGGTGGCTAGCTGCAGGTGACGTGGGATGATTATGTTCTTCTTGTTTTCACGGGTGGCGTTTTCTACCACCGTGCTCCGCAGACAAGTCTGTCGCATACGGATGCACAGCGAGAACTGATGATTGGTCGGTCGTCCCCACATGTTTGAAATTCGCTGGCACGGTAACTGTAGCAGTATGAACCAATCAGAACGAGGCGCAAACATGATGTCATTTTCTACCAATAGCGTTGTGCGTTTCGACATTTTTCTATTAAGTACATTTTAATTAGTTTAAACAAACATTATGAATTAAGTTTGCAACACGGATTCAGCGTTGATGTTCTACCTTGCGAATGAAATACTTATCGTAAAATGTCTGTGGGCCAGAGAGGAGATATTATCGTTCAAAGTCTCCAAACCCGCGTAACGCTTGCGATTTCAGACATTTTAGAACGGCGCCCCTATACAGGAATAGAAAAGAGAGACGTAAGTCCTACGTCAAAAAACAGGGTTTTATCCATCACGCTTAAACTATCTGAAATTTAGTGCTTCACTTCACACTATCATCCCTGGTATAAGGTTTTTGCAAAACTGCTTGATAATATGATTAATTGAGCAAATATGTCGTAAATATATCGAACATTAAGCGTATAGCGTATACTATAGTAAGCGAAGTTGTTATTGTATGCCCTCAATTTCAGTAAGGAATGATTAGTAATCATTGATTACACATTTCACTCAGTTACATACCGGATGTACTACTATCCTTTGTTTCAAAGTTCAACAACAAGAACCATTTAAAACATCCATTCTAACCCAACTCACCGTTGTTAACTATCGTGTATTCGGGGACACTTTGTTCGTCACTAGTTTTTTTTTTTCTATTTCACCTTACCATCACGCCACACTCACAGCACTTTCTCCCTACTGTACAGAACTCAATATTGAACTATTGCACCACCGTCACCATTCTTCCATCATTATCATAATATAGTGGGTCAACCGCACTGAAGCGTATAGTTCTTAGTGGCCGTCGTCGTCGTCGTCGTCGTTACCGCCGCTGTTGTGCTGAGTCGTGATGAACTTTGAATTTCAGCTTTACTAACTGCTCATTTCCCGCGGTAAAACTAATCATGCTCGTCAGGTTCCATAGCAACAATTTTCATAAGCACATCCACGCGACACTGCCTGATCGATGGATGTTGACCCAATCGATCGGAACTTCCATCAATTTAAAGTTAAACTACGTGGAATTCCGCAATTGAAATGACGTTATGCAACCTGGACCGATTGAATGGTTCGTCAACTCGCCACTTTGTTTTCGCGCCAACCGAACTGGAGAAAAACTCTACCTTTCGGAAGAAGCTCGCACGCACGTGGTTGAAACACTACTGGTTAGAAGCGTACACTTCCTACCGGCAACGCACGCTGACATCGGACGACGACCGACGAGCAACAAAACGCGGGCTTGCTGAGTGCTACTGGCCGGTGACGATGACAAAACTGAAGCCACCACACACCAGTAGAGGTCGAATTCAAATTTCGTATTAAATAATTTGAAAATTGCTTGCATTAGACCACGAGTAGCACCCGTAGTCAAACTCATATGACCGATGGATGGTTTACTTGCTCGAAATAAGGCTGCAAACCGGCGGTGATTGAAAGAAAGCCGCATGCACAGTGGCAGGGACGAAGTTGACCACGGAAATATTCCATTGGAAATGAGAGAGCTTGGAAATGCTGGTCGATGTTCTGTGTTACTGTTTACATTTCTCCTCACTTGAGTGTTGCGAGCGTCTCAAATGTTTGAACTTCAAGAAGTTGAAGTACACAGAAGTCAAGCTTCGAAGTTTAGTAGTCACATTTTCATTAGTAGCCAGCAGCAGCACCAACTTCATGCCGTAGTAGGTAAAAGAGAGGTCCAAGGGGCGGAAGATTGCCTCATACCTTCGAGTGTTTCTCTAAAGGTGTAAGGTAAATAGAACTACCCAACAAACCACGCCATTGACCAAGCTGCCGTTGCTGGGTTATTTCTGCGCAATCGTTGTCATCGTTTTCTTGGCCAGCAAACTTCAAAGCCGCTCGTTAGAATGGCGATGGTGATCACCGAGAGTAATCGAAAAACATGTTTACGCATGTCAGGCTCGACAATTTACGAATCATGGTAGTACTCAGGGAGCATCACACCTAGGTCGTTCCGACACATTGTCGGTTATTCAATCAACCGCACGAGCGAACCGTGAACTTTGTGGTTTATTAAACCGGAGTCTTAATCCCAGAGGTCAATGAAGAACGACGTGGGCTTTATGAAACAATGATAGAAACAGTGAAAACGAAGCTACGGAGTGCTCAAAACAAATTTATACATATTAAATTAGTTTAATAATTTTGTTTGGTTAGCTTCATTACCTACACACTTGAAAATTTTACAGTTTTCGGTAATTTTTTACCGAACTTTCAACAGCTGAACGTTCGGTTATCCGATTTACCGGATTTCGGTGAAATTTTACCGTATTCCGGTAAAAAAATTACTGGAACTTGTCAAATTTTACCGAAATCCGTTAAATCGGATTACCGAACGTTCAGCTGTTGAAAGTTCCGTAAAAAATTACCGAATACTGTAAAATTTTCTAAACGCCCAAACGCAATGTGGACGGAAGCGGAACGGAAACGGCAAGTTTGACAGTTGTCGCAAATGACGTCGATATGTCCAATGGGAATCAAATTGGATCTAATCAGTTTTCTACCCGACAAGCTGGTTTAGTCAGATTGGGCTCTTCCGCTGCCGTTGCCGTTCCGCTTCCGTTATCACTGCGTTCGAGCCTTAAGTGTGTAGAATCTAGGTTCTGATGTTGTATATCGGATCGAAGTATGCTGTGGTCGATGGCAGGCGTATTTTGTTTTTGCTGTCATTTGTTGTCGCTTCTCTCAATTTTCGGGAATATTTAAATATATAACCCCGCGATAGACACTCGACACACGACTTTTTAAAAATTTATATTTTAAAAAAAATAAACAGAGAGACGGAGGGGAAAAAATTAATTAATATAAAATAATTTGTTGAAAGAAAATATTTTTTTTTATTATTTATTATGTAATGTGTGGGGGGGGGGGGGAAAAGAAGTCGAGTCGACCGTCACTTTGATCTATTATAGGGTATGTGTCCTTTGACTCAGTCTATTATGCAACGATCGTTTACATTTTTTATTATCACTCATAAAGTTTTGAAGCCGTAAGCGAGATTCAACTAGTAATACACTTGCTAAGATTAATTTGATAAGACATTTGGTAGTATGTATCACGAAAAGTTACACAACTCGTTTTATGAAGTCAGAAACATTCGAGGGATATGGATTAATGTCGGTCTATAAGCACCAAATTGGATCTATCCATGGATGCAACTTCGTCCCATTGGATGGATTTATTACTAAATGCGGTCTTTGTACCGTTTTTTTTTTTCTTATTTTATGAATTAAGGCATTGCCTACTGTATTCGCTTTACTTAACACAAAAGTTCACAAAACAATCTAAAATAAGACTGCTTTGAAACACTTGAGTGATGTTCATATATGATTTATCAGCCATTCAATAATGAAAACATGATAATTCACTACATAATTATTTTGTTCCTTGGGTTTGTGTTTAGATAAGCCACTTGAATATAAACAACTGTAAACTCATGCATTTCCACTTCAAATTTTACCAATAACAACCTTTTTACGGCGTTATTGATACAGCAGGCCATAGTTGGGAACATGTAAAAAAATATATCCCCAACATTGGGTCTACCATTTTCTTGTAAAGTCATTGTTATTTTAGCTATGTGAACAGTTAGTTTGTAACGTGTAACTATTTTCTGTACATCCAGACTGCATTACTCGCTTTATCGATTCAATTAAGCCAAATTTAGATCACTTGAAGATCGTGTAGATCATCTGTTCAGCTTATCCAGTGAAATCATGCTCCCCCAAAAGTTCAACAAATCGAAAATTACGCGGAAGTGAACAACTATAAGTTGATTATTATTGTCTCAATTGCTTTGAATTGCTTCGGTCATCCTAATAGCAACATGATTTTATTGATTATCGCTAAATTAATGGCATATTTGGTACATAGGCCGAATGAAGGTGATAGGCTAACATTACATCCCGTTACCCTACTATTAGGGATATCGAGATCGACGAAATTTTGACGAGTTGGTCGATTGAGTCGAATTTCAGTCGAGTTGGTCGACTCAATCGACCGCTCGGAAACTAGTGACGGATTTGTCACATTTGGTCAACCCCCCCACAACATGACAGATTAACTTAGTTTCGTGTAACCACTTGCAAATCGTAGATGTCGCCCCGCAACGTAAACATTGGGGTCGTCCCTGGTAGATGCACCGATGTTTCTATTCGGAGGAGTTCGTTTTTGTTGCGTCATGAGTGGTTGCAAAACAGCAAGTAAGCGTAGCGTATCAAAAGAGTCTATTTTTATATTGATGATATAATTTCAGTTACAAGTAATTTAAATAATGAAATAAATATTTCACACGGCCGTCCTCCGAGCAAAAGTACAACCGCAGCGTTTCGAAAGTGTTATAGCGCGTTGTATTTTGTGAACACTACGTCGCGCGGTGTATTGTATCCAATGAATCTGAGAATAATAGAAAGTTATTGGTTGGCCATAGAAACCATTTAAACAATGATTTTTTTTTTTTGCTTTTTTACTGAGGTACTTCATGAAAAAGATTTACATTTACGTTGGGAGGAAGCGGATGTTAAAATTCATGTATTTACTATCTTTTTACGTGAGGGAGAGCGGGAGTTGAAAATGGCACAGAATTGATACAGAGTTTCAATTAAATGTATAGGAGATATGTCGAAGAACTCCAGGAACTGAGTGAAATACCCTACTACAGATTCAGGCAGGATCACCTGGAAACATTTTTTTGCTGCTATCGGAGCAAAAGTGGGCAACAACAACAATCCAACCACTGTGCAGTTAACAGCAGCATACAAAAGGTTGATTGTGAATGACAATGTCACTTTATCGGCATATGCTATTTGCCAAAACTTTGATGAACTGAACATGCTTCATGCTGAAGAAAATTGCGAAAATGCGTTCTACCTTGAATCAGGGGAAAACTCATTGGCCTATTGGATATAAACCAAAAAAAAATGGTGGGGGGGAAAATTCTGGTGTAGTTGGGGGGATTTTTTTTTTAACGGATGGTGTGTTTCTCAATATCTGCGGGGTTTGCGGCTCGTGTTGAGAAACAAATAGTAGTAGAAAAAAAAAAGTGTGAAAATTGCATCCCAAGTAGCAATTCAAATGCACATTGGTTTTATTCATGTTTTATGGTAGTTTTATCAGAGCTTTATGGAGTTCATCCGGTTTTATCAGGGCATTTTCCAAGTTAAGGTGGTTTTAATTCATTATCAGTTCTCAAGAGTGATTAAAGAACACTTGAAGAAAACTCCATAAAACTACATCATTTATAAGTGTAATTCACCTTATCAGTAGTTTTATAAGATTCTTGATCCCCCTCTCGAGACATCGTTTCGCAACTCGCATAAAACCTGATAAAAAGTTTGTAAAAGTTTTATGACATTCTTCATTAAGATGAATGTATCTTGGAAATGCTGCCATAAAACTCTCTTAGAACCATTTGATTTTAAATAAGAGCACATATTCTTGAGAAGGAACATTATGTGAAAAATAAACAAACTGTCACAATGGACGCCCACAGGTGGAAGAAATTAAAAACCAGCGGAAATTCAATAAAAACCTATTCAATATATTGAACACTCCTTCATCTCAGCCACCAACGACAATTTTTTTTTTGCCATTCCATTGGATTTGCAGCCTACTGAGACTAACTTATCAAAAGGGTCTATGCGTTATGCGTAAAACGAATAAAATAAAATAGTGCAATGTGTCGCCAGTTGAAAACCGAAATGCATAACTCATGATATTTGATTTTATGCCAGTTATGCAAGTTAAACCTAACGTCTCAGGTAGAGCGTTATATGGCGCACCACCGTGGAAATACAGCGCAGTACTTTTGACGTAAGGTTTAATGTGCATTACGATTGTAAAATGTTATGTTAATGTTGAATTCTCCCGAGTCGTGCATTTCAGTTCCCAATAGGCTACACAATATTTATACTCGTTGCAAGTAATAATCAGTATATCATCTGAGCGAAAATCGATTTTTCCCATGATCCGCACGTCTAATCCAAAGTCGGAAGTAGTGCGCTGGAATCGCTCAGTGATCCACTACACAGTGCACTTCTTCCAACGCTAGGTTCAGCGTACAGATCAAGAGAAAAATCACCTTTCGCTCAACTGATGTTTCAGCCATCGACGCAATATTATTATCTGTTCTTCTTCCCAAATCCATTGTTAGCATATTCAAGTTAGAGTTTTTTTTTAAATGTTTTAATCGCCTTACGCTGGTAATTAAAAACAACAAATTATAAGCTGTAATTATGAGCAACAACTATGCATAGGCACTTTTGATTTGAACGTTCACATTTTCTTTGTTTATGATGTGCCTTCTCCACTATGATTTTATGGCTATCTTACGAAAGACTTGTTTACCTTGAGCAATTCAAACAAGTTTTATTCAAGCGTTACTCTTCATTTTCAAGAATAGAACAAGTAAATATGAACTTATCGCGCTCCTAAAAAAATCTTGTTAGTCTTGTGCAAGAAATATTAGCTTTATATGCGTTTTATGGTAGTTTTAGATAAAACCATTGAAAAAATGGCGAGCGTGGCTATTCTGGATTCCCTCCGAATGGTAGCCATTTTCATATATATGCAACAAAACTCTCGTTTTTCTAATGATACGAACAATTTCTGCTGTTTAAAATACATTTTGAAACTTAAAATGGATTGTAGACACAATTTATTCAAGGTCTATCAATTTATCATAATTGTTGAATTTTCAAGTATTTTTTTTTATTTTTCAAATTTATAAATGTTCTAGCAATGATTCCGTGGCGCATTAAAATTTTCGAACTTTTATGTTATAAAACACCAATAAACTGAGCGTCGCATGAAAAATGTATCAATTGCAGGCAAAAAAACTCATGCATTTATGGTCAATTTTACAATTAATTTGCATACGTATCCACTTTGGAAAAGAAACATCATATGTATATCGATGTTTTTTTTTCTCTCTTAAAAAAGTCCCCATTCAGCAGAACGAATCCAAAAATGGAATCTTCGAAACATATTTGTGCCGGACTGGAAGTGTTCTTAAAGAGGAAAATCATAAAACTACCAAAACTTGTGGTAGTTTTATCATAGTTTTAAGCATGTACTGCATGTCATTACAAGTATGTACCGATAAAACTATCAAGTTTTAAGCGAATCTTGGGAAATAGTCTTGAGAACCTCCTGTAGTATGGGCCTTTTTGAACTTATGAGGGTTTTATGGCTGTTTTATCGATGTTATGTAGAATATCTAGTTTTATGCGTGGTTTTATCAAATGAGTCTTGAGAACTTCTTCAAGTGTACCTTAAAATTGAATTTGTTACTTGGGATGCCACTCGGGATCTCGGGGTCCTTCCTTAGATCAGTCGGTAAAGGCACAGCTACAAAGCAACACCAGGGGGGGGGGGGGTGGGTTCGTTCCCGGTGTGGGTATTGTTTTTTGTGAAAAAAAAATTTTTCTCGGGGGGGTTAGGGTTTATTTTCTTAATGCAAAAATGGTACTTGGCATCGAAAGCTCTGAATTTATGACTGTGGAAGTGCATTTGGAACACTAAGTGAAGGGCAAGCAATAATTGTGTTAATTTTGAAATCAATAAGCAAAATGGTTAAGAAAAAAAAAAAAGGTCATTCAGGATGCCGAATACTTGATAAATTCAACATTGCCAAGTATTATGCGAAGATGGAAAACAGGATCGTCATGACAATTTACAACGCCCATCAGCTTGTTTTCATGCAACTATAACGGCACATTTTGAATCAAAATTTAGTGAATAACCATCGCAACATCTTGATAAATATTTGCATTGATTTTCATCTAACGCTGCGACTAGAACAATATGCTAAAAAAGGTCGTAAAACAAAGCACACACTCCGCAAAAAGCTTATTAATTTGATTCTTTTCCGGGGTGAATAGTGATTTACCTTAACAGTCATAAACGTCGTTTACCGTAGAGAAATATATAATAAGATAACATAAATGCAATAATGTAAAATCTATTAAAAAGATTGAAATTATTACCTATGCTTAAAAAAATACATGAAGGAACTCGATTCTGTCGAAATCCGGAAAAACTACTAGCGAAAATCGATCATTCTGATGCATGATAACGGGCATCGGAGATATTACGATGAATGGCGCATCACTTTGTGAATCCAGTGCAATACCTCCTACTTAAGGTATCTCATATAGTTCTCGAGACAAATCGATTTTCGGAAGTAGATTTTCCAGATTTTGACTGGTACGAGTATATCTTGTTTATTAATATTTAGTTCGAAAAAGAAAGAACGGTGAGCTCTGCAAAACTTAATGAAAAACCATTGACATGACTTAATGTGTTTCATGGAATATCTATGAATGACGTTACATTTTACAAAAACATAAAATCGGCCCTTCACAAAGAGCTTTAAATTAATGGTTTCGCAAACAGTCTAATAATCGCTTTTAACTTCCAAATGTTATTTCACTTTCAGAAATATTCAAACGCCTAACAAACAAATGTTCAAAAATAATGGACTTCATGTTTCAACGATCCCTTGAAACTCTTGCGCAATTGATGATTGACTCCTTAGAGAAGCTAATCGGCTCCCTCTTCCCCTTTGAAACACGTTTTGTATGAAGCAATTCCAAATTTTGTACCGGTTGTCACATTTAATACCTCTCCCTCCCTTCAGTATGTGATATAATTTATGTACAACACACTTTTATGTTTCCACTGGTTCCGTGTCCATTGCAAGCGTAAAATGTAACAAAATTTGCATAAACATTTTTTATCGCACACAATATCTGCATTCCTACATTTTTAGACGATACGCTAGATTTTGTTTCGGTTTGATACGTTTGACAGTACCACCGGACTAAATTTTTGAGTTTCAGTGACAATGTACTAGAAGTGTCAAAACGTTCCCGGGTTGCATTTGGCAGAGTAATGGCTGACCCACAATTGATACGTTGCGGAAGAGTTTGTTGTGATACGCGTTTTTCATCGATTAGTGATGATTGGCTAAGCAAGGTAAGAAATACACTAAACCATTATTTTTATGCCGTTGAATTTACAGAAAAACAATTTACAATAAAAAAATGTATAATCCTATTAAAAACAAAACAAATTACCGTCAGTTCGAATGGCTCATCGGACTGAATAAAATTGATATGGATATCGCCGCAGGCTTTAGTGGCGTGGAGCCAGCAACACTAATGCTAAGCAGAACTGGTAGGAAATTGACCAAGAGCTCGATTCATAAGTCCCATTTGGTTTATGAAATTAGTCCTAGATTCCTAGTATAGAAAAAAATACCCAGAACTTAGGGCACATCCTAGACAGTTCAGAAGGAGACTTCCCAGAACTTAACGAAGATACTTGCTAGCAGTTCAGGAAGAGACTTCCTGGAAAAAATAAAACTTCTCCGAAGGTCAGGCAGAAACTTCTCAGAAGTATAGGGACCACTTGATAGAAATTCAAGCAGGAATATTCCGAGAAAAAAAATCAAGACCAAACAAAGTTCGAAATTCAACTTCCCAGAAGTTCAGGAGAGAATTTCCTCAAAAATCTGGAGAGGACTTCTCAGAGCTTCAGGAAGAAGTTTAAAGAAACGGATTTCTTAGAAGTTTGGAACTTTCCAGAGGTTCTGGAGTTCTTCTCAGGAATTCTAGATGCAGAAGTTTAGGCAAAAACTTCCCCGTAGTTTAGGGAGAAACTAACCAGGGAGAGCACTACCTATAATTTTTCGAAAATTCTGAAACAAACTTCCGCAAAGCTCAGGATGATACATCCTAGAAGTTCAGGAGAGAACTTCTCTGAAGGTTAGGAGAGAACTTCCCAAAGATTCCAGAAAAAAAAACTTCCCAAAAGATTATTTAGATCTTCCCAAAAGTGCTAGAGAGTTTTCCCGAAGTTCGGTACAGAATATTTCAGAATTCAAGAATGAGGATTTCTCGAAGTTGAGGAAGAAACCTCATAAAAGAACAGAAAGAAATATTTCGCCAGCAAAGGGGATACTTCCTAGTAGTGTGAGCAAACATTTCTCAGAAATTCAGGAACAAACTACCCTGAAGTTCAGGAGAAAATTTCCCAAAAGTTCAGAAGAGAACTTCTCATTAACCATCCAGAAATACAGGGGATTCTTCCTAGTAGTTCAAGCAGAAATTTTTCAGAAATTCAGGAACAAACTTCCCCGAAGCTCAGGAGAAAACTTCCCTGATATTCAGGACAGGACTTCTCATAAGTTCAGGTAGAAACTTCCAACAAAAAGAAGGTTTTCCAAGAAATTCTGGAGAAACACAAGTTTTGGAGAAATTTTCTTCGCAGTTCAGGATGAGACATTAGTTTAGAAGTAAAGAAGTTCAGGAAAAAAAACTTATCAAATATTTCTGGAAGGTTAGTTTGGGTTGTTAGATGTGAATTTCCGAGAACAGCAGGAGTGACTGCCAAGAAGTTCACGAGGAAACTTTTCCGAATTTAAGCATCTTCTGTAGCAGATCAGGAGAGAGCTTCCCTGAAATTCAAGAGATTATCACTGAAGAACTGAAGAAGCAGTCTATACAAAAATCATTCGTATGATTATAATGATATTCATGACATGACACTCATGTAGGAATTACAATTCCTTAGTTCCATCTCACCTCGTTCAAGAGATTTGATCCTCGATTCTGAAAAATTTCCCACTTAGGCTACTAGGAACAAAGGAAAAACTTTAAATGCTTTACCAGAAGGTTAACTTCGAAATAAAATCGTTGAAGTGAGATTGATCACTGCATATCTATACAGCAAATTTTGAATGCTAAATGTTTAAAGAAATACTGCTGTCAATAGGTTCAGTATAGTCACGTATAAATTAGTTGGTGATGACTAGATAATAACTCGTCTTCTGAATCATCTTTGAAATTGATATCGACAACTGTCCACATATATTTTTTTTTTGTTGGGGAGTAGAACCACTGCGTTCACTGAGTTGAACTTTTGTGGTAAGTGTCCACATATTAATTAATAACTTATTCGAAAAACAATTCAAATCGCAACTTCAGAACAGTGTCCCAATGAGGTTTTCTGAACAACAAACATATTAATGTAATTCACAAAACAAGAGTTAAAATGTAAATACTTACTCTTCGATTGTCAGTAATGGCAGTTAAATTGATGAAGGTTCTGAATTATTGTATGGTGTAATATTTCAGTGACATTTTGAAAAATGTCTACACTACAGTCAAACTATTGAGTTTGGTTGCCGACTCAATCAGATTCAGTCGGCTTCAGTAATGCGCAATTTTGCTCGACTCGACAGTGACAACACATTTGATATTCATGAACAATCCGGCTCAAATTCACACTCCTGAACTTCATTTATTTAGTAGCGCCTCAGTGTCAACTACATCAATATCTGGTGATTCCTCTTCAACCAGTTCCAGAGGATGGGATGAAATAATTGGCTCTTCAGGGACTTGAAATGGTTATATAAACACCTACATCCTGAACAAGTGAAATCAGTTGGTCTACTGGCATTTAAATCATGGATCTCCCAAAAGCGATTTTTAAGCTCTGTCACATAACCTGGAACGATTTTTCAGCACGTTTATTGGTGACAGCGAAGACCTTGATAATTTAAAAATGTTATCTTATAGGTTGATTTCTTGTTGCGCACTGTCTTGGAATTTCGCGATACATACCTTTGAGTTTGCGGAATGTTTCCACATCAACCTGCTGCTGCAACCTGCTCCATTTTCACCGCAGACATTGAAATTGCGCGTGGATGACTGGTGTGTTGTCGATTCATGCGAGGATGTGAGATCAAAATAAAAAGGCAATACGCAAAAGTGAGTAAAGTGAGTAATAGTTAATGACAGAGTAAAAAAATACTCACTTTTGACATTTAGCTGAAAAAGCAAAAGTGAGTTAAAATGACTCTTTTTAGAGTTATATTGAATGAGCGTGTAACACAACTCTGATAGAAACATAAAATTTTCTTCCTTGTCTTCTAGGGTATTCAAAAGCAAATGCAAATGAACAGTTTTGGAAGAAGTTTACATCTGTAGATGAAATCAGTTCGTTTTTTATTTTACATAACTGGTTGAATTGTTTTTAAATAAATTATCTAATAGATAAATCGTCTAGCTCAAACCTTTGTAGGGGTAAGTGGCGGGACCATCATCATCATCATCATAAAAGTCGTTTTCTGGCGATGTGATTATCTGTACATTGGCAATCTGATCTGATGATCGTGATCGATGTCATCATAACCGTTTCCACACCGGCAAAGATTGCTGTGAACGAGATTAATTCTATAGACTGCTTCTAGGAATGTAAGCCCTGGACCTCTGGAAAGTAGGGGGTTGGTGTCAGATTCTGCGAGCCAAATTGTAAAACAAATCTAGCAACGGAAAGTCAACAAGGGAATATCGACCGGAACAATTGACGAATACCACAGCGACGAAAAAGGACTTGCGATAGGAAACTCGGTACGTGGAATTGTAGATCTTTCAACTTTATCGGAAGCACACGCATACTGTCCGATGTACGGCATCCGCGGGTTCGGCATCGTAGCGCTGCAGGAGGTTTGTTGGACAGGATCCTTGGGGTGAACGTTTAGAGGTAATCATACCATCTCCCAGAGCTCTGGTAACACACGTGAGCTGGGAGCAGCTTTCATCGTGATGGGCGAGGCGCGTGATCAGCTGGTGGCCGATCAACGAAAGAATGTTCAGCTGGGGAGCAAAGGTCGATTCATCAACTTTAGCATAATCAACGTGCACAGTCCATACTCCGAAAGCACTGTTGATGACAAGAACGCATTGAGCGCGCATCTCGAACGCGAGTACGACCATTGCCAAAGCCACGACGCCAAGATCAATATGGGAGACCTGAATGCTCAGGTTGGCCAGAAGGAGGAATTCAGATCGACAATTAGATAGTTCAGCGCTCACCAGCTGACGAACGACAACGGCCTACGACTCATTGATTTCGCCGCCTCCAAGAACATGGCCATTCGTAGCCTCCCTTATCGCTACACATTGATATCATCACAGCAGACGGAATCGCAAATCGACAACGTTCTCATTGATGAACGGCACTTCTCCGATATTATCGACGTCAGAACCTATCGTGGCGCTAGCATCGACTCCTTGTTTATGGTTAGAGTGCGCCCAAAACTCTACATCATCAACAATGTACGGTACCGACGGCCGCCTCGAAAGCGACTGAAATAAGCGTTGCCAGACGAGGCTGTAGCGCTCTGCGTTTTTCCCTGTAAATATAGTTTTTTTTTTGTAAATAGATTTCTGGTTAGAATTTCGTTTAATTGATAATTTATATTTTACTACGATTAATGATGAAAATTTTTTTTTCCTTGATTATCGAGATTTTTAGACCTGGAATGGTTCATCTCCCGTCGTAGTCACTCAAATACCTTTTGGGTATTTTCGTAACTTGTCCGGGGGTGAGATTCGAACTCGTGACTTTGGCGTGAGAGGTATGAATGTTAATCACTACGCCGGGGTCGCCCCCTCCCCCCCATAATAAAAATTGAAATATTTCAACAATGTAAATAAAATCAGATCTGCACTGGTTATAAATTTGCCATAATTAGCTTGTCTAAGCTGCAACGTTGCTATAAAAGCCCAATGTTGTATTCGGTTGTTACATACGACACATTCTTTTGGAGACGCCATGAAGTCCGTCGCCATTCGAATAGCTGTTAGATAATATCTCTTTAGTATTTAATAGATCGCCAATTTGAATAGAAAAAAGTGGTTAGGAACCTTCTTGCCTGTACGGTAACTCTGAATCATGCATATCGCGTTCGAATCGGCTGGTGAATAGAACAGCGCGGAATTGTCCATTATCTTGTTAAGCTCAGCTTATGTCGTTTTCGGTTATGGACAGTGCGGAACTGGGTTCACACTAGGTCCACCCTAACCGCCCAAACACAATGATAACGGAAACGGAACGGCAAACGGCAAGTTTAACAGTTGTTGCAAATGACTTCGATATTTCCTATTGGAATCGGCTTGGATCTAGCCTGTTTTCTTTTCGACAAGCAGGCTTACTCAGATCGGGCTTTGCCGTTTGCCATTGCAGTTCAGGTTCCGTTATCATTGTGTTTGGGCCATAACAGCTGTCAAAACGTTTTTTTATTCAATCGGGTCGGATCTGGATCCGCTCTGGATCCGAACCAACATCGATGAAGTTCGCTCTCAACTTTTTTCGAGATCCAACCTGGATTCACCAATACACACACACATGAACTGTCAAAATAAAATGTTTATGTTTGTTTATATTTATGTTTTGCACTAATACCATCATACTGACTCGACTCTTTATCCGTTTTCGTTCAGTAATTGCGAGTCAGAGTCAAGCCTGACCCAGGTTTAAAACCGAAAACGACATTAGTTTCCTTCGTTTATTTCCGTTAAAGTTCACTTAAGTAAGAATTAAGTTTTCACGTAAGCTAATCAATTTTGTTGAATTTGGAAATATTTCATGAAAGCGCTTGGCGCTTTTTTGTGCGGGCTGGTTCTACGATCTTCGTCCGGCTATCGTCAACGCCGGATTGACGGTAACTGTGTGGCTGTTCATCCGACGGATCATCAGACTCGGGCGCCACGCAAGAGTGAAGTCACTAGATTTACAAGTGAATTTTCCAATGGTCGTCAAGTAGGTCCTTCTCCAACCTCTGTGGATCATTTTTCCGAGAACCCGGATCTTGCGCGTGCGTCACCAGAATCGTACCGCGGTCCGGATTCCAACCAATAAGAGATCGGGTTTCATTCCATTTTGAGCGGTCATCGCAGAAGCCGTTTGAGGGTACGTTGGCCCTTTATCTTTGCGGAGCGAATCTTCCGAGACAGCACGTCAACCCGTCGTCGTTTGGCTATCGAAAATCAACCCGGAAGTCTTCCGTATAGCCGCCACTCTCTCCGCAACTTTAGTTCGGCCATAATGCGCCCGAGTCACCTTCGTTGCCCGCCTACTACAGTACGTTTTGCCACCATTGCCACAGATTTCAGCGGTTTGTCTGGTAGGGCGTTCCTAATCGCCATCTTCGAGTCGTCGAGCCCTCATCCAACGCCATCATCGAGTCGTCAAGTTATTGAAAATCCTGCGCAGGTATGTGAGCATGTTTATTCTTTTCAGTACATTAACAAGGAAGCCCAACACGAACGAATGCTAAAAAATAAAAATCAATTAGAGAACTGGAAAACCCTTTGTACCGTTTTTAATGCTGCTCCTTGAATAAAACTCCGGCTCTATTTATCGTTTCGTGGCTGAGTCAGAGAGTCCCTTTCTTGTAAATTAATTTGTCTCCTGTTGTCTAATTGGACGACCAGTGGTCTCTCGTAACTGGGAGTGGCGCTAAAGCCACTGCGTTTAGGAGGCAGAAAACCTATTAACTTAGTAGTGAACGGTTACAAGGGTGAAATCGATGGGGCCCCTCTTGAAGACTGCTGGAGTACTGTCAAAGAAGCCATAAACAACGCAGCTAAGAACATCGTCGGGTACGTAAAATGGACCCGACGGAATGATTGGTTTGACGAGGAGTGTACAGAGATTGTGGAGGAGAAGGACGCAGCACAGCGTCGATGCAAGGGACCCGGCAGAACGTGGAACGGTACAAACGGAACGGAACGGAAACAGCAGACCCACCTTTACGGGTGAAAAAACGCTGCCTGGAAGAAGCGAAGTGTGAGGGGATGCAGCAGCTGTGGCGTTCTCAAGAAACACGAAAGTTCTACCAGAAGCTCAACGCATCCCGCAAAGCCTTTGTGCCGCGAGCTTAAATGTGCAGGGATAAGGATGGAAGCATCTTGACGGACGGGCGTGAGGTGATTGAAAGGTGGAGGCAGCACTTCGACGAACATCTGAATGGTGTAGACAGTGAAGACCAAGACAGCGGAAGCAATGACTACATCAGTACGACAGATGAGGGTAATGAACCCGCTCCCACTGAAGCTGAACTCATCAATATGGGCCTGAAAAGTTGGTCATTTGTCTCCACCCGGCTGATAGTCAGAATCTGGGAGACAGAACGGCTACCGGAGGAGTGGAAGGAAGAGGTCATATGCCCCAACTGAATAGTTTTCCATTAAGCGTTTCCTATCTTCAAAGTTGAATAAAACAAACTGTGTTTGAGCTATTGACGACATTTATATTTGGTTGGAAGGTCTATCAGTACCATTATGTATGGAATATGACATCGTTCAAAAGGCCGCCTCGGCTTCGCTTGGTGGCATGCATCCGAGAGGTTAAATTTTTTTATTATCTCGCAAAAATCGGGTTGAATCTCGTTGATGAGCTTGACATTACACTCTTAGATCAGACAAACAAAGGAATTCGTAAATCGCTTGCATGTAGGGGAGATCACGCATTCCCAAAACATCGCTTACCTCGTGGGAGGGTTGTCTACTTCGGGCCACTAGGGTATCCAATAGTCGTGCTCTGGAGGCATCATTACCCGGGCCATTCCAAACTGCGTGATCGATGTCATCATAACCGGTTCCGCACCTACATATGTTGCTATCGACGAGGTTAATTCTGTAGAGATGTGCGTCTAGCGAGTAGTGGTTATACATAAGTCTTGACATCACACGAATGAAACCGCGACTTACATCCAGACCTTTGAACCACGATCTTGACGAAACATTTGGAATAATGGAATGTAACCACCGCCCAAGAGAATTACTTGTCCAATCGTTTTGCCAACTTTGAAGAGAACTCTGACGTACTAATGGGAAAAATTCATCATGTGAAATTCTTCTTTCGAAAATCTCGCCTTCTTTTGCACCCACCTTTGCTAGAAAGTCCGCCTTCTCATTGCCTGGAATTGAACAATGTGAGGGGACCCATGCAAAGGTAATTCTAAATGATCTTTCGACCAACGCACACATCTGCTCCCTTATTTTTGAAAGAAAGTAAGATGAGTGCTTAACTGTTTTCATCGACTGGAGGGCCTCAATAGAACTGAGACTATCCGAGAAGATGAAATAATGGTCTATGGGCATGTCGGAAATTATCCCCAATGCGAAATTGATTGCTGCCAGCTCAGCAACATATACAGAACAAGGTTTCTGAAGTTTCCGGAAGGCAGATGAGTATTCATTGTAAACACCGAAACCAGTGGATCCATCAATGCGCGACCCATCAGTGAAAATTCTTCTAATGCAATTGACATGTTGGTACTTTTTAATAAAAATATGGGGAATTAAAATAAGTCGAAGTTGATCTGGAACTCCTTGAATAGTCTGTTTCATGGAGAGATCATAGTCAATGGAGGAACTGTAATAAGGGAAGCGAACACTAGGAGAATTATAGCATAGAAGACTAATATCAGATGACATATAGTTAATATAGATTCGCAAGAATCTAGACTGGGTACTCAATTTCTTCGATGTTTTCAATCACAAGGTTGTTACTGATTCCACACTTGATAAGTGTTCTAGATGAACCGCTCCCAGAAGCGGTACTGTAAGGGTTTTACTCCTGCCAGAACCTCCAGGCTCATATTGTGCGTTGAATGCATACAGCCAAGGGCAATACGTAAACAACGATATTGAATGCCTTCCAATTTGATGGGGTGGCTGTTTCTTGCCGAGAGGACTACTCCGTTATTGCCAGATCAGCTGTAACTAAACAGAGAACCAACAGATGATATTTGCCTGCGACTTAAACCCCACCAGAAAAGAGTCTAGCGGGGTTAAATCACAGGATCTTGGTGGCCAGTTAGCATCGGTTCTCCGCGAAATAACCATGCCCGGAAATCGCTCATTCCGAATATCGATTGTTTCGTGCGCTGTGTAGCACGTTGCACCGTCCTGTTGGAACCACATATCGTTTACATCTGTATCGTCCAGCTTAGGCCAGAAGAAGTCGATAATCATCGACCTGTAGCACTCTCCGTTGACGGTGATGGCCTCACCAGCGTCGTTTTCGAAAAAGTACGGACCGATGACGCCTCCTGCCTAAAATGCACTCCACACAGTGACTGTATGGGGATGCATTGCCACTTTTTGGACCTCGTGTCAAAAAGTGGCAATGCATCCCCATACCCGTATGATCGTTAAGCTTGAGCTCCTGGGACAATTGGATCTTCAATGGGTGCTGACCCAAGTCTCGACGCAGAATTTGCTAAGTTGAAGTCTGTGAGAGGCTGAGCTTTTGTACGCGACGCGGATTCGACTGCCGCAGGTTCTCCTCTACATTTTCGCGTACGGCCCGATTTTCGGGTGGTGGTTGAGCTTTCACCGAACCAGTTTCATCGAATTTGTTCACCACATTGCGAATGGTCCTCTCAGCAGGAATTTTATTGCGACCGTAAAATGGGCGAAGCGCTCGGAACGTTGCTCACAAAGAAATCATTCTTATTTGGATAACATAATTTTATCATTTTCACGTGTTGTTTGACGTTATATTTCTGTGGTAATTTGGCAAGACACACTGAATAAATGACAGCTAATTTCACACTTATAGCTTCAACAATATGAGCACAATCAACTGTCCAAGTTAAGAAATTTACATGGTGGCCATTCAATCTTAATTTAAAAATTCCCGCATTTTTCCCGCATTTATGCCTAATTTTCCCGACTGGGAAAATGAGTGAAAATAAGTTGAATTTTTAGATATTTTTGCAGTTTTCGAGGAAATTGTTCAATCTGGAATGCTTCTGACATGTTTCAATGACGCAATGGCAAAATGACGGATAACAGCTGCAAATCGGGCTTCTTACCTATTGCAAAACTTGTCTCGCATTTTGCAAACGAGAACAAAAATCGCTCTATAAAAGTCATTGATCTTTCAAGTTTCTAGAAGCATAAACATCGAACCAAAAATGGTAAGGCATTTGCGGTTTTCATGTACAGAATGATGCAGACTATACTCGGTGTGAAATTCTAAACATGACGCAGATACAGGGTGCAAAACTTTCGGTTCATACATCTACAATGACCACCAAGTTTAAAATCGAGTTGATGGTTAAGCAATTAAAATACGTCAGACTTTCATATGTTTTTCAGTAAGTCTAAGCACGATTTGTAAATAACAATATGAGCTCGGTTTTTAAGTAAATTGAGTTTTTATTGCACTTTTATGTTCTCTACAATATTCTTAATCAACGTGACGTAACACTGCTCATTTGCCAATGATTTTTTATCCTTTTTTTTTTCGTCTATTTCAAAAGTTTTGATGAAATCCGCTACCTTTACATGTTTGGGCAAATATGCCTTTGTCAGAGCCCAAAAAGTTTCAATTGTCTTGACTGGGGACAGTTTGGAAGATTCATCTCCTTGGGTACGAATTTGACTCCGTTGGCTTTGTACAAGGCTACCGTGTCCTTCGCGTAATGCACTGATGCCAAATCCGGCCAAAACAATGCTGGATTATTATGTTTCCGGATGAGGAGCTGGCGCCGCTTCAATCATTTCCAAACGTAAACATCAGCAGTCATCGGACCGGTTGTTACAAATGGATTTAAAAGCATTCTACACTCATACTTCCCCAAATTGCTTGCCAAACTATGGACGGATCCAGGTTGAAAAAAGAAGAAGACACCGAGTGGTGATAAATCTGACAGCTCCTATGTTAAAGTATAGGACGAAACTTTTAAAATGCTTCTACAAAATTCAAATGAAATTTAAATTAAAAGCGGTTTGTTGTATGATGTAAGAAAAATCCAAAACTACTCAATAAAGACATTTTTAGACAAATAAAAATAAAATTTTAATTATGCCCCTATTGTGCAGTTTTGGATTTTTCTTGCATCATACAACAAACCGCTTTTAATTTAAATTTCATTTGAATTTTCTAGAAGCAATTTAAAGTTTTCGTCCTATGCTTTAACATGGGAGCTGTCAGATTTATCACCACTCGGTGTCTTCTTCTTTTTTCAAGTTGGATTCCTCTATTGTTTTTTACCGAATTTTTCGGTAAAAATTGACATATCAACATCGTCAATAGTTTAACCAGCACGAACCGTGTAGAACTGGTCACCTGGTCTTATAATCAAATTTCACGTAGGATTCATCATCCAAAATCATGCCGATTTTCTACACAGCTGTTTATCGTATAATTTACGGGCCCTTGGTTTGACAGACGCTGCTTGTTTTTCATTTCGTTTTGGCTACTTCTGCTTGTTGAAAGTCCCTATTCCATTTCGTGGCTTTGTTCGGTCGACGTTACTCTCTGAAGTTCCCAGCTTTTTGGCCACATATCAAACGGAAGTACCCTTTTGCGAAAGCTTGCGTGATTTTCCCTTTTTGTGAAAGCGTGCGTGATTTTCCGGCCCAGGTTTTGTTCCATAGGGCCCGGTTTACGTCCAGATTTTTTCTTGTCCTGAAAGGATGACTCCTCACCATAGTTCCAAATCACGTTACGAACTGCTCCGATGCTCACACTTTCCATTTTCGCAACTGACTCAGCGAATCGTTGGGAAAAGTGCTCCATTTGTGTACGATCTGTTTGCGCTTTGCCGGGGAAATGCTTCGCATTTTCATGAAATGTAAATGCACCGGCACTTGAGACTCACAAAGTTATAGATTGAAATGTAAACAGTGATACACAATTACAACACACACAGTGGCGCATCAAAATCGTGCTTAGACTTTCTGGGCCACCCTATATGGGCAGGTTATTTAGTGCAAATGGAACAAGAAAAACTGGAACAATCATATTCAAAGGACGGCGGCTGGTTTGGTGTATTCATTGACTGTTCGTTGTGGAAGCGCACAAACATTTCTCAACAGGCAGGATAAATAGAGGTTGACGCCGTCTGCCACCTATGTACATTTTTATTCTTGATCAATTTTTAACAAAATCTTAAACAAGTCAAGTTCAATCACAAATACTTATACTTCAAAAGCCGTTGGTATCTACTCTCTATTTTGAAGCATTTTATTTACTCGTCAATGTACGCTGCATCCCTTTGGGCATTGTCCAAAAGCCTTATTTTCTTTGCTTCAAGCGGCTTTGCTGTTCTTTTTGCTTCTCTCTACAATTTTTTGAAATTCTCCTTCACTTTTTTGTACTGTCAGCGACTGGCCGTATTTGGCACTTTGTGATTTCAACGTCGTTGACAGTTCCAGCGTTATGGCTTCGTAGACATTTCTCTGAGCAGCCAAACCCATTTCAGTTTCGTTCACCACCAGAAACTTTTCATTTATTGAAAATCCTCGCTCCATCGTCGCATTTTCGTGCGACAGGACGAGCACTTTTTAAACAAATTTTGTCAAATTTGGCAAATCCTT
The DNA here is from genome assembly GCA_024533555.2 of Aedes koreicus. Classification (NCBI taxonomy): domain Eukaryota; kingdom Metazoa; phylum Arthropoda; class Insecta; order Diptera; family Culicidae; genus Aedes; species Aedes koreicus. The sequence continues at coordinate 27,710 of JAHHFK020001210.1, forward strand.
CTTGGAATGACTAATCAGTTCTTGCCAAAATCCGTTCAAATACTGTTCTTTTCTCTGGAATCCGGCCTGCAATGTCTTTGAAGATGGCATCACAGCTGCCCAAATTCTTCTTCCACTTTGTCAGCAACTGCAGCGCTCAGATGGTCTTTATCTACGAACGTTTCGAGACACAGCTCCAGACGCTTTTAGCTATGTCCATGAAGAGAGTAATAACATCAGGGTTAATGCAGGTGACGTAACGCTTTAAGGGTCTTGGTGATATTGGTGATTATTTTGAGTAGCTTCCTAAAAAAAACACAGTAAAAAGACCGACAGTCGTTGCGGAATGCCAAACGTCTTTGTCGGAATTTTGTGCGAATTCTCTCACTTGCCTATTTAGAGGCGATTTCCAAGTCCACATTCCACATTACTATACTAGTAATGTTGTAAGCTCACAATTTTTTCCAAAAATTGCATTACAAATTGTTTTGTGCTTGAATTTTCAAAAAAAAAATGTTGGAGCTCTATACACATGGATAAGAAGGGATTAATGCAGCGGAAATACCTACTTAAATTGATCTGTTTATTAACGACGACAAAATCGTTACCGCAATCGAGCGTTGCCGGTACACCTGTTGAATCACACTAGATTTTATGGCTAAAATTACCATCGTTGGTTAGTGTCTTCGAGGTGGAAAACATACTGCTGGCGAAGGCAACCCGGCCCATAGCATTAATTTTGAAACTATGTTTGCACCACTTGCAATGTGCTAAACCGGAATCCTTTGGATCTGCGCAAGACCATGGATACTGCCATTCGTATTTGGAGAAAGGGGGGGCGCGCGCTCTCCAAAAATAAAGGGAAAGAAATTTGAAAAAGGGGGGGTGGTGAAAAAAAAAATCGGGGGGTTTTTGTTTCCTGGGGGGGAATTTATAAGGAACGATCCTTTACAAGATAGGTGACAAGTTGGAGTGTCCGAGCGATTGCCGCCTACAAAGTGATATCCGAGAACATCTTCCGTCGTTTATCCGCTATAACGAACGAGTTCGTGGGAAGTACCAAGCCAGTATCGTCATCGGCCGCTCGACAACGGACCAGATCTTTACCGTACGGCAATTTTTTTTAAAATGCCGTGACTTCCAGGTCCTACGTACCACCTGATCATCGATTTTAAGGCGGCGTACGACAGTATCGACCGCATGAGCTATGGATAACCATGGAAGAGTACGGATTCCCCGGGAAGCTCACAAGAATGATTTCCGGCGAACAAATGTTCAATTTGAATTAATCAATCAAATTAAATTAATCAATCTTAATCATTTCAAATTTAGCATTAATAAACCAGGATAGTGGCATTCGGAGAAGTGACATTCGGAGTAATGCCATCAAGTCGTTCTTTTGTTCTACTTAAGTAACTAGTTTTCATCATACGGTAATATAAAACTGTGGTTTTTTTTTTTATTGAATTTGAATCCTTTCATTATTGTATGTGTTGACTTTTTTATAAGATTTTCATTAGATCAAATCTCATTATTAGTGACGGTCTACTAAAATTAAACTATTTTCGAATATTAACGAGTCAAACGATTAAAACGCCGTGGAATGAACTTAAGTCATAAGGAAAGCTACTTACATGAGGTAAACTGAAGGTACTAATTACAGAAAACATCAAACGTTCTTCACATTTACTGTTTATCCATTCTAATCCTACAGTCAAATCATTCTATTACCCTACCATGAACATACTCATTGTTTCTCGAAACCCCGGAACTAAAAAAATCACACTCCTTCACAACTTTACAACTAATCAACAGCACTAGTTTTCTAAGACTCACGTTTCAAAATCCTTCATGTTTTTTATCATTTTCTCTCTCCTACAGCAGTCATGACTGAGATTACAGACTTACGTTCCTTGCCCCGACGACGACGAAGTGACCACACCTGAGGCTAGTTGCGCCCAGCAACGATTTGATTTGGATTGATTTTCTCGAAGAAAAAGTCTTGCATTGTGCTCTTACCTGGTGTGCGAAGTTTCTTCTGAACGAAGTGGAACTGCTCCAGGGCAAACTCGTACAGTTCGTTTTCCATCTGCCATATGGTTGACTTCTGTATTTGGTTTATGGTTGCCGGCAGAGGATCTACTTTGGATTTTGTCTTGCGCAGGTGCGATTTGTTCGACTTGCGGAAGTGTTCGGTTGCACCCTTGAAGAATCTTCGAAAAAAAAACCATGTTCAATGCGACACTGACGATGCAAATAAAAACCGCATATCTTACCTAGGAATTGCCAATTCCAACAACTCTACAAACTCGTCCATTTCCTCGGTGACTCCCACGAGAAAGTATTCGTTGACTAAATTTCTTTTTGCTTCCTCCAAGGCCCACGTGCTGCCTGGCTTCCAGCACTCTGCCGCATGACCACAGAAAAACGGTATTTGGAGCCACATGTTCGTGGGATCACAATCCGGCTTTTGGCGAGCGACGCACTCATCAAACGTCATTGTATCGCCGGCACGGTGACGTACCAGGTGGGGCCTATAATCATCCCCGTAGCGCAAGAAATAATAATAAGAAACCAATCGGTCCAACGGCTTACGGATCAAATTCAAGTACAATGGTCTTGCGGCGGGAACGCCTAGCTTGGCAAAGTTCAAGTAAGCAAGATGGCCATGGTAGAAGGATGGCTTCATTGCCTCCCACGCCGTCACATTTCTCACGAATCGAATCTGATTCGGGAGGGACATAACGTGCATGTTAGCCGTGATGTTAATATGCAGCACATGGAATGCATTCTTCCGACAGAGATCATAGGTTAGATTTACGAAACTGGTGCTTCCAGTTTTTGGAACACGGTTGTAAATTACCACCAACTGCTCATCGAAGTTCGTCGTCTTGAGGGAAGGATCTTCCTGGTTGGTCATCGTCTGCCAGTGACGTACGCTGTTCTGAAGCAACCGGTCAGGATTACCTGGCGGATCGATGAATAAATACAATAATAATTTTTATGCTCGGCATATCAAATGAACAATATTTTTCAAACCTGAATCATACTGCACGACCATTCGCTCTTCGGGGACATAGGTGGATGCAAACCAGTGGAATAACACGATAAACACCAACCCGGCAGCGACCAGTATTAGGAGAAAAAAGTACTTTGTTGTTATCATTGCCGTTGCCCGCCGCCGGCTGCACTTCCTTTTAGCTATTCTGATGCGCGATTACGTGTGATCCTTTTTCCCCTGCTCCGAATGTGTTAATATTCGATACGAGTCGATTGAGGGATTTTGTTGCAGGACAGCCTTCCCCACTTGATCACATTTTTCAGTGCGAAGTACTAATATCGAAATAAGACATGTTCAAGGAAAAGGATAGACCGTTCCGAGAAATAAAACTCGATTTAATTTTAGATATCGATGTACTTTTCAGAATTTTCTTTTTGTGATTGTGATGATTTTGTATAATGGGTTGTTTACTTTCACTCGAATGATGACAGCAAAGGTCAGAAGCGATGCCAGTTATATCTGCTCGAAGAAAGGTTCCAAGATTATCAAAACTGGTATAACAAATACAGTGAAGGCTTTGCGATTATCACGGTAAATCTGAAGTATGCAATTATGTCTTTAAAGTACTCTGAGAAAAATTTCATCGTTGTACCGACAATTAAATCATGGTCAGGATGACTATCGCATACAATGGTTACAATAACCATGAAAATGGTCGAATTCACCACGTAGGGCATTTTTGCCTATGTTATGGGAAAAGGACTATTCCGACATTATGGAAAAAGTTGGATCAACTATTTTTAATGGTCGTTTTGACCATGATCATAGTTGGTTCAAAATCACTATACTGCAATAGTCATCCTAACCCCCTATAATGGTAAAATTGACTATCAAATTCCTCTCTGTGTAGGCACTTTTCTTGAAGACTGGAATTATGCATGAAATGCCTAAAAAGGTTTTAGGCAAAAATGCCTAAAGAGGTTATACGTCAAAAAGTGAATAAATTGTAGGCATTTTGCAGCATGTGAAAGAGATTAGAAACTATGCATTTTTGAAATGTGATTGTTGTCGTAAACGGGGGTCTTGCTCGCCATCCGGGTATGTTGTCTCACTTCGGTGTTAGAAATTGTCACTCGGGAAGTAGTCGGCAGCGTGGGTTGTGTCTCCGTTGAAGCGACTGCTACCACAGTAGAGCGGCGCTGTAGCGAGAGAAAATTCTTCAAAACTCTCACTACTGCGGCCGATGGGTGGCTGGTTGTAGGCTGGGTGGTTTCTCTCAGCGCTCGGTTGGCTCCAGTCGTCGCGGGTGGCGGTTGTTGCTTCTTGTCGGTGAGCGGGCGGCTGCACGGCTTACGTGAGATGTTGCGGCTGCTACCAGTGTGGAACGGCACTGCAGTAAGAGACAACTCTTAAAAACTCTTACTGCGGCCGATGGGTGCTGCTTGGTTCTGCTGTCGATGTATGCGGCTGCTCTGCTGTAGAATGATGCACGTCTACTATTTTAGCTTCCTTCCTTCAGTGCGATCGTTTTTTGAATGACGAATCCGCGAAACTACTCGCGCTTTTATTTGCGCGCTTCGCGCGCGATTTTCTCCCCACGCCTGTTGCGCGTTTCTGATTGGTTCGCGGGTTTCGCGTGGCAAATAGTTATGACTTCCCACGGTTTCTCACTGTTCTTGCTTGGGCTCTTCTGATTGGTTCACGTGTCACTAAGTTTGGGTATTTTCACTTTCGCTCGTTTTGAAGAATGTAAATGTTAAAGCGTGCTTTAAATCTGAGTTTATTCTTTTATGCGGTCAATAAGGCGCATAAGGTTTATTTTATTTACTACTTATTTTTACTCAGAGCATATTTTAAGAAAGCTACAACGCTAAATTTCCATATCCAAGGGCTGACAATCGCGAGATGAGAAAATACGCTTTCTTCTTTTTTTTTCAATTCATGGAAATCACAGGCATATCCATGCAAGAGAATTACCAGAAAATGCAATTCCGATTTCTGTGCTTTTAAAGAACTACAACACGAATAAGTTTTCATTTATTTTATTTTTATTGATTTCATCGCATTTCTACTCTACAATTGTATGTAGGAAATAGTCACTTTATTAAATGAAGATGGGATAAGAATCTCAGCGCCAATATATAAAATCTCCGTTGGCCGTTTTAATCTCCGTACGATCTGCTTTTGGTAATTAACGACTTTCAGTATCGATTTATCTAAAAACCCGCACATGCAAATAAAATACACCATAGGGTAGGAACATGTTTCATTTTGCTGGGATTGATAATTTGCAGGAGAATGTTTTCATTTCCGAGCAAACGACGGTTATAGTATCAATATAGATATAGATCAATCTAATTAGTGCCTCGAAGCCTGTCCATGATACTGGATTCAGATTTGACTAGCAAGAACCCATTTTTTCACTTTTTTTGTGGCACAGCCAGTCAGCTAGAACAAAACGATATTTCCACTTTGATGATAGCCTTGTTTTTATGCATTTTTTCTTTCACACTGGAATAAAAAAAGGACTTAAAAGTATTCATTTTCGACATTAAAAAGTAGCCATTTTTTGACGTATGGAGGATGTTCTTTGAAATGCATAGAATGTAGTCAAAAATGACTACCTCAGAATTACCGTGTAGGGTGCTTTGCCGGCCCAAATATAAAATACATATAGGATGGATTATTTATTTGACAATTGAAGTACAATTCAAATAATAGCTTGATAGCATTGAATACATTTACAATGGAATAAAGGGGTTGTTGTTTAAATATTCAAATTTTCCTTAGGCAAAAAGTTTTATTTATTATTTTCTTAGGGCATCTTCAGCGGCGGTCTATTTTTAGATCAACTTTATACCTGGTTTGCATCAGCGGAACTTGAATAGAACTAACTAAAATAGATCAACTTTGTGCTCCCCGCACCGGTGTTGCATTTCTTGTTGTTAAACACCTGTCATCCTGTCGATCATTCAACATCAGAGATCAGAAGTTTTTTTTCAGAGATCGCAGATTTTTCACAAACATTTTGCCATTGATTGGTGTGACCAAATAATTTCTATGGTTTTTTTTTCATTAGGGCGAATCTCGAATTGAGAGATTTTCTCCGGGCTCGCTCTCTATCATTCATAAACCAATCACCTTTACGTTTTTCATTCTAATATTTGTAGAGTATGCTACCCAGCACTGTTGTGTTTCGATCTGTACTAAAGAATCCCACGAAAGTTTTATAACGGCGCTGTAATGAATGAAAGAGAGCGAGCCCGGAGAGAATCTCTCAATTGAAGATTCGTCCTAATGAAAAAAAACCCTAGATTTTTGATGCCAGTAGTTCATTAAAACGATATTAGATAATGCTGATTTGTTATTTGGAAGCGGATAAACAAGAGTCGAAACGAAGAAGGTCACGTCCTGGATGACGCCTCAACGTCGACCGCGATTTCCGTTACCGTAATCAGAAGCTGTTCCAGGACTACTTTAGTGACACGCAAACCTACAACGAGAAGCACTGTCTGCGTTTCCGCATGCCAAGGGAGGTGTTCCTGGACATTATGCGACCTCGTATGTGACAACAAGAGTAAACTAAAGGCTTCTCCAAAATTTATCTGTATGAGCTATTTGCAAGTGCTTATCATGACCAATCTATGAATAAACCGATTTTTCACTTCATTACTTTTCATTTCCGAGCAATCGAAATACTATTCGGAATCTCGGAACCTCCGCATTTCGATCTAGTCAGCGTTTTCCGGAAAATGCAGTGGCAGTAAAAATGCAGTAACTAGAAAATAAGAAGAATGATTAGTCATTTCCAACTACCTTTATTGCTTATCTTTTAATTCCAACTACCTTTATTGCTTATCTTGACAGATACGCGTATTTCTTCTACAATGTGCAAACTTCTTCAGTGTCGTGTACTAATACTCGACTGAAAGAAAACCTTCGCCACCTGCCTTTTTTATCCTATTTTCTAAACACAAACACTTGTACCTACAGCTAACATTTTTGTACCTAACCTAAGTCCAAAACAAATATTATGCTTGATATCTACCTCGCCTTTTCCTTATACCTAACCTGATTATTCCGTAGCAGCGGGTGCTCCACTGCAGTAAAAAAAAAACTAAGCCAAGCATTCGTTATTTGGTAATGAAATGAAAAGTCAATTCACTAACACCGGGAGCAACTTGAGGTAATTATCAGCATCCGAGCAACACAACTTTTTGTCCGCCGCCAGCATCACACGCAGCAAACATGGTTACTTTTCGGCTCACAAATATACCTCAGAATATACTCAATAAAATTGAGTTATTGTTTAGTAAAAGGTGTAGTTTTACTCGATAATTGGTACTATCATGAAGCGTGTAGTGTTTTGGAACGGTATTTTTCTTGTTTCAAATTGCTGCAAGAATAGATCAAAACATATACCAGTTTTAAAATGATGCAAAATAGATCCAGTATAAAACAAAATTTACAACACCGGTGCAGCGATGTTTTTGCGTTTGGTATAAAAAAATAAATCCAATTCACGATTGGGATCGCCGTTGAAGATGCCCTTATTGTTGAATTTATTTCAAACATGATATATTTTATTTGAAAATTTCTTGAATTCCAACCCTAATAAATTTCCTATGGTTATTTTTCTTAACGACCTATTTGGGGTATCATCCAAACCATTAAATAAATGGTTCGAGGATTTTTTTTTATCGTTCGTTTAAGATAATTTTTTTTATCAGGGAAGCTTTTAAACACGATCGATGAAATAGAATAAATCAAAAATCAAACAATAATCTATTCCTGCGAATCTCCATGATGGCCAAGTGATTTACTCCCTGACTTTATATTACCTCTAAAGCTTGTGCGTCGTACTCAAACGTTCTTGCCTGCCCCTTGTTTCTCTGTCGTACTGATTAGGCAACTCATTCGAATAACAGCGACCACCTTCGTGTTTGTTTACGCAGACTCCTCAAAGTTTTCTGCCTCTCGACCTCCCTTAAGCGCTCCACGGTGTTCATCCGCCTAAACGCATCGTACTTCCTCAACAGATTATCCGTCATTTTGCAAATCCAGCAAGGACAGTTCTACTGTTGGTACTACCCTATTAGGCTTTTGACGTTTAATCACCTTTGCCACTTATAATTATGGTTTGTATTCCTCCAAATGATTTTCCTTCTTATTTGCACTCCGTTGATCTAAATGGCGCTGTAGTGTGCGTGCGTTAAACGTCACTAAGCCTAATATAGTAAATTGTTTTTCGTTATGCGCCCTGATAAAAAATTACCTTAAACGAACAATATCATAAATCCTCCAACCATTTTTTTAATGGTTTGGATGATACCCCTAAGTGGTGGTTAAAAAAAATACCCAAAGGAAATTTATTGGGGGGGGGTGTTGTCTTGTCCTTTATTTTTCTGTGGGTACAACAATTATTTTTTTTTTCTTGCTCAATTCTTTTTTTTCTTTATTCTTATGAAAGACGTACAACGCGGGTTGTACGAACTGTCAAATACTTTAATCCTGTACACAAAAACACGTACTAGACTAAAGGAGTACAACGCTGTACACGGAGAATATCGAAAATGCTAAAAAGCATATTATATATTCCTTTCTACGCTTTATTCCTTTTAAATCACTGCAATGCATAAAAAGTATGCATTGCATCAAAATATTTTATGCATTGCAATACATTTTAGATAATTATTATTTTTCGTGCATATTGCGTTACCGGCGTTATATGTTTCAATACATTCAGCCCACCAGTTCCACTCCTTTTATAAATCAGATTGGTTTTCTATGACATTCCGTCAAGTGAAGTCGATTCCAATTTTGATTGTTCAAATTATTAAAACCTCAGTGGATACGCAGCAGATCGGCACTGACGGTTGCGTTTTTTTTACCTTTCGATTTTATTGTTGTTGATTCTGCTTACAAATGGAAATAATCGAGCTCAAAAAATCTACTAGTTCGACAGCAAGAAGCGTTCCAGGTTCTGAGTGCTCGAGATGATCCCATAGCAGCATCAACGGTACAAAAGGAGTAGGCGCTCTTTCTGGAAATTGCTATGGAACCGACGGGATGGCAGGCACTATGGCGGATTCCTCGCATCGTGTGCCAAGAACTATCAACCAAATTTCCCACAGTCGTAAGGGGGCTGTCGAGAAGGTGAGTAGATTCGACGATCAAGTTGAAAATTCAATTTTCAAATATACAGCAATATTTTTAGGTTCTTTTTGACGACCATAAAAGCAATCCTCGTAGTGGAAGCAGTCGAGAATGGCGAATTTCATCTGCCAGAGAAACAGATCCTTCCATTTTGTGCCCAATTGCCCAATTCCAATCGATGCCTGTAGGCTTGAGATCAGTTCGTCAACGGTAGCAGATTGAAAACAAATTACGTGGGGCAATAAACATTCCTTATAAAGTTTAAATTTACGTATTTTGTATTCTGACAATTATTTAGCTTGCGTTGTAATCTACGAATTTGATAAATAAATAAACTTGATTTATGCATTGGAATGCATATATTTATACAAATATGCATTGCAATGCATATATTTAAAGTATGCATTGGAATGCTTAAATTTGATAAAGGCATTGGTATGCATGTATTTGCTTTATTCTCATCAATGTATAAACCTAGTTTATTGATTCCAATGACTGAATGGATCGAATATGGTTTTAGCATAAAATTTATGCTTTTTAGTATATTTGTTTTTCTCCGTGTACGTTGTATGTCTGTCCCAGGCATTACCGTTTATTTGGTAGCAATGGATTGTAATGAAATTATACCAGTCGTTAGAATGACCAACAAAAAGTAATAAAGGATAAAGGGAAAGCAGATTGTTAAATGCATTTGGATTAGTAAATCTTCAATAATTAAACATAAATAGTGACGTTTTATTTGCACGGGCAGCATTGATTTTTATGTATTATACAGTGGTGTCACCCACACAACTTAACCATCTGTGACACCTCGGTGATCCAGTTCCTTGGCCCAGTAATAGCGAATTCGTTTTTGATCCAGTTCCAAACTGGATCGGGTATCAAAATTGGGTCGGCTTGTTGTGTGTTGAACTTCAGTGTGTATGGTTTTATTTGTAGCTCGCATCGGATTGAGGTTTGCACTGACAATAAGTTCGGGTATCGCAGGTTGGAACTGGTTCCAACCTAGGTTCAAAAACGAATTCGATATAAGTCTAACGCCAAACAGCGAGATTGTAAAAAATAAAACACTCCTCTCAAAGTTGACCCAAAGACATTTTCATCAGCTTTGCCATTAAAATTAACTGAGAAGATTTTAAAATTTCCATCCAGTAATATCGCGTTGCTCTCCGCATTAATGTTATTTGGTCCGGTTGATTAAAGTCTTGTTTCTTCGGCTAAGTGCAAAGATTTTGCTCACATTTTCAGTGTCTCGTAGTTTCATTGTGTTCTAACCTCAAACGTTAATCAAAACAAAAGGATTTCATACCTGGCTCGCTGAACCAGACGTTAAAAAAGCACATCGAAGACAGAATGGCTGCCGTAATCCGTCTGAAGAGAAGAGTGGATGAAGATCCACTGGATGCGTTTGTTTTGAACTGCAAACGGCAACGGACCGATCCCGCTCAACAACAAGATCCGACAGATAATGCCACCACCCAGATCCCGCCCGGTGAAACTTCCACAGTGTTGAAATTTGCAGGAACATTTCCAAAGGTTTGCGATTTTCGCTTTTATCAATTTAGAGAATGTTGCTCGAATAAAATCGTTCATTTCTAGGCGGACAGCATTCCCGTACACCTTCAGCAGCGACTGTCCAAGGATGGCGCCAGGGAAGTTATCTCGCGAGTTCATCGGCCGAAAATTGCCTCCCGAAATCGGGAAGCATCACGTCAGAATGCCCAAAACAGTCGGTTCCGGATTGTGAATTGCACGCGATCGCTCAGTCAAGTCGAAGGAGTTGTGGAAACCACAATCGTGGATGTCGAGCGGGATATCATTGCAGCAGCAGCAGCAGCATCTGCGGCCATAGCATCAACAGCCTCTGCTGCGGTTAGCAGCGAGGATAGTGTGGTTGAGAAGCGACATGCGGATGAACCGGAGGAACAAGGTTACGTTTATGATCTGTATGTCGTAGACGAGACGCAACCGCAGGTGCACATCCCGTTCATACCGGACAATCTGGACGATATCAGGTTGGTTTTGGTTGAAGACTTATACTATACGTTTTTCTCGTACATTTGAAGGCCCTGCTGTGTAGGAGGAAGGACAAGTAGCCGAAGTAGCGTACAACGGCTAAAGCCAAAACTTGACTGCTGAATTTAGTTGCGTTCAATTGCGAATTAGGGTTTAGTTTCATCTGACACGGAATTATTTCTCTCTTTGTAAATTAGCATACATTTTCATACCTAGTTGTTATACGTACAAGCATTTAGTGAAGATGAATACCACAATCTTTTCCTGGTAAATATAGAGAACAAATAATTCAATACTTTTCTTCGGTGTTGAAAAGTATTTGCTTAAAACTGAATGTAATGTGTTTTTCATTTGACCAACTAGAGAAATTGAGAAAATAATGAGCTATAAAAATACTCTGGAGGCAAGTATTGAATTATTTATTCTTTGTCTGGGAAATTATTCATAATGTTTGTGTGGTCTCGTGATACTGTAGTGTGGTAAAAAAAAAACTAGACTAACGATGAGATTCGAACCTTTCCGAGGATGACGGGCGATGCTTCAGCCGTCATTTGGAGTAAGAATGATAGGATAGTGAGAATAAACGAATTAGCATAGGTCAAAATTATTCAATTTAGTTGGACTAATCATTGCATTGTAAAATGCTTGTACTTTGTATTACTTTACTGGGAATCCTTCAAAAGCTTTTTTTTAACTTGAATCGTTTTGGTCATAGAGGTTCAGCAAGTTCAACATAAAAGCGCAATTCGATAAACGTTTCTCACAATGGTACAACCCGTTTAATACATAATAATGACTCAGCTTGTAGTTAACCACAACAGTTGACGTTGTTAGCTTTGTGGTGAGGCGCCCACTCATAGTGGGACATCTACTATCTTGTCGTTCACGCCACAAGATTGGATTCGATGTTTCTATATGTTCTGTAATGCCCCAAGGCGGCCACAGTGGTGTGAGCTTAGTTTTACATCCATCAACTAATTCTCTCGTAAACGATTTTGCCGTCGCATTCTTCACAGAAGAATTGATCATCATGCATAGGATTGTTTTAGTTCATTTAATTGCCTGGTGTCCTAAAAACAAGTCATCATGCTACCATAAATTATATTAAAGACACGAAAAACATTTATCTAGTTAGCCGAATTTCTAATGTCATTCCACCAAACTTGGTATAGAAAATGAATCTCTCCACTCGAAACGAAAATCTAACATTTTTCGATTTCATCGACAGGTAAAGGCATTTTTGTTTCAGCCAATCGCATCTGACATTGTCCCACTATGTAGGGAACTACTAGAGCATCGGTATAGTAGAGCAAATGCCAAATAAACTTTTTCTATTTTTCTCTCTCCCCGAATCTCTCCTGCTCTCCGCCATGCGCAGTGTTGCCATTTACGATGATCCGTTGTACTCGAGTCATCGTGGTTTGGGCGATCGGTCGGACTCGATGGGTGAGGAATCGGAAGATTCCAACGATGAAAACAACTGGCGCAACGATTATCCCGACGAGGACGAGGACGTGTTTGGAGATTGTCAAAGCGTAGGTGACGATGACATGCGGCGGGCCGTCGAAGAGCTCGATCTTGAGGGCGATCGCGAATTGTCGTCCGACGAGGAAGACAATCATGGATCCCGCGACGATGACAACGGTGGATTTGCCTACCCTGTGAACGATGACGGTGATGATGAGGAATACCGCGACGCCGATGACGCCGGTTTGAATGCCACCGATGTGGAACGATTTGGCACGTCTTACGCGAGATACAAGGCCAGGGTTCTGAAGCGTTTGGAGAAAAACAGCGATTCGGAAGAGTACGATTCGGAAATCGGAAGCGACGATGATTTTAAGTCATCAGACAGTGGCAGCGATAGTAAGGAGAATTTTGACTTGTATGATTAATTGGTGTGTTTGATTGAAATGTTATTACAGTAAGCAATATTATATCCTCTGCTCATTACTATCTGTTATATGTATGCGACAGAATATGAGCCAGTGATGACTGCCTGAGGTAGGCCATCGTTCGCTCCCGGCTGGTGATACGTAGGTTGATGGTTCAAATCCCACAAATTCCTAGATTGCTCATTATTACTCCACAACAACTGAGTGCGTATTGTTGTAACCTTGACTGGTTTCCTGTTTGAATGCTCATCACATGGCATTCCAAACTTTAGATGTTCAAGGTAGAATAATTCAACCACATTCCATTCGTAACTGATGCTTATACAAGCTTATGTCAATTACGATTCCGACCGTGGAAGACATTTTTTGGCTTCTTTCATCCGTTTTGTGATGTCTATTTGGCTGCGAGTAACTCATCGGCTGTTTGCTCTAGCATTCAGTGGTTTGCGGTGCTAGCCATGTGCACTGGGAACGTGATTCGGGAAGCGTCGCATCGTGGGTTCGAATCTTACTCTCTCGACTCCTTGCTATTAAGTGTTCAATTTTAATCTATTCAATGATTATAGTTGGTCAAAGGCAAGGTACAACAAAGTCAATTTCCACGCGGACTGGTTTATATTCACACTTCATCAGTTCCGTACTTATAAAAAAAAAAATTCGCGGGGTTTTTTTTTTTTTTTTAGGGGGGTTTTTTTTATAACCCCCCCGGGGGTTATAAAAAAATGTGGGGGGGGGGGGGGGGGGGGTGGGGGTTGTTTTTTTTTTATGTTGTGTGTGTTTTATAGAGTATTATTAAAAAAAAAAAAATATTTTTTTTTTGTTTGGGGGGGGGGGGAATATAGGAGGAGAGGGATATGGAAGAATTATTGTTGTTGATAAATATAAATTGTTTGTTGGTTTTGGTAAAAAAACATTATATTGTGTAGGGTTTTTTGTTTTGTTCTTAAAATTTTTGAGAAGGGTTTCCACACCTCACGGGGCTTATTACGGTTTTCACTTCACGGTGAAAACGAAGTGAAAACAAAAAACCTTATTACGAATGTCACCCAAGTGAAAAAATATGAAAGAGTTCATCCGAGGTGACGATTCGAATGAACTCGGTGTTATTATGGTTGCCACGGCACCATCACGCCACCGAAAAAAGTGACGCAAACCATAGATTTTCTGAGGGCTACTACGATTTTCACTTCACTATCACTTCCACCTCACGGAGTTCATTTTTGATCACGGTGATACCAGTAATAGCATAAAATAAGTGAGGTGATGTGTAAGTGAAGTGAAAGTGATAGTGAAGGTGACAACCGTAATTAGCCCCTACACTTCGGGAGGGGTCACCCATCAATTGTTCCATATCATTAGGATTGCCACGAAAATATTTAACGGAACCGTAAGGGGGGCGTGTTTGGGTGGGGGGGGGGTGGCGGGGGGGGAGGGGGGATTATAATAGTTGGGGGAGGTGTTGGGGTGGGGTGGGGGGGGGTGGGGGAGGGGTGGGGGGGTTGTTGGGGGGTGGGGGGGGGGCGGGGGGGGGGGGGGGGGGGGCGGGTGGGGTTGTGGTGTGTGGGGGGGGGGGGGGGAGGGGGGTTTTTGGGTGGGTGTGGGAGGGTATGGGGGGGGGGGGGGGAGGTGGTGGGGGGGAGGGGAAAAGGTATGATATTATTTTATTTATGAGCATGAGCATGACCATGATTGACCGCCCACGGATGCAATTCCGTTATTGCCAGATCAGCTGTATTTACACAAAGAACCAACAGATGATGTTTGGGACTAACATCTTCAATTTGTAAAAACTGGTGACCCATTATAAAGCAATACCGGCGCCGGCCGTGCCCGAATGCTGGTCAAGTAGGGAATGGGAAGGAACGTGTTGACATGATACTCGCTTTGGAGGAAGCCGAGAAATCCTCTGCACTTCCACGAGAAATCACTGGAATGTTGGATAGTTGGGGAAAGGTTAGCAGCAGGGTTCGTTTTGGTTAACGATACGCTGAAAGAATGTACACTTTCCGCCAAAAGCAATGGGCCGCTAAAATGTGTCTGAAAAGAGACAAGCATAACGAAAAACAAAACAAAACAAAATAGACAAAATAAAATAAAACAGGATATTAGATATTGTCTTCAATGCAAACCAGCTCTCCTCGATGTCCTAGATCTCGGCCAAGTTCTGCTGGACCCGCAGCCGCTGCAGTCGGCACTCGTCCACATGAAGCCGGCCGTCGCCGACGTGTCGGAAACCTTCCGGTAGTAACATGATATCTGCGTCTAATGCAGTCTTCTTACACCGATTAATTTACAAACTAAGCCTGTACACCGAATCAAAATTCACTTTGGCACGGTTTTGGTATTTTCTTCTAAAATCTAGTTCTAGGTATTGGCCCTTTATTTCTGCTCAGATTTTCCGTCGTCAATATTCTTCCTCAAACGTAGCAATCGCCAGCTCAGGTTCGATGCAAGCAGCAGCAGCTATCATGCCGTTCGTTTTGTTCGACCAGATAACAGACCCAAGAATGGACACTTTTTACAATTCACTTTTCCACTGCTTTTACGCTGCGACTGGACTGATAAATATCACCAATCGACTCCGAACGACCGTAACTTTATACTTTTAATCTTTTTAACCAAATTTTCGCCGTTTTTCAGCGTAAAAATTTGCACTTCATTAAACTTTTTCGACTCCTGCTCATCAATTCACGCACGACAGAGGGAAAAAGCACTATTTTCGGATATGGAAGTTCCTCTGAAAATCGATCGGAAATGCATAGATTTGTTCAACACCAGTGAGCAAAATCCGTTGGGGAGCACTTTGGTACGTTTTTAATGTGAATTTCGATCGAAAACACGATTATTTTTCAATTTTCCCAAAAAACGATGACGGGAAAAAAGCATCTTCATCGCTCAAAAAACGCAGCCTACTTCTTCTTAATTATTTAATTTTATTTATGGAGAAAAACGAGGTTACGTTTACTTTTGTGTGACCTGCAGGACAACCTATGCTACGCTGAAGTAGTAGCTTCTAAAGCAGAATTGCGTTCCGAACGTTAATGAAATAGCATAGTATAGCATTTTTCGACCATACATAATCCTGGGTTGGCTGTTGTAGAGACGATGGAAGCGCCAGAAGAGCTGCCTTGGATGTGACAGGCTTCTCATCCATCGATCTCTTTGCACAACACCTGGCCAGGTCCTTATGATCAGTAAGGGAAGGGAGGGAAGTGTTGATTAGATGTCTACTTAAGAAGATACTGAGAACTCATGCTACCTTCATAGACTTCTGGAGTTGGACATTAGATGGGATTGTGCGGGAAGCTTTTATTGGCGTATGTATATTTACATGGTTCTATAACTGTTGGCGAGGTCCCGCCTGCGCACCTCTATGACATGAACGTCTATAGCCGACCGACGGTTGTATCATCCCTCTCCGTAGGTAATAACAAAGGATAATAGATCTGACACAGCGATGAGTTGGCAGATAGGCAGATAATAGAAGGGGAAATACTATTGTTAGAAGGATGGTAAAAGTGCATGCAGATAGAAGTGATTTAGAAATTATTGAATTTTTTTTTATTGAATTTCATTAAGTGCAAGTTTCCTGAACATATTTGTAATAAGCCTATTTTCTACAAGGTAATTTAACATGCATATGTGAAGTAAATTTACTAGCTAAATCATTGCCCATCATTTGATAGGAATTATTCACAGCAAGGACATACCATACTTAACCTTAATTACTAAGTCTACAAACTAAGTGGTAATTAACTAAATGAACTATCTTATCACATGCAAATACTTAATACTAGCCTAATTACAGTATCGCTTGATAGCACTTAAAGTTTAGTACGGATCGCTGAATGAAAGCGACTCCAATAATCTAATTGAACCTGAATCCAGACATACAAATCTAGACAGACAGACTGGACTCCAAATAGTAGCTGGACTCTACGTAAATGTCAACACTCAAGGTCCAAAATTTGCAGGTTACATAACCATTGTGAACATAAAGCCGCTGTAACATTTATCTATAACAAACATAATAATATATAAGTTATCTCTTATGTGTTTACAGGGTGCGGCAGAAAATAATGCGAAAATGTGTTCTATTTCTATCAAATCCCATTTTCAACTAATTCAAGCCATAATATCAACATTTTCGCGTGCACTTATCTTTATAAAGTCCTTTAAACAAATTTATTCAATGTGTCCTCCGTTTTTATTAATAACATCCTCGAGCCGACGCCGGAAGCCAGAGCATGCCTTTCGGACGTAGTCCTCCGACATTGAGTGCCACGTGCGTGTTATGGTTGACTTCAGGGTTTTCACACTAGGGTGTGATGTTTTGCAGGCTTGTGCTTCAACATATGCCCAAATCGAATAATCCAACGGATTAAGATCTGGACTGCTAGGGGGCCACAAATCCTTCGGCCAAAACTTCATGTTATTGTTCCAACCATTGTTGGGTTCGATTGGACGTGTGACACGGCGCTCCATCCTGCTGTAGGACAACGTTTTGGTCCTCGGAGAAGTTGGCCTTCACCCAGGGAAGCACTTGGTCCTTTAAAATACCGATTTACACTTCGGTATTGATTTTAACTCCAGCATCGATGAAAACAGGCGGCAAACCGTTGGACGCCACCAAGCCAAACATCATGACACCAGCCGGATGTTTGGTTTGAAATTTGAATTTCACTTTTTCCGGAACGTTCTCCATTTTCTGCGATGAAATGAACCGGTCCGTGCGGCTGTTGGCCACAGCATCGATGCTGAAAAGCTTTTCGTCGGAGAACAGGATTATCATTTTTTCCTTCTTCAACAAGGAAAGCAATCTCTTGGAACGAGTCACTCGTAGTTCCTTGACCCGGTCCGTAATCAAGTGGCGTTTCCCTCTGGCTCTGGAAGATGCATGCAGGTTTTCTTTGATGATTCTCCGCATGAATTTCTCCGAAATATTGGCTTCCTTTGCAAGTTTTCTTATGGAACGCACCGGGTTGCGAGCAATTTTTGCACGGACCGATTTGATCACGTTCGGCGTGCGGGCAAAGCGCGGACGTGCGCTTCCCGCTATCCGCAGCTTAGGAGCATCCTGCCGGGACTTTTTTATGCGGTAAACTGTTGCCAAATGGCACCCTACCACTTTGGCAATCTCTTACGGCTTCTTCTGGGCGAGCAACAAACTGGTGACAACATTTTGATGAATTTGCAATAAGACAAATAGAATGTTTGGATGCAGCACTTGAAAGTAAACATAAAAAAATACACTTTCGACAGAAATCAGTCACTAGCTACACGAATTAACCCAATATTCAAGTTTGAACATTTTCGCATTATTTTCTGCCGCACCTTGTACAGGAAAATAATAATCGCCCTACCAGTAAATCCCAAGCATCGGTCTTAAACTTTTTTACATTCTATGATATAATTACTGTCTTAAATAATTACATACGATAGAGCGTACTATTAAGGCTTTCCCAAACCCCAGCGTTGTTTTTTTGCCATCGCGGCAACGAAATCGCCGCGATGAGATAACATGGCGGCTTATGGGATCACACAAGTCGACGCGATTAAAAAACGCATCGCGTCGTTTTGTGCGCTCTCATTAGCCGCCATGTAATCTCATAGTGGCGGATTTATCGCTGCAATTTCACCAACAATCAATGTGCAACTAGCGGTTTGAAATTGGTTCACTGTTGTAGAACCCCTAGTTCCGAAATACACCTTGCAGTCTGCTCCTTGCCATGCACTCTTGCGCTTTTCAGTACCTTTTGGTACAAGTGTCTTTGTTTTTTATTTGATTCGCTATGTTATTTTGACAGAATATTTGAGAGTGTATTGGTGTGAGTTACGGTCTTAGGGACGAATCATTAAGCTTGGGACCGAGCATGGGACCGGTGTGCTAGTACTTCCTGAGCCAAAAAAATATTCGTTTTCTTCATGACTATCTACCCGCTGATTTCACTGCAGCGGCGGCAAAAAAAAAAACGCTGCGGTTTTGGAAGGCCTTTATATGGGATATTCCATGGATTTTTGCCAATCAATATATGTGGATTATTCCCCGTGTATATAATCATATTTCTGTTGATACAATATAAAGAAAATTGGTATTAATTTTGGCAATGCTGGCAGCTTAAGCTCGAATGAGCTACACGCTAGTTCAGATGGACTCTAAATAGAGTAACTTTCACTCAGTTTCGTATTTCCATGCTACATGTCAAAAACTGAGTAACTTAAATAAGGAAACTGAGTAAATGCGTATACGTCGCAGCTGTCGTTCATTTTTTTAAGTTTTCCTTTGTCCCTGTCATTTGCCTCAATCAGCAAATTCGACGGTGTTTGAAGCTACAAACACGAGGAGCGGGATATGACGATTAAAGCTGCTTGAAAAAGGTGAGTAATCAAAGTATTATGGTCATTTGTGTTCACTTTAGAAGCATAGCATTTGGCACAATGTGCCAAATTTTGTGTTTAATTAGCAGAGTGAAAACTAACCTAAAACTTTGGTTGCGAGCATTTACTATGTAACATAAAAATGCCAACTCCAACGGGGTCTAACAACCCGCATAAAAAAGCGCCTAACGTTAGTCTAACGTTAGACTAACTGGTTAGCCATGTACCCCAGTAAAGTCTGACATCATGTGTCAGATGTGTCTAACATTAGACGAAGAGCTGAAAGAGCTGATGAACTAGCTAGGGCTGGATCATTTTGCGGAGTATCTGCATGCGCAATCAAAATGGAACTCAGGAACTGGGAAAAGAAGATAGTGATTACAAACTGGAATATAACCAACAATCAATATGCAACTAGCGATTTGAAATTGGTTCACTGTTGTAGAACCCCTTGGTTCGAAGTACACCTTGAAGCAAGCACCTAACTATACATATTTGCGCCTTTGTTTTGATTTGCTGTGTTATTTTGACAGAATAAATGAGAGTGTGTTGGTGTGAGTTCATTATTAGGGGCGTATTATTAAGCTTGGGACCGAGCTTGGGACCGGTGTTTCAGTACTGACTGAGCCAAGAAAAAAATCGTATTTGTTCGGGACCACTGGTCTTAGAGTTAGTCTATGATATAACCACCACTGCCCGGCAGTCTAAAAAGTTCATTACGCCTAACATACCGAAAACACAAAAGGTTCTCGTTTTGTCAAAAAATGACCTGTGCACACACGCAGGCCTAATTACAGGACATTGTATGGTTAAATATTATCTAAGACTAATGGATAAAGTCGGAGATGATATTTGTCGCTTTTGTAATGAGGAATGCGAAACCTCTGAACATTTATTGTGCAACTGTGCTGCACTTTCTAGCACAAAAACAAAAATTTTCGATAAGAGGCTTTTACAGCCCTTGGAAATATGGTCTCTATACCCTCGTAAGGTAGTGCGTGTTGTACGATACATTATTCCTTACTGGGATAATACCCAAAATCATGCGATGATGGTTACTTCTCATAGTAAAGGTTGTACGGAATCAAATTGCACCACTTTTAAATGGCTGTAACTTTTTACCCGTTGGGTATTTTCTATTGAAATTTTGGGTGGAATTAGTTCAATGTGTATTTGTTTACGCTGTGTAAGTTTCACTAGCAGATGTGCAATCGATGCGAAGATGGAGTCGGAAGAACAGCAGCGGCGCAAAGAAATTTTGCGCACGTACCTCGAAAATCCGGATCTTTCTCATCGTGCCATCAGCAGGAAGCTGAAAATGGTACATTCTACGGTGTCGCGTGTTTTAAATCGGTACCACGAACGTTTGATCATCGATCATAAAGAAAAAAGTGGCAAAAATGGATCTCCGTATAGTGTTAAGGATCACAAGCGGGTAGTTCAAGCTTTCAAGAGGAATCCCAACAGTTCAGTTCGAGATGGGGCGAAGAAACTGAATCTAACCAAAACTTTCATGCAAGATGCGAAAAAACGTGAAGGACACACGTACAAAGTCCAAAAGGCGCCTAATCGCGATGAATGGCAGAATACGTGTTGACAATTGAATTGAACTTAATCATTATTGTATTTTAATTGAATTTAGATCATGAGCAGAACTATTTTAGACAGCATAATCTGTTCAGACAAATGTCTAGACATGTCAAAACAAGAACCCTAAATTTATCATCCTAGGAAGTAGAACACAAACAATAACCCTAAATTTATCACCCTAGGAACTAGAAGATAAGCACATGGCGATAAGCGGTGAGATAGAAAGACGCATGCACCGCCGCCCAGTATTTGCATACTATTTTCGACGAAAGGAAAAAAGGGAATAAAACTTTTCAGGCAGTCGATCCTCGACAACCGTCAATCTAAAGATAGGAGGAAAGGAAAGTAGGCTATAAGAAATAGGGCAATAAAACCAAAGTTTTAAAAACAACATCGGGGCGACGGTCAGCAATTAAGTGCACGCAGAAAATTTTAGGTAAACCGTCTCAGCCCATTATGAGCATAGGTAAACATTAGTTGTGAGAATATCATGTATATATACTTTGAAATTGTTAGGAATAAATGAGTGTTCATCAAGCCATTGGAGCGTGAGTATCCATCAGAACGTTTTCTGTAAAGCTTTAGAAAGATCCTTCACCAGGCATAGGTTCAAATTGTCGAATACTAGCTCGAAGATATTTCTGACTAATTACTGATCGGAATAACGAATCCGAAACGCCGAAACATAAAAACATTCCGAACAATACGGTAGGTAAATCACGTGTACGGAAGCTCTACACCCAGATGTTGACGAAACCGCATTGCCTCGTTATGGACGATGAGAAGTATGTAAAAGTAGACTTCCGGCAGCTTTCGGGGCTCCAGTTTTTCACTGCTCATCATAAATTCGATGTCCCTGAGGACGTTAGAAAGCAGAAGATGTCAAAGTTTGCCAACAAATATATGATTTGACCAGCAGTTTGCTTGTGTGGAAAGCGGAGCACCCCATTCGTGTACCTAAAGGAATACCTCCAAAAGCGTCTACTTCCTCTTCTGAGGTCACACGATGGTCCTACGATTTTCTGGCCGGATTTAGCATCGTGCCATTACTCGAAAGTGGTTTTGGAGTGGTACAAGGCTAAGGAGGCCAATTTCGTGCCGAAGCATCTCAACCCCCCGAACGCACCGGAACTGCGGCCAATTAAAAAGTACTGAACCATCATGAAGCAGGCACTTCGGAAGCATCTTAAGGAAGTGAAATCGGAGGAAGATATGAAGAAAAAATGGATTGCCACGCAAAAAAAAGTTGGTCCAAATGTTGTACAGTACCTTATGAGTAGAGTAAAGAAGAAGTTTCGTGCATTCGGATATGGAATTGAAATTGAATGAAACAAACATGGGAAAATATTCATAACATGTTTTATTTTGCTCACTGAAAGTGTGAAGATGATTGGTTGAACGGGCGAATTTTGCCGAATATTTGTGTGTGTCGCTATTTGATTCCGTACACTCTTTAGCTTATCACCTTGACATCACAGGACTGAAGCTGCTGTCATCCACGAGCAACAATCGCGAAGCCGAAAACTCGGTGCTGCATGTTGTGCTGATTTGACAGCTCGGTTTTCTTGAAGGCTATATGCGGCAAACACAATATTCGCGGCGGAAGTTGTCGTTAATTTGATTCGAGAGACAAATCTTTCGTGTTGTTCTTAGTGAAGTGGTTATCACAACGATAGTATTTTTTCATTGTTTATCAGCCAGGTATTAGAATGTTTTATCTAAATTATTGATACTAGTAATTTGGTAGAACAAATTGTAAAGCAATATAATCCGTTGTGAATCGAGCTTAAAATTTTAAAGTCGTCACTAGCGCCACACCAAAAGTGGCAGGCTTCAAGAACTAACGCTCTTTTCAGTCCTCTGCTTGACATGGTATAGAAAATTGAATAGTGTATCACAATAGATCAAAATAATGGTCGCAGTGATAAATAATACACCCAACAAAAACAAAAAACATTAGACGAAAGTTAAACAAAATATTCGACGAACAGTCTAACGTGTTCGACTAACGTTGGACTAATGTTAAACTAATCTTTCTTACTGAGTCAAGTGTCCTTTAACCAGCTGCCGAAATTTGAAATGAACCGCTAGCTGTTTTGACATTTCAAGTCAATCGGTTGAAACACCTGAAGTGCAATTGAAGTACAATAGCGTACTTGGCTACTTGAATCGTACTGCAATCTTACTGGGCTATTTTCTGAAACATACTCAGTGGCGCAGTCCACGTTAAATTTTAGTAACGTATTCGATTCCAAACACAGTGCATAACATATTCCGGTTACTTTCTGGACATGCTTCACATGTTACACTTCCGATGTGAGCCGTAAGTTATTTTATATTTTCCCCTCAATGGTTTCCAAAGCCTGCTATGCCGATGCTGTTGCACTCTGTTCTAACGCAATTGTTCTATTTATAAAAACCCGCGCCTGCTCCTTTTTATCGCAGTCTTTTTGCAATCATCGCTATCCCCTTCCTTATACAATAATAATACAGAGGACTACAGAACCTTTCCCGGGGGCATGCATGGTACCGGCAATGGAGTTCTACTGCGCTAGCGCAGTGATATAAAAGGAGGAAAAATTATTTGCATTTATGATCTATCCACTTACGAGAACTGGAACCAACAATTTGCTTGTCGCTTCCCCCAAATTTGGCTTCGCAAGTACTGGAAAAGCAAGCGCTTTTATACATTACTGTCCCTTGAAGTTACCAAGGGCCCGGAACACATGTTGGATTCCTGAGCCCAGAACAATTTCCAAGGTTTTTTTTTTTTCGAGAGAGTACAATGCTTATCAGTACCAGAAAGCTAAAGACGTACAAAATTCTTCTAGAACTGAAAAGGCGATTGGGATTCGAACCCTTGCACTGTTTTGGATAAAGTTGTTCTAACTCTGAGGGGGACACGACGGTATGCCAGAAGCAGGGATTTCATTGCGGAATTAAACAGAATGTGTACCGCCGCCTCAGTCAACTAGGGCAAATCAGCAGCCCGAGTGCAGGCAGAATAAATTGCAAACATCTAAATTGCAGGCTGTATAACTGCAGTCGCGATTCAGTTTCAGCTCTCAGCGCGATAGAAGTGATAAGAGCTAATTACGCAAACAGCGAATGGATAAAATTACTCATACTTGGCTGCAGCTGCATATTGGTAGGGTAAGCGAGCAAATTTTTACTTGAGCTCCAATGTTCAGTTCTTTTTTTTTGGGTTTTTCTCTCTTGTTTTTTTTTCTATTCCGTGTCGGGTATTTTCGTCACTGCGACCAATTTTTAGATCTATTGTGACATATCCCCTTTTTGTTGTTGCTTTAGTTATTTTCAGCATGACGCATCACTATTGATAGAAGTGATCGTCAAAGTCTGACCTAAAGCATTGTCCCAGGACGGTATAACGCTCCGAATAAAGTGTACTACCGTACTGGGATTTGTTCTCCAAATCTCAAGGGGTTCTAGTAGCCCTTTGTTAAAGAACTTCAGCCTATTATTGAAAATTGCCGGGCAGTGGCATAACAAGTGTTCCGAGTCTTCTCTATCCATGTTACAGAATCGACATGAATCATCTTGAAGTTTTCCTATCAGCTTCAAGTGATAACGGCTCGGACAGTGACCGGTTATAAGGCCTGTATATATTGTTAGATCTTTTTTGGTAAGATCTAGTAACTTGCGAGTCATTGAAATGTTTGGAGTAATGAACCGCTTTGATTGCCTAGCTTTGAAAGTGTTGTTCCAGTTTGTCTCCACTTTCAAGCATTCCCAGGCTTTCATCTCCATTCTAAGAGAAGAAGCAGATACACCACAAAAGGGTTCAGGTCCTACAAACTGATGAGACGATCCGAGTCTTGCTAGTTCATCGGCTTTCTCGTTTCCATCAATTCCAGAATGACCAGGAACCCAGTACAAATTGACTTGATTACGACAAGACAATTTCCGAAGTGATTGAACACATTCCCAAACATGTTTGGACGTGCATATTGCTGACTTTAAAGCATTCAGAGCTGCTTGACTATCCGAAAAAATGCATACATTTGAATATCTATAGTTTCTGCGTAAGCATATAGCAGAACATTCCAGAATTGCTTGAATTTCAGCTTGGAATACAGTTGGCCACTTTCCCATTGGGATTGAAAGGTTAATCCCTGGGCCAGTTACCCCAGCTCCCACTTGATTGTTCATTTTCGAACCGTCTGTATAGAAAACAATCGATCCTTGGCGGAGGTTTGGGCCACCTCTTGCCCACGAATCACGCCCAGGATCAATAACTTGATATGAACAATCAAAGTTGTATTTTTTTTCCATCCAATCTTCGTTGTTCATAACTAAAGGATTAAATTTTACAATTTTTAGAATGCTAAGATGTCCTATTAGATCACCTTCTAAAAGGTTCGCAAACCTTCTGATCCTTAGAGCGCTCTTTTCAGCTTCTAACTGTATGAATTGATGCAATGGCAACATAAAAAGTAGTGCATCCAGTGCCTTCGTTGGTGTACTTCTCATTGCACCGCTAATTGAACAAGTTGCTAGTCTTTGAAGTTTTTCTAACCTTCTTTGTGCAACAGTTTCTTTTGTTTTTGGCCACCAGACCAATGAAGCATAGGTAATCTTGGGTCTCACAATTGCCGAATAAATCCAATGGATCATTTTTGGCCTTAGTCCCCATTGCTTACCAAATGTTCTTTTGGCTATCCATAGAGCATTTGTCGATCTGTTGATTGTCTGCTCTAAATGAAAGTTCCAATTTAGTTTGCTGTCAAGAATTACTCCAAGGTATTTGACTGTATTTGAAAGTACCAAATGTGTGCCTTTCAACCTTAAGTTCTCAATACAGTATTTTCTCTTCTTTGTAAATGGCACAATAGTAGTTTTCGAAGGGTTTATTTTCACACCACGAAGAGACATAATTTAAAGCACTTTGCATTCTGTTTGCAATGATACAGTCGTATTTACCGCGTACTATTAAGACTATATCATCTGCGAAGCCAACTACTTCAAACCCTAGGGTTTTCAGATTTTTAACGAGATCATCAACCACAATAAAGGTGATAATACGCCTCCTTGTGGACACCCTTTTACAGCTCTAATACTGATGGATGAGCTTCCGAGGTTTGCTGATATTTGTCTATTTGATAACATCTCGTTAATCCAATCGACAATACATTTGTCGAAACCAAATTTCATCATTGCTTTAACCATTGAACTATGAGATGAATTATCAAATGCTCCTTCAATGTCTAGGAACGCAGCTAGTGAGATTTCCTTAGCTTGAAAAGATTTTTCTAGTTTAGTAACAACCGCATGCAACGCTGTTACCGATGATTTACCTTCCTGATAAGTAAATTGATGTTTACTCAGAGGAGTTTTAAGTAAATATGTTGACTTTATGTATTCATCAATAATTTTTTCCATTGTTTTAAGTATAATTGACGATAAGCTTATGGGCCTATAGGATTTAGGTGAACTTTTTTCCTTTTTATTAGCTTTAGGAATAAACGTCACACGCACTTGTCGCCACGCTGTCGGAAGGTAGCTTAATGTTAAACTTGTCCGAAATAGTTTTGTTAGAATGGGTAATAGAGTTGACTTTCCCTTCTGCAGTAGTACAGGATAGATTCCATCCCTACCAGGTGATTTGAAGGGTTCAAAAGAGTCAATCGCCCATTCGACTTTTCTTTCGGTAAAAATTGTATCGGCCAAAGAACAAGCATCAACCCTGGCTCTATCTACTCCAGTCGTTCCATTCATTGTTAAATGAACATGCGTCCTGGTTTCATCAAGGCCAACTTTTGGTGCAAGTATACTTTGGTCTTCACTTGAACTAATGATAGAACATGGAAAGTGTGTTTTCATCATCAATTCCAAAGTTTCACTTGCTGATGAAGTAAAAGAACCATCCTCGTTTTAAAGAGTGCCCAGCCCATTGGAGTGATCTTTAGAGAGGATTTTCTGCAATCTGGCAGTTGCTGGAGTACTTTCAATGTTTTCACATGTATGCCTCCAGTGTATCCTTTTAGATCTCCGTATTTCCTTATTATAACTAGTGAGGGATTCTCTGTATTGTTCCCACTGTTGTGTTCGTTTAGCCCAGTTAAAAAGCTTCCGGGTTTTCTTACGAAGTTTCTGAAGCTTGTTGTTCCACCATGGTACATTCCTATTTGTGGAACGTTTCTTAGCGATACAACTTTGATTAAAAGCATGTTGAATTAAGTTTGAAAGTTGCTTTGCATTTTCCTCAAGTTCTTCACAAGAGTTCGAGTCATTTGTTAAGGAGTCTTTGCTCACTTCTAGCCTTGAGTTATAAAGCTCCCAGTTTGTTTTTCTGGGATCTTTTATAGTTTGTATGAGTTGTTGATCAGCCTCATAGTCAAATAATATTTGCAAGTGATCTTCTTGCGATACTTCTTGCGATACATGCCAATTTTTAATTTTGGAAGAGATTTTCGGACTACACAGCGTCAGATCAAGGACTTCCTGTCTAATTGCATTTATAAAAGTGGGAGCGTCTCCTCTGTTACATAAATCTATTTCATTTTTCGATATATAATCTAAAAGATGCTCACCTCTGTTATTGATGTCCGTGCTGGCCCATATGGAGTGATGAGCATTGGCATCACAGCCAATTATAAACGCCTTATTTTTTTTTTTGGGGTATAAAAAAAACGCTGCTTCTTCGGGGGGGGGTATATCGGCAAGGGCCCCGGGAAAGTGTGGTAAAAAAATTTTTTTTTGTGTTGTCGGGGGGGGTTTGGGCCCCCCTCATGGGAGCGCTGCGTTTTTTTTTTTTTTTTTTTTTTTAATTGTTTTTTTTTTTTTTTTTTTTTTTTTTTTTTGGGGGGCGGGGGGGGGGGCCGTCCTTAATTTAAAATTTAAAAATTTTAATAGCCCGGGACACAGAAGGTAGGCGAGTGGCATGAATCCAAGAAGTTTGACAACGATAAACAGGAAATGATTAACCAGCCAACAGGAGAACCATCAGCTCGACCTCGCAGAACAAGAGTACTACCAGCTTACTAAAACCTCTACTTGGTTTTTATTTTTTATTTTATTAAAAAAGTGATCAGGTGAAATGATAATTTAAATTTTCCTAGTTTTCCAATAACAATCGTTCCACTAATATGCTCGTAAAAATGTTTTATAAAAAGTACTTAATAGAAGTGAAAATAATCCACAAGTTGATGGCCCAAAGCCCACAACTGTAAATTCGGCCCATGTTTTCATGTTCATTACAATAATGTTTACCTCATTTTTCGGTACCCAATTAACCGATAAGCACTAAAAAGCGGATTTTTTTTCAGCCGGCTAACCACATATAGAACTACTAATTTACAGCTTTACAGCTTTAAAAACTTCTCAAAAGCTGATTAAATGCCAAAAATAGCTAGCTGAGATAATGTCTGAGCATATAGCTTCAATGTGGTTTTAAAATGTGCCTATATAATGTTTGCCCAAATGTCAAAATTATTGTAAGCAAGCTCAGCATTGCTGTATACCGATTTAAAGCTAACGCAAAATAAAAAACAAAACAATAAAGTCAGTATCGGTTTCTCTCTTACTCGCACTCGTGATCCGGTCATAATTCTTGCCTGCTTATTTCTGAATGTGTTTTTGTTAGTTGGATGTGAGTCTCGAACCGGTGTCTATGATTCCTGAAATGTTCAACTGGAGCGCGCCTGATCTGGATGATCCACAGAAGATATAATTCCATAAGGTCGGTATCGAGTTCGAAAGAAATTTCTTTTTCTATCTCAATCCCATGTTAAATTCCGTTTACTGAAACGGAAAAGTAAAGAATCGAAAAGAAATTTCTGCAGCAGTATCCACCTGAAAAGAACGAAAAATAAAATTGGAATTTGTAAGGTTTCCATGCAAACTAATGGGAGCTGTCACTTTTACTTTCGGAAAAATATTCCGCTCGATTATTTCGTAGTGAATGTGACATTTCGTTCCATGCAGATCAATTGTCAAAATTCCGCTTGGTAATATTGAACAAAATTCCGTAACCTCTCTACTTTTTAAGTCGATATTGGGCCATAACTGAAAAACGACGATGACATTCTGCTCATCGAAAATATTTTGGGGCAAAAGCTGGAAGGATACGCTGGGCAGGACATGTTGCGAGAATGCCGGGCAACTATCCTGCAAAAATGGTGTTCGACGGGAATCCGGTTGGTACAAGACGACGTGGGGTGCAACGAGCAAGATGGTCAGACCAGGTGGAGCAATACCTAGGGGGTACAAGGTGCCCAAGGGATTGGAGAGGAGCAGCCACGAATCGGGCATTATGGAGGGATATTGTATATCAGGCTATGTTATAGTTGAAATAATCCGGCGGAAGGAATTTACGGATCGAAATAAAAGACAACATTCGTGGAGAAACAAATCGTAAAGCGTGTGTTTTATTCACACTGTTTGTTGTAATAAAAATAGGTAGCAAGTACAAAGAAAAACCAAACCTGAGTTTGACAGCAGTGGCGCCGACAAATGATGGGGTTGAGCAACGGCGTAGGGGATTGTAGAGTTTGCATACTTAACAATAGTATGGTGACGTTATGCCATGTAATTAAAATATATAAATAATCAGTCGAACTCTAACCGTGATGGCAAAAACAGTGAAGCAATTTTGTTCAGAAGTGTGCGCGTTCAAAGAACGGCACCCCGCCGCGTCGAAAACGGACATCGTGCGGCACTTTGTGGATGCCGGATACGCCTGTTCCGGCATCTAAGACCTCTTGGCACTATTAGACAACAATCAGAGCATCGAAAGAGAGGCCAGTTCCGGACGGCCGACAACCCTGAGCGACAAGAAGCTCCAAAGGATGCTGAAGAGGAAGACCGAGGGAAAAGTGGCTACAGCGCTGCGTGCGCTTGTTCGGGCAGTCGGTTCAACCGGTCAAACAGTAAAAAAGTACCTGGCGAACATGAATATACATGTCAGGAAGCGGAAGTCGCGTCCACTGGTTTCGGAGCTGCAGGCAATGATGCAGCGGCAGCGGCTGAATAAGATGGTCAACTAGATTTTCACGGCGAATAGCGACGTGGCGGTGGTGATGGACGACGAGACCTATCTCACCCTGGATGGCAACGACTGGCAGGGCACTTCGTATTTTACTTCCCCCACGAAGGAAGTGAGCTCCGAGGTGAAGTTCATTTCACACACCAAGTTCCCCAAGAAGGTGCTGCTGTGGCTGACAATCAGCGAGAAGGGGATGTCAAAGCCGCTCTTCTTTCGCTCCGGAACGGGGAAATTTATAGTACGAAATGCCTGCCGGAAGTTGCGTCGTTCATCAAGAAATACCACAAGGACGAAGACGCGGTGTTCTGGTCGGATCTGGCGTCGGCCCACTACTCGAAGCGATCGTTGGAGGAGATGGAGCGGTTGAATATCAATGTGGTACCCAAGTCGGCGAACCCGACCAACGTTCCCCAGCTGCGTCCCATCGAGAACTTCGGGGCCAACCTGAAGCGTAAGATCTACTCCAACAATTTTGTCGCGAAAAGTGAGGAGGAATTGATAAATAAAATGGAGAAAGAACTCAAAAACATGCCTAAACGCATGTTTTCGTCCGCCATGGCAAACTGCCGGAAGGTCGCTCGCAAGGGCGTAGAATTTTTTTTTGCAAGTAAGCTTAAATAATTACCTTCCATGGGAAATTTTTCAAAGGCAATTATCCGTCTAAGTTTTTTTTTATCACCATTCGAAAAAAGTCCATTTTTTTTTAATGCAAAAGTTATCTCCATAGATATTGAGGTACGGTGATACGATCTGGATCATGGCAATGACAGTCGAGGACGCGTAAGCACAGAGAACAGACATTGATGTCCATATACCTTTTCTTGAAAAACGTGTGTAAAAGTTAATATGGGCAACCGGTAGAAGAAGCAAGTGCAGAGAAAAACAAACAAAATTTTTCAGGTTATGTGCTAAGCTTTTTATTGATAAACATTTACATGTCAGTTATCACACAACTGCAGCGCCGCCTACCAGGAGCATAACGACATACATTTGAAATGTCGGTTTAAACTTTTACACAAGTAGCAGACCGAAGATGAACGTCTGTTCTCTGTGGCGTAAGTGGAGTGTGAAAAGTGGTGAGACGAGAGTGCCAGGGGACAGTAGGACACGGCGGAGAACGGTAGATGGAGGTATAGACTCATAAAGCCTGTCAAGCTGGATGAACAGAAAGAATGGAGAGGTAAACTCTTATCTGACGCAGTTCGTGTCTGGAGTTGCTTCAGGATATAGGATAAAACTGGCAGTGTTCCAAAATTGGTTCTACAGTTTGTCATTCCTCTTCTAACGGAGTTGTTTCTAGGGGTGCAGTGGTGGTAGTGCGCACCACACTTTGTTTACGTGGTTTACGGGTTCAATTCTTTCTCAATCTTTCAAGAATGTCTGTGGATGTGATACGACACTATCGGCACGGTACAAAAGCTACCATACATGTTTTTCAGTATTTGTTAATTTATAATTGAATCATATTTGATTGGTTTTTCAACACTTGCTTCAATCTACTGTTTTCCAGTTTTGTCATTAGTCAGTGTTTCGATCTACTTTCACGTGACATTCCCGTCTTGTTTTGCTATCCGTTTGATTTTCTGTTTACTTGATAAATAATAATTTATTGTCATTTGATTCAATGTTTCCGTTTTATGCTTTGCTTCTTTTTTTTTTTAAATTCCTCGTGATTCGTGATATTGGTTACGATAACAAACGCCGAAGACAATTTTGGTTTGACATTAATTTTTACATTGCAGTTGAATTTTATGGGAATCCTCTAGTTTACAGAATCAAAACACTCGATCGATTTTGAATGTATGTAAGTGGTAGTTCGTGGTAATCGTGGTAATGTTCATGCAGGTTTAATTATATGGCCTTTGATTTACATGATCTATTATAGGGCTTTTAAATTTAAATCTGAATTTTTACGCTAGTAAAGAAAGGAAATCTGCATTTGATAAAGGGCTGTTTGTTTTGCGCTGTGTGCTATTTTTGTGTGTGTTATTCGTGTTACAGTGTAGTTGATTACTTGGTAATAGGGTTAAATTCAAGCTTATGTTTTACTAAATTTTGCTTCGGCTACGCACTTTACACAGATTTACATTCCATACCTATTCAAATAGTTAGCATTAGACGCTAATTTCTACTAAATGCAAACATCGCTTAAGTCTTGATTCAAATTGGAAGTTATACGTATTGGTTGAAGAGAAATATAAAACTAAAATTGAATAAAAACAATCAACTCGCTATAACTTTGGTAAAACAAACTTCTCCTATGCTTAAAAATAAGGATTTCGAATTGAAATGAAAAACTAAAAAAGAAAACTTAACCTTAAATCCGGTGGAAGAGGGGTCAAAATGTCAGATTGCTTCCTCCTCCGCTAGCAAACAGCGAATTAATTACACGTTTGATTTTTCTTTTATCCTTACAGCGTATGAGCTTTCATTAACATTACATCCAGTTGATAGTTACGTTGTTTAAGCCTAGTTGTTGGACTTATCGGTTAAGAATGCTAAGATTCCGTTGCTAAATCTACGAGCAGTGGCTAGCACTATGATCAACACAGAAACGTTCACTTTTAGCTTTGTGCCAGTGAAACGATGGGGGCGGCCCAAGTGTGTATGATATTATTTTTAGTTTTTCAGATAAAACCGTATACTTTATGCATAAATTGGTAAATTCATTCCATTCCACGTAAAAGTTTCTCCGTATACAATTGCCTCTATTCCCGTAAAAAACATCGCTTACCTGTTGCATTGGAAACGAGTCCAAGCCCGTTTTAAACTGATGTTTCCGTTGCCCTGGAAACGGCTACCACGTTGTTTGGTGAGCCAGCGGTAGACGCCCGGATGCTTGCGGGTGCTCCTCCAGTTGTCCCCGCCCTTACCCCGCCATCCGGAAGACTGTTTTTGCAGTAGAACTTTTTATGAGCAATAAAAGTATCGACGTAGTTAA
This sequence comes from Aedes koreicus, assembly GCA_024533555.2. Taxonomy (NCBI): domain Eukaryota; kingdom Metazoa; phylum Arthropoda; class Insecta; order Diptera; family Culicidae; genus Aedes; species Aedes koreicus. The sequence goes on from JAHHFK020001210.1 coordinate 60,670, forward strand.
AGGTAATATCGCAGGCGTTGCAATAGTTCGGACCGCTGTGGTTGATTTCCCCGATGAAGCCGGGCGGCGATGGCGTCTTGTTTTGCGGCGGATGATGGTTCGGGGATGTTTTCTGCGCACCAGGTCCGGAGGCGTGAAGGGATTTCACTTTCAGATGACTTGGAACCAGTGGCGGTGGAGGTGGAGAACCCATCAACTGCGACGCTTCCGTAGCTTCGGTTTTGATGATCACATCTGGTTCTTCCAACACTACGTCCACTTCGACATCCGTTTCCTCGGGGCGATCGTCTTCCGGTTCGGTTTTGATTATGCTGTTTTTTTTGTTTCGGAAAACGGAGGTTAAGTTTGGATTCGAAGAGAAGAAAACTGATCGAACTCACCTGTTGGCGTTGGGGCCCGGAGTGTTACTGATCGGTGGGCGTGGCGTTGCATTGCCACTATCGCCATTGAAGATCAAAGATTCACCTCCCTCGCCGATCAAGGGCGAATTGCTTGACGGTCGCTCCCGACCGTGGATCAGTTTGATATGTTTCGCCTGGAATAACAGTCCAATTATCGATAAAATACACCTTAATGACATGTCTGCGTTAACTTACCACATTCAGCTTGTAAGTGGAATAATACGGACATAGTTCGCAAAAGTGGATCTGCCCGGATGGACTACCACTGTTGTTTTCAAGGTGCCGTGCCGATGCCTGCTGTTGACTGGCGGCTTGTGCTGCCGCTGCTGCAGCCTGGTTCATCAGTTGTGCCGCTGCAGCGGCGGCGGCTGCTGCTGCCGCGGAAGCAACAGCCGCGGCCGGAGGTATCTCGATGCCATCCTCCTCCAGAATGCACGTGATGTAGTTTTCCTCGTTGAAATCATTCGTTTTCTTATCGAAATGCATCCGAATATGGGTTCGCATACCGCTGTAAACAAACGAGAATTAGCATCCGTTGCGAGAATCAAAATCAGCAAGAACCTACCGAAGCGTGTTGCCCTTGTAGCGGCAGATCGTACACCGAAATGCCTTCACACCACCGTGCGTATCCATGTGACGTCTGGCTTCGGTCGAATTTGGACTAATTGCCTCGCAGATGGGACACTTGTACGCTCCCTGGCCGGCCACGGTGCAAGGTTGCCCCGGTTCGTGCATGCTCTTGCACTTGGAACACCTCTCCTTCTGAGGTGCAATGTTTGTCTGAAAACGAAAGAAAGGATTTCAGAAAACGAGTCGAAAGAGGAAGAAGCAAGTCTCGAACATACCGGCATTTGCACATCTCCTCGCTTGGGACAGTAGTACATCTGATGGGCGCTTAGATTGTCCAGAGATGTGAACTTGATGCCACAAGCGGCGCAAATCAACTGTTGATAGGACACTGGCTGACCGCCACTTGTCACGCGGGAAGCTCCGCCTATCACCGATGCGCCACCCGTCGTAGTGGAAGGACTGGCCGCTTGCGGTGAAATGGGAGGACTAGTTTTTGCATTTTCTCCATCCTGGTCCAGATTTCTGGCGGAACAGTAGTGTTTCTTGTGGGCAACGTAGTTCTCGTACTTGCAGAAAACAATGTTGCACTCCTTACATTTGGAGTCTCCCTGCTTGACGAAGATCTGAGGAGCATTTGAAAGGACCGGAACCTGGACGTTGTTGGTTGGAGAAATGCTGTTCAACAGAGGAGACATTTGCGGCTGGGAGAGGTTCTTGGTAGTTGGGTCCACGCAGTTGGTATTGGCGGTCGACGAAAGCCGCAGGGCCAGTTCGACGCCCTGTTTGGTAAGGAGTTGCGAGTTCGGGAGAATGTTGAGGTTGAGATTAAGTGTAGGATCAGCTGCCGACAGTCGCAGAGCAATGTCTGCCGGGAGTAGAGGGCGCATCAGTAGTTGCTGCTGTTGCTGAAGCGTGAGTGGAGATATCGATACGGAACCATCTCGGTCGTTTCGTGCCCCGGCTCCACTACCGGAGCCACCGCCTCCCCGGGGGCTGTTGGATCGCCGCTTTGGGGATGGTGTTAGCGGTGGGCTTCCCGGGAGCGATGGAGCGCAGACGATTTGCTCCGGGGTGATGGAATCACCGCTGACCGAGAGATTCTCTTTGCCTTCCATCAGACTGTCGAAGTCCATCCGCAGCTGTTCGACTGATATGGCCGAGGAGAGTGATAACGAACGCTCGCGGAGGTTAGCTCCCGCTGATAAGCGACGCACCGATAGGTCCAGCGGGGTTGAAGATTCTCTGCGGATAGAAAAAAGAAACGTTATGACAATTGCTGTTTGGCATAAGTTCAAGGAGTCGTACTTGACGTTGTCCCTTTTGTTGACTGCCTTGAGCACCTCGACGGTGCTGTTACTGTTCGAGCTGTTCTCACTGCCAACGTTCGGCGTTTGGACCCGTGATTGCGACCCGGAACCAGCGGAGTTTCCCAAAGGCGGCGGCTGATGTTGCGTTTGCTGCTGCGGTTGCTGTACATTTGCAGCGGCTGCGGCGGCTGCTGCAGCAGCAGCTGCCGCAGCCGTGGCCGATGCCAGTGAAACGGCGATCGGTTGAAGCGTTCCGTTCTGGAAGATGAAGCAAGCCGATTCTGGATTGGAGATCCCCGGTGCGAGGGACGATCTGTGGAATTGGTAGAAGGAGGCGTTAGAATATGATGTTTTGGGAAGCTGGAGACAGTGGAGTGAACTTACAGTAGTCCGGGAATGACACTGGCGCCGCGTATCAATGAGTAGGGAATTACTATGATCGGGTTTGTCGGTAGTGCTAGGAACGGTTGCTGTGGGGCCACCGGCGGTGTTTTGGGTACGTCCGGAGGACTCTGCGAGCCCGATTTTTGCGTAGGTTTGGGAGTGCTGTTATTCGATTGGCTGTAAATAGATGAAAGATCAATATTTTGAATATGATTTTTTTTTAAAGAGATGAAGCTTACCTATCTCTATGCCGCGAGCTGCAGTAATGTTGCTTGTGAGCCCGATAGGTCTTGGTACTGGAGAATCGAATATCACAATCGGAACAGTACCGATCCACCTGAGGTGGTGGCTGCTGCTGTTGTTGTTGCTGCTGCTGCTGTTGCTGTTGAAGCACGGCGGCGGCTGCAGCTGCTGCGGCGGCTGCTTGTGCTTGAAACTGCAGCTGCAGTTGCTGACTAGCTGTACTGTCATCTCCGTTCGAGGCGTTCGAGCTTGGAGCTGGTGACGACTGGTGCATACGCATGTGACGGTTTAGAGAGACCTTCTTGTCCGCACTGTACGAACACTGGGTGCAGGCGTACTGCTTACCGGTTTTGGCTGCCTTTGCCGGCGGCTCGGAACTGTTGGGATCGTTGGAATGGGCATTTTTAACGCCTCCGTTGTTCTCGTCGGCATCCTTCCGATGGGAACAGTAGTAAGTTTGGTGAGCCTCCAGGGTGGAAGCCGATGAGAAACGAATTCCGCAAGGACCACACATGTACATTGGTATCCGTGGCGGCAAATCTACGGAGATAGGAATGGTGATGTTTTCCGGTTTGTTTGGTTTTCTAAGGATGCCCTGCGTGGGTGGGCCAGCCGTTTGATAATCCGACTCGTTGTTCTTTTCGAACTGACTATCGTTTGCGGCTGTTATATTCTTAAGATCTTTAGCGTCCGGATTGGTCGCCGGATCGGCGGCCAAGGCGGCATTCAGTCTAAGCATTGGAAGCTGAGTAGCACTCAGTTCCGGAGATTTACTCTCTTCGTTTTTGTCCTCCTCCGGAGAACGCTGGTTCTCATCAACCATGAAGTCAGGTTCGACCTTGATTTCCACCTTCTCCGGAGATGAGACTCCTCTGTCAGAGTCCGCTTCCCTCATGGTTGTCACCGGCGGTGGAGGTGGAGGTGATGCTACTGAGGGCGTTCTACTGCTTCGGGTAGCCGTTGATGGAGCTGGCGAGGATGCAGCCTCTTCCGGAAGGTTTGACTCTAGCGGGGGATCCTCTTCCGTGTCGTTATGATTCGAAGGAGGCCGTGAATTGATCATTTCTGTCTCGCCGCCTACCTCGCTGCCGTTACTACTACTGCCGCTGCTACTGCTGTTGCTTGATGAGGAATTTCCTTGTTGCTCCTGAGGTAACGACTGCTGCTCATCAGCAGCTTCCTCATCGTCTCCTGCGGAAAACGGAAACGAAAAAAAAGACGCATTTAGTAATGAATGCCGAAAAAATATGATTTATGAAGCACGTGTGGATTTTCATTAATGACTGGAGGGAGAAGGATGAGGAGGAAGCGATTGCTCAGCAAAAACTCCTTACTCCGCGTTGCAAGTGGCGAATGCAAATTGAATCATTCATCACATAGAAGTGCATTCTCCTGGAAAAATTCTCAATCTTGCTGGGGAGCAGCAAAAAACGGACATGGTCTTCATCAATTTAAGCAACAAATCACGCCGATTTTTCCCCTCTCTCAGTCATCATTGGGTCATGTTTTTCGATGAACTGAACGGACTGAGACGGCAGGAATGCAAAGCGTGCCTCGTAAGCGATTCTTGGTTGATTAAAAATTGACCATCTCTCCCGTTTCTTCTCTTCCCGCGGCACGACGACGACGACGACGACGAGAAGGATGCAATGTAAGCAACATCCACGTGGTGTTCAACAGTCAAGAGATGCAGAGAGGTAAAGAATCCAATCAGTTTCTAGGGAAATGGTGTTCTCCAAAGATTGATTCGAACGGATTCTTTGTCACGAAATGTGTGCTGCTTTTGCTTCATAGCATGTTGGCCGACACGAACCTTATGAGGTAGGATTTGCTCACCCCCTTCCCGACTCCCCTTATAGAGTATCTCAAGTGGCTGTGCTGTCATGCTGCGGTATGCTGGCGTGTTAAACACAGAATGCAAGAATTTATGCTTATGATTGGACGCATAAAGAACAACATAATCTACTCTGTGCGGGTACACACTGACCTGTGAACGGTGAAATTCCGTTACGGTTGGACAGGACTGTAAGTTATGGTGATGGGATTTTACGTAAAGGATGGAACCAATCAGAACGATTGTTTTGAGTTGAAATATTGGCAGAATGACAAATTATGGTTCTATGTGGCCAATTATAGGATCTATTGCCATGACTGCCAATATGAGTGGTGCTTCTGATAGGGCTGTGACGCCAAATGGCATGTCAGCTCTGATGGACGACTGAGCGTAGCCATGGCAACGACATAAACAAATAATTTGTGACTCAAGTTTTGCTCTGCGGTAGAATCGAAAATTTCAGTCAATTAATTTTCTGTGAATTACCGGCATTTGAATCGTGAGCAGTAATTTCTTTGTAGTGCCGCTTAAACACCTTCAACTGCTGCCACAATTATCTCTTAAATAACGATTTAAGCGAACCTTCCCGCCATCAACGACATCCGAACACCACCCGATACCCATAAAACTGTGCGTGTCGAAATTTGTCACTGGAGTCACCCGTTTCAACGCTCGCACGCCCGGATCCATTTGTGACCAATCAATCTGCCCGGAGGTCTCTCTAATCCATTTGACGTCTTTTCAGCTCAAGCTCAAACTCAGGCTCCGGCGAATCGAAGGCGATGGTGATACGGCAAGTCGAGATCTCGTCACCGATTTCCACAGAAATCGCGCTCTCGAAACTCTAAAAAAACGAGCAAGCGAGCGGGACAGACATCAGCATCCGACGATCTCGAGGAAACCTACCTCCCTGAATGCTCGATTGCTCGTTCGCATCGGGCCGGCTTGAGCCCGTGGTTTGAGAGGCTCCAAAGATTGCACCTCCGATAGTGATCTCATTTAAATTTATAACGAGAATCGATCTCAAGCGTACGATAACAGAGACCCTGAACCGATGCTTCTGCTGCTGTTGCACACTGAACAAGCGTTTCGTTGTTGGCCGTTCTTGGTGGAAGGAAATCAATTCACCTATTGCACACTGAGAAAGAGTAAACAAGGTTCATAAACGACTCCATTCAAGATCGAACTGCGATCATAAAATCTTCCACTCGCTCTTGGCAGCATCAGCATCGGCAGCTACCTTAATGAGTGTGAAACTAATTTATGGGCTCCATTTGACCTTTCATTTGCCTTAATTTTGTGTTTGTTTCTCCGTATGTTTTTTCCCCCCATCGGTCGTTCCAAATCGCGCGTCACGACGACCCTTTCTCCCGCGTCATGTGGCTGTCGTCGCACCTAATGTCATCTCAATATTTTTGAAACATAATACCCACTCGGTGGTGAATACCACCCCCAATGTTCTGATACGATCAAATCATACACACAACGTCCAGATTTGGACCACCGAGTGTCACGACTACGACAACGACGACGAGCTTGGGCCATGTTGGACATGTCCCCCTTGCTTTTTTCCCATCCATTGCCTCCTCCCATCAAAGCGATTGAACTGCTCCATAGTCAAGGGAGATCGGAGAGAGTGGTACCAGTAAAACCGTATCGCGTTGATGTCTTCCTTGATGCTCTACACAGCTTTCCAGATCCAGAGTGCATGTACATAGAGCTCTACAACAGCTGCTGCCGAAGCAGCAGAACATTATCTGATGGGCACGACTATCCAGATGCCACCGGATGATGACAGAAAGTATCCCAAATATAGCTGCTCGGTGCGCTCGGGTGGCAGCAGGAACGGAATGAACCGGCTGTGGGAAGGATATGTGCGGCGAAATCAGATGGACGCAATCTGTGTTCCTGTGAACAACATCAACCCCGGGAATCAGAGGGGTCGTTCCTTTCACGGACTCATTTGCATTAATTACCGTCGCTCCGTACCGGTCGGTGTAGCCTGATTGGGCTCCCCCCGGTGGCCTCACCCCATCCAGTCGACTGGCGGGCTGAGGGAAAATTTCGCATGCAGTGTTTAATAGATTCCACACGTCCGGTTGTGAACGGTAAGAAATTAGGGACGATGAATGTAATGAGCCTCTAGGCTTCGGGCAAATTAGCCTGTCACCTGTGTGTGTGGTAGTTTTAGCCGAGTTGAGATCAATTCAATTATGTGGAAACTTGAACAGATCAATGACGGTATAATCGGTTCAAGGAGTAATTCTTTCTCCGAAAAATGTGGCTCTATTAGATTTAGATTTTTTTTTAAATTTTTAATTCTGACAGTCAAATGAGTCAAATCGAGTCACTATTACTTGACGAGTCGACAATTTTGGAAGAATACACCCAAATATTTATACCATAATTTATTGATTTTTTGAGCTTCTTAACGCATTACATTACAAATAACAACATATTAGAAGGTTAACTTAAAGCAGCACAATCATTTTGATACTTTTGGAACTTGGCGAAGAACTAGCTCAAGGTGCTGAAAGTCTCCTTAATAACTTTAATATCTACGGAGATGTGTAACGTCAATTTTCCAACTGTTCGACAAAGTTCTAGGAATCATTAAAACATATATAAATTTGTGAAAGATGTAATTTTTTTTTATTTCCTTCGAATCAGAAGTTATTTAACAAAGCAGTTTGAAAATTCCTATCACTTCACTTGATTACTTTAAAAAACAAATAATAAAAAGCCGAAATACTTTTTCAAACTTTAAATATCATTAGAAAAAGCTTATTCCTATTTCGTCTGCAATTTACAGGCTTTTCCAGTGTCGAGTGCTCATACATTGTAGATGTGTTTGTACCGCAATGTGTGGATTTGCTCTAGTTACTTCATACCTGTCAGATGCCAAAACATAGGGATCACTTATATCTGAGCTTGAGCGTTTCCAGTCGAAATGACCTACCGACCAACTTCGAGTGTCTCCGATTTAATTGAAAATTTGTACACACGTTTTACCCACGAAAGTAAGTTTTTTTTCCACTGATGCAAAAAAATTTTGGACTCAAGAGTCAGTTTTAAAAAGGGCATAAGCATTTTGAATATCACTTCAATTAATAATTTGTAGCTCGAAAACCTTTGGTTGAATACAAAAAAAACTGTCTAAGAACAAGTTGTGGCCCTATGTGTGAAGGTTGTGAAAAAAATATACAAAAAATATTTCGGAAAAAAAATCAAAAATTAACATTAAAATTTAAATATCTCAAAAACCAATTTTTTGATTTTTTTAATTTTTTGACTGTAAACACTTGAAGTTATTATACATTCGATATTATTATTGAAAATGTGCTAAATAACGTAGAGAGCGAGTTAGTAGATCTCTTTCTATTGGACCAAACATGCAGAATTAGTTTCCCAATAATATTAGTCTACGCGGATGATATCCTAATAATCGCAAAATCAAAGGAGCAATTGGAAACTATTTTGCCAGTTCTCCAAAAACATTTAGAAGCTGTAAACCTAATATTAAACCATTCCAAATCTAAACTTCTTATAAGAACACCCTTAGGAAATGCACCTAAACAATTAATTTTAAATAATGTGGTGTATGAAGTCTCCTCAGAATTAACGTACCTTGGTGTTACTATCACAGATAGATTGTGTAGACCAAATACGGCGAAAGCCAGGTGTAGAAAAGCTGTTAAAGCAACAAAAGCATTGCAAAGTTTCATCAAAGAAAACAACCCGTCAATACAAGTCAAAAATATTCTATACGATACCATCGTTGCCCCGACGATGTTGTACGGAACCCAAGTATCAACACTTACAAAAAAATCAAGAATCTCATTGAGGAAATATGAACGTCAAATCGTAAACGAGCTCAGATCCAGCTGTACGAGTGAGGAAAATATCAGTCACAAAGAATTTTTGAAAGGAAAAACCATCACAAAAAAAATAAGAGCCCTACAACTGAGGTATTGGACTCACATCTTAAGGATGGATGATACACACCTACTAAAATTAGCAGCTAACTATAAAAAAAAACTATAAAAAAAGAGGGTGACCTGCCTTTACGTTTATAGATATTATACAACAAAACATGAATAAATTTGAAGAGATGAGCTCTGAAGATTGGGAAAGGCTTGCATTAGATAGGAAAAATGTAACATTAAAAATAGAAGAAATCTACGGAAAAGAAGAATCCATCGATTCAGATAGCGAAAACTAGAAATAAGTAATCACAAATAAACTTGTACTCTAAAAGAATGCAATGTTGTTGCTGCAACCAAAGAAATTTGATACGTTTTCTCTTACCACCGTTCCAATATTCTCAGAAATTCTTCTCTTTCCAGACATTCGACATTCTTCTCTTCTCTTCTCTTTTCAGAGAGCGAGTCATGGCGCTATAACCATAAGCCATAAAGAGCTAGGACTTTAGTTAAGGCAAAAGTTCCAACCATCTGAAGATAAATGGAGCATCACTTAACCCTCTTAGACTAGATGCTCCCAACGACCTTATAAAAAAAAAAAATGCTTTGTACACCAAACAGGGCAGTCTGTCTCACTATTCTCTCCGGCTATTCATTTCCTTTTCCTTTGATATCTACTGAAGGCTACGTGGGTTCCCCGTGTCTTCTTAAGGTAGATACCAAAACCCTCCCTATCTCTAACGGTTGCATGGACGTGGCCAGGTGAGCGATCGAGGAATCTCTTTGTGGAGATTACTGTGTGGAGAAACGTAGCAATATCTGGCTCCGCCTCATGGTGACATGCAGTGTCTTCAACGAATTATTCCTCATCGTAGCTCCATCCACGAGGTGTGCAAACGTCCATGCTAATGCTAATGCTAATGCTAGTAAACACTTGAAGTTATTATACAAATTTTCACAAAGGTTTCAGGATGGAGAAATGTCAGAAAAAGTTTCTAGAACAACTACTTTTTGTTTTTCTTTTTATATTTTTATTTTTGGGAGAAAAAAAATACACTGATAGACAAAAAAAAAAGCCCACCTCATCTTTTTTTTTTTTTTTTTTTTTTTTTTTGTTTAAATTATAAAAAAAAACCTTTTTTTTTTTTTTTTTTTTTTTTTTTTTTTTTTTTTTTTTTTTTTTTTTTTTGTAAAAAAAAATATTTTTTTTAAAAAAAAAAAATAAATTTTTTTTAAAAAAAAAAAAAAAAAAAAAAAAAATGCCCACTTCATTTAGGCTACAGAAAACATAAATTAAAGTAAAATAAAAGCATTTCAATAATTGATGTGTCCTCCTTTGGCCTTCAGGACCTCCTGCAGGCGCTTCGACATGCTCTCGACCAGGTTCTTTAGGTGCTGTGGATCTAGCTCTTCCCAGGCGCGCTCCAGGGCTTCAAAATAGTTATTTTTATTGGTAACACCAGTTTTGTCAACCCTGGCATCGAGAATCGCCCACAAATTCTCGATGGGATTGAGGTCCGGGCTTTGTGGAGGCCATTCCAGCGGTTTGATCCGACAAGACCGGAAGAAAGACTTGGTCTTCTTGGCAGTATGCTTCGGGTCGTTGTCCTGCTCGAATACGAACTTCTCTTCAAAGTCCGTCTGGATCAGCGAAACCTCCAGATTTTCTCGCAGGATGTTGATGTAAGAATCTGCCGTCATTATCCCGTCGATTTTCACAATGCTTCCCACTCCACCCCACGAAAAACACCCCCAGACCGTCACATTTCCTCCTCCATGCTTCATCGTGCCTTGGATGTGGCGCTCCTGAAGCTCCTCTCCCGATCTGCACCAAACACGAACCCGCCGCTTTCGGTTAAACAGCTCGAATTTTGATTCGTCCGTCCAGAGAACCGTTTTCCAGAACTCTAGGGGCTTATCAGCATGCTCCTTAGCAAACTTAAGCCGTTTGGCTTTGTTTGCCTTGCTGATAAATGGGCGCTTCCGGGCAAGTTTGCTATTCAACCCCTGTGCTACGAGACGGCGACGAACAGTTCGACCGGAAACTGATAACTGAAGGGTTTCCTGGATCTCGCGGACAGTTACCTTCGGGTTCTTCTTGACTTCGCGCATGATCTTGGTGTCCGTTCTCGCATCCGTTTTCCGCTTCCTGCCTCTGCCAGGGCGATCCACCACTGATCCAAACGTTTTAAGCTTCAGAAGAATTTTGCCAACCGCTGCCTTACTGATACTGTACTTCTTAGCGACAGCCCGGTGCGATTCACCGTTTTGCACATCACGAACGACCAATTTTCGGATACACAAGGGAATTGCTTTCGAAAGCACTGCGTTCTCCATTTTTTTTTTCAATTGAATCAAATGCGATCACGTATACAAATGCACCAGGTTGAGCCGTTTGCTTCAAAACATGTCAAAATATCAAAACAAAAACAATCGAGGGGTCTTCCAATGGAAACTTATCGAAAACATATCGATTTTTGAAGTGGGCACTTTATTTTTTCACTGTTTTTTTTTCAACACAAATTGATTTTTTTTTCTTTAAGTAAAACTCCTTTTTTCAGTATTCCATAAGTGAAACTTAAAAAGAATATAAAAAATAAAATAAGAAAAAAAACTACACTGTGTTTACTTTAATTTGAACCAAGTAAATGAGAGAAATTGAAAAAAACGAAGAGGTGGGCACTTTATTTTGCCTATCAGTGTATGTACTTGGAAATAAAATTCATATTTCTAACAGATCCTCAACTATCTTTCATGCCATAAGAATAGTGACCCTTTCAACCATCGTAGCAAATACGACCGTGTCCGTATCATCATCCAAACCACACGGCCCTTTTCAGAGCCACCAAATGCTTTCTTAAGAGTGTACAATGGAATTTTCTAACATACCTACTTATCTTTGCCGATCCAACGTCCCGTTAGAACAGCACCTACGTTGCAATGTTGCTCTACGAAACAAACGAAATTAATCTAACATGTTGAACCAGATAATGCATCAAACGGTTTATCTTAGTCTACATCAACCGGTCGAGTGTTATACACAACATCACTGATTATCGGCAAGGCTTCTTGGTCCAATCGATTAATGAAGCCTCTTTTCTAATACAGGCAATAAAAAATAATAATAATAACATTCATTACACATTGCTACGTAGTCCTACGTCAACTTTGCGTACAACCCCATTGGGCTGTGCCTTATTGTTTTATTTTTCCGTTTGAACCTCTCAACCAAATCCCCACTCAATTGTTCTTCAGTTTTCTATGTAAAAAAACATGGTGTAGCTTCTGAATTATTCTAATTCTTTGTTCCAATGGATGGAACACTTTTGTTGAAGGCGTATAGGACATTGTGGTTTTTCTTATAATGCCAGTCAAGCATTATATTTTCAGTACGTTGTGTATATTCTTTGATCAATTAAGACGCTATTAGATTAATTTAGTATTAAATTTATAAACATTTGACCATATGAAATTCAGTAGATTTTAATTCTGAGTAAATCAGGTGTAACGTAAACAAAGAAAATCTATAATTTAAAGATGTCTGCATAAATAAATATTATAGAAGCACTTTACGTGTTAAGAATGGATTCATGATTGTTAAAGCCAGTAGTGTATTTGGTTTGTTCGTAGACGTCATATGCCAAAAATTGGCAGTACAAAATGAGATTTTAAAATTTCACTTTCTTCCACAGTTTGAACCTAACATGAACCTGTAACGATTTACTATTCTACAAATGAATCAGAAATTTGATTCTTCCAAATGTAAACGTAATTTGCACAAATTTGTCTTTTTCAAGTTCTGAAGCATTTTTTTTGTTGGGGCGTAGAATCACTGCTTCCATTGTTTTTATTTTATTTTATTTGTCGTCAATCATATATGTAGACCGGTTTTACATTTTTGCCTTAATTCTACTCTTACAGATATTCTGAGAAAAATGCTTTTTTTAGTTGATTTTTATTCATTGTTATATCAATTGTGGTGCAGTATTTGTTATAGCAAGACATCATCTTATTTATGGGTCCGTTTTGGGCATAGTTAGTTCTTTGATTATTCATGTAGAATAAATTCCTGTTTCTTAAGTGACGGGTGGGAGCGTAGAAGTTGAGCTTCTCTAAAATATCTGCGTCATTTATTCTTTGCCCAATAACATCGTTTATAAATGATAGAGTCGCAAACTCACGTCGTTTTTCAAGACCATCTATTTTAATTAACATACATCGAGATTCATAAGAAGGTAACCGAAAAGAGTTCCATCCTAACTTACGCAAAGCATACAATAAAAACTGTTTCTGCACTGACTCAATACGGTCTTTATGTGTATTCTGATATGGATCCCAAACCACGCTGCAGTACTCAAGAAGGGGCCTAACATATGTTACATACAATGTTTTTATTGTATAGGGATCATTGAAATGAAAACTAAACCTCTTGATGAACCCGAGCATATTACTTGCCTTGTAAATTATATTGTTGTAGTGTTCTACAAAAGTGAGCTCGGAATCAAGTATGACTCCCAAATCTCTAACCTGATTGCATCTTTCAACAGTTTGTTGACCTATAGTGATGGTGTCTTGCCTTACATTGCGCTTTTTAGTGAATGAGACTGAGATGCACTTTTTAACGTTAATCTCTAGTAAGCTTTTTGTACACCAAATATGAAAATTATCAACTTCTCTTTGAAAGACTTCGATGTCAGATGATTTACGTATTTCCATGAAAAGTTTCATGTCGTCTGCATATATTAAAACATTTAAATGGCGTAAAATATATTCAACATCATTGACAAACAAAATAAATAGTAAAGGACCCAGATGGGATCCCTGTGGTACTCCCGATGTAACATTCACAACCGATGATAGCTTTCCTTCAAATCTTACTCGTTGTGTTCTTCCAAGCAAGTATGACTGAACCCACTTTATTAAATTATGGTTGAAACCTATCTTAGACAATTTGTAAAGCAACAAAGGAATATCGACTCTATCAAAAGCTTTGCTAAAGTCAGTGTATAAGGTTTCAACGTAATTACCTTCATCCATTGCATTTATTGAAAAATTTACAAAGTTTAGCAAATTTGTAGAAGTAGAGCGTCCTTTCATAAAGCCATGTTGCTTGGTAGAGATAACATTTTTAACTTGTGAAAAAATATGTTGATTGATAATGGACTCAAATAGTTTGGGAATACAAGATAATATTGCAATGCCACGATAGTTTTTCACATCTGATTTTTTACCGCTTTTGAAGATCGGAACCAAGTACGATTCTTTCCAAATGAGGGGAAATACGCCAGTTTTTAGAGATAAATTAAACAACCAAAACAAGGGTTTTACTAATTCCTTTGATAATGTTTTCAAAAATACTGGCGGTAATCCGTCAGGACCAGCTCCTTTAGAAGCGTCTAATGTGCTTAAAGAAAGCAAAATTTCGTTGACGGATACATTATCAACAGTCACATTTAACGAAGGCTCAGGAAGATATGAGAAAAATTGATAATCTCGATCCTTGTCGTCACGAGTTGTGTAAACATCTTGAAAAAAATCAGCAAATAAGTTACTGATTTCGGTTGGATTCTTACCGTCTTTGTCGTTGAATTGCATTTTTGTTGGAAAATTTCTTAATTTCTTCTTATCTTTAACAAGGTTGAAAAACGATTTCGGGTCTGATTTGATATTAGTTTCAGTTTTTCTATTATTCTCCTCATGTGCGATCTTCATTTCTAAATTCAGTTCATCACAGATAGTTAAATATATTGTGAGGTTTGTATCATTTTTATCTTTTTTATAAGCTTTGTGCGCTTTTTGCTTCCTATTTTTGAGATTTATAATTTTCTTAGTATACCACACCGGATTCTTATTTGGTCTTCTCCTATGTCTTTGGGGTACTGCAGTCTCTACTATATCGTAGATGTTTCGATAGAATACAATTACGGCCTGCTCTGTTGACAAATTGCGAAATATGGTTTGCCAATCAATCGAGTATAGTTTGTTTTTAATGAGATTGTAGTCTGCTTGTTTAAAATGAAAATAAATTTCGGTTAAATCGTTATCCAACATTGTGGCGTTGTCATGACTGAAAATGGAATATTCAATAGCAGTATGAAATGCTTCATTTTTCCAAAGAGGTGCCTCAATAACGCAAAAATCATCGGTCATATTAGTGAACAATAAATCAAGGTAGCAATTGTTCCGATTTCGTACATGATTTATTTGATTGAGCCCAATCTGCGCACTTTTTTTAAATAGGGTAAGAAGGTTTAAATTTTTTCCATTTTTTGGTTTTAAAGAGATTTTTTTTTTTTTTTTTTAATAAAAATAATTGTGTTTTTGGGGTAAATATTATTGATGTTGGTATTTTTGGTTTTTTTTTTTTTTTTTTTAAAATTTTTTGGGGAATTTAAAAAAATTTTTTTTGAATTATTTTTTTTGTTTTTTGGGGGGGGAAAAATTGTTCAAAAAAAATATTTTTTTTTTTTTTGATGGATGTAGCCAGGGGTGGTTTATTTTTTTTTTTTTTTTTTTGTTTTTTTTTTTTTTTTTTTTATTTAAAATTAATTTAATTTATATCCCCCCCCGGTTTTTTTTTTTGTTATTTATTTTTTTTTTTTTTTTTTTTTAAATTATTATAAAATTTAAGGGCAAAGTCAGTCGCGCGCCCGTTTAGGAGGTCGCGCGTTGTTTTGCAATTTTAAACATATTTGATTATTTTTTTGAAATTTCATTTCCACTCGTTGGTGCTAAACTAATTGAAGCACAATTTTTGGGAACAAACCATGTTGATAAATCTTTTAGTTATTACATGAGTCCGCTTCTACTGAAAAAAATTACAAAAAATGTAAGACATTGCCTCAATTTTCAAGTGCCCAGCTCCGTATTGTTCATTTTTTTGGAAATTGAAAACGGTGCATCGATAGCAAACTCTTCAAGGAACAATTTGGCTACAACATATTTTTATATATTATTCACAATTATTAGCGAATGTGATTGCAAGCCGAAGTCAAATTAGCATTTTATTTCATAAAATTAGCCTTCAATGTGGAAAGAAAACACGAGACGATGCATAGATCCAGGCTTATTGACAAAAATGAACAAAATGAATTTTCTAACTAATCCACTGTGCAGGGCTTAGCCAAACAATATTTCAACCGAAAACATTCAATTTCTAGGCAAAATTTTATTATATTCAGAATTTGATAAAAGAAATACATACGTTTCCTACAACAAGCTAAATTTATTCAAAAGTTCTAAAGTTTAACTCGTTCGAATGTCTCCAATGTAGTCAAGCGAACTTCATATAAGCATGATTTTAGTTATTTTTTGTTTCTTCTTGCGTATGACAGAAATCGGTTCTTTACAGATGCTGGCCAGATCCCCAGGGATTATACGGAACATCCTGGACACTGCATATATGCATCATATAAACTATTTTACATGGTTTTCAATTCTCTTGAAGTTTTAGATGCCCAAATAGAGATGTCGTATGACCTTTTTTGTGGTGTAATATTTACTATTCATTGAAACAATAGAATATAATTAATATGATTCTGCCACGATCGGGCCAGATCAAATAATTGTTGAAGGTTGAAACAATATACAATAAGCAAAATAACATTCAAACGGCAAAGACCCACTCTGAACATCGAAGTGAACTCAACTCTGTTCCTGCATTCATCCCTTGGCATCCGTTTGTATGTAGAAGTGCGCATGAAAACATGATGCTCTTGCACCCGGGATTACTCGAAATTCATATGCAAAACTGTATTATATTTTTACATCAAAAGATTGCCAAGAAAATTTGCAATCTTATGGTACCAATAAAAGTACATAAAACAAGATTTCATAGCATACTTTTTGGATTTCCAAAACAACCTAAAACGTTCCACGCTATGGGAGCTGCGAGCCGTGGGAGGTGGAGGACGAAAAAAAAATTATAACCAACAGCAACAGCAGTCTGTTCATTTCGTTTAGGAAGAATTGTACATCGAAGAGGGTTATTTTGAAACGCCGATAACGTGGCATCTGTATATTTCAGAATGAGGAAGTGCGGGGAAGATGTTCAATTGATACAATTTATTCTTTTTTTCAAATCATTAGTCTGATTATTGAACCTGATTATTTCAAAACTGGCTAACATTTTAGTTAAAATCGTTTGAACTTTATGCATCGTTGTATATTCCATAAGCAACGAGTCACTTGTTGAATTCAAGTGGATATTTCATATGTTGGAAAAATCATCACAAATTTCGACGTTAGGAAAACATCAGCCTCTGCATAAGATTTAAGACAAATCTTTGTTTTTTTTTCCTGTAACATTCAACAGGCACATCAACCTGGGATTTTCTAATGTGAACAAATACATTTGACCAAATTTTGAAAATATCTGCCTGAGCTATATCAGGTAAATATAGTGGGAGGTAATGTTAATGTATTTTTATGAATAATTTTCTTATGAAAACTAATCATCTAATGAAAATATGATGTTCCTAGTGATTTTCTGAAGGAATAAATATGTTTTTATTTTGTTTTTCAGTAACTAGTTAGCTAAATTTTTTTGAATGACTTTCATAGTATTCCAGATCATTCTGTAAAATATAAGCAAATCATATGATGATGAAGAAAATTTTCGAAAAAAATTTGTCTTGAGATTTTTGACTCAATGATACTGTGATACTCTATTCAAGTATCATTTTGAGCAATATTTTTAATTTTTTCCGAATGTCCTGAATGAATTTTTAACAAATTCCTCAAAATGGGCGTATTTTTTCAAAGTCCCAGCTACAGTAAAATTATTCTGATTGATTTGTGCAAATATCCTCTGAATAATTATAAAACATATTATTATATGATAAACTCAATCGTTTTGATCAAAACTACATTTATTGGAAATGGGTAAGCCAGCTATTTAAAAAAAAATCAAAACTTAATTTTATCAGAAATTCTCAAGCCAAATCAAAATAAAATTCTCTGTACATATATCCAAAATAAATATTTATCTACAATGACTATACCAAATCTTTTATACTTAACATACTTAATTTTTGACGTACAATTTATCAACAAGAAATTACTAATACAGCTTATTTCAAATCATGTCAAACTCGTTTCATTATTTTAGAGAATTGTCAGGCGTATCAAAATGGCGTTAGATGATTTCCTTAAATTTTCTTAGGATATTTGATAACTTAAAAAAAATATTCATAAAAATTCTTGAATGTTTTGACACCCAATATATTAACCAGAAATCGTCAAATTAGATAAACATAAAACTTACAATATATAAACACATCTACAAAATTATGCCGTATTAAATTGTAGTGGAAAATTTACACATACATAAAAATGTCACCAAATTATTTGTTCGGACTTTCTTAGAATATCATGAAAATCTTAAACATTATAATTATCTTCATAAAAAAGTATAGAAAATATAAGTCACGGTTTTTTCCAATTAGAATGTATTAAGCTTGTTTTTTTACTTAACATCCATGTCTATTGGAATTCTATAATATTTGATAGTTTATCATCAAAATGCCTTAATATAGTTTCGTGAAATTTTTGCAAATCATTCCAAAATAATAAAAATTGTTTTTTTTTTTGTTGCGGCGTGGAACTTTTGCGTGTACTGAGTTGAACTTTTGTGGTAAGAATTGTTTACACAAATACAAGAATAATTTGAGAATAAAATTTTTCGTAAGCTATTTTATTCAAACTTATTTTGTATTTTGTATGTGTAATTATTGCATTGATTCACCAGGTATCTCAAAAGGTGGTCCGATGATTTGTTTCAGATTCCGTTAAATATTCATAAAACCTAAAAAATAATTCATAGAAAATGCTTGATCATCTTTATTTAGGATATGTATTTACCAGCTTTAAATAAGGCAATTATTTCTAAATTATGTTATATGCATTTGAATATTTTCGAAAATCACTAGGCAAATCAAAATGCCATCAGAAGATTTCCTCAATTTGAAAATATATCATTTTGCTTTAACTGTTTCAACTTTATAAATTTGACTTACATATTCACAAATTTACTTGAGAATACTAAGGGATTTTTTTTCAAATTATTTCATATGTACTTGATTATTTTCGTAAATTATCAGGCGTATCAAAATGACGTCAGATGATTCTTTCAATTTTTTTTTTTAAATATATTTTTCACAAAGAAAATAAACATAACTTGAACTTTTAGACTTACAATACAGCAATCAACAAATCTATGTCAGATATTTTTAATTTGTCAAAAGATTTTTTTAAAGATTTCTTAGAATGGCTTTAAACTAAGAAAATTATTCATAAATACTTTAATGTTTTGACTTATAACGTGTTCGTCCAAAAAAATTCGTCAGTTGAAAAACACTTGATATTATCCTGAAGCTTACGAAAAACTGCCTATTTTTAGTAGGTAGTAATATTTAAAATGATGGCGATTATATTATTTAATATGAACCAGGTTTTTGAACGATTTATTTAAACTTTCTCAAAATATTCCAAAAATCAAAGAGAAATATTTAAAAAAAAATTGAGCAATTTTACTGAAAATATATATATTTGTTTGAAATGACTATGTCATGTGTTTTTCAAATTGAAAGTTATGTGTTTATAATTTGATTGAATCATATTATTATATTATTAATATTATTTTTTTCATCAATTTTTGAGAACATTCCAAATGGTTAAGAACACTTTATTTAAAAAAATTGCCAGGCACATTAAAATGTCGTCAGACCATTTGTTTTAATTTTCTCAAAATATACTTAATACTTAGACAACTTTTCGTAAAAACACTTGAACATTCTGATCTATAATATACCTACAATTATTCATTTTATTTGAAATATGGGTGAAACAGTTCTGATATGGATTAATTAACTTCAAGTTAGTTAGTTAGTTAGGTGGTCGATGAAAATAGTCTGCAAATTTTCCTGAAATTGATACATCATCTGGCCAATACAATAAAAATTTTGGTTACAGGAAAAAAAAAAAACAATGATTTGTTTTAAATCTTATGCAGAGGCTGATGTTTTCCTAACGTCGAAATTTGTGATCAGGTTCAATAATCAGACTAATGATTTGAAAAAAAGAATAAATTGTATCAATTGAACATCTTCCCCGCACTTCCTCATTCTGAAATATACAGATGCCACGTTATCGGCGTTTCAAAATAACCCTCTTCGATGTACAATTCTTCCTAAACGAAATGAACAGACTGCTGTTGCTGTTGGTTATAATTTTTTTTTCGTCCTCCACCTCCCACGGCTCGCAGCTCCCATAGCGTGGAACGTTTTAGGTTGTTTTGGAAATCCAAAAAGTATGCTATGAAATCTTGTTTTATGTACTTTTATTGGTACCATAAGATTGAAAATTTTCTTGGCAATCTTTTGATGTAAAAATATAATACAGTTTTGCATATGAATTTCGAGTAATCCCGGGTGCAAGAGCATCATGTTTTCATGCGCACTTCTACATACAAACGGATGCCAAGGGATGAATGCAGGAACAGAGTTGAGTTCACTTCGATGTTCATAGTGGGTCTGTGCCATTTTGCCGTTTGAGTGTTTCTGATACGTTAAATATTATTCAGCTATTATTTTCCTCGCTACGAATGGAGGATATCAAAAAAAATTTATTCTATTTAGTCTATGAAAATGTGATTTATATTCATATACTTATATTTAGTTTCATATCCATTTCCCTATGAAATAAAAACTGCTGGATTCACGTTCTTGAACAAAAATATGTAACAATATAAGGAATCTTGTTGTACTTTGATCAGAATATAATGAATATTCTGGAAATATTTGACTTTATATGAACAAGATTCACGTGAGCTTAGCAATAGGAGAATGTCAGCGGTGATTTTATTTGCCAATATGAGAATAAGATTTGTAAAGTACTGGAGAACAAATTGGAATATTTTAGAGAAGATCTCTTCTGAGAATCTTTTTACATCATTTTTAGTTTTTTTATGATAACAATACTTCTCTGGCAAAATATATCGACAAAAAGAATTATAAAATGTTCATTATGTACCATAGTGCAGATGTGTTGGTGATTGGTTCATTATATGGAGTAGTTCATTCAATTATTTTCAAATCGGTCGTTATTCTCAGATCCTCGACTGACTTTGCCCTTAATGCTCGAATCCCAACTATTCTCAGTGGCTAAAATAACAGAGTAGCTACAAGCAGCAACACGTCTATACATTTCATTAATCTTCAACGCACTTTTCATTCTATTAAAGTTTTGACAATAGATTGTTATTTCCTTACTTTCTTCACTATTTTTCAAAGCACTCACGTGTTGAGAGTCGGTTTGATTGCGAGCAGACGTCAAGTTTGGGGTAGTATTATACCTTCCATTTTCTGCTAGATTGTTGTCCTCCAAAGGGTCCGTCAATTCTTGGTAAAACACGAATGCCTGCATGTACACATCTGACAAGGTGCTGTTGAAGTTATTGGCACGGGTGAGTGCCCTGGAACGGAAGTTACTGGAACAGCTGATGAACTGCATAATGCGACAGAAGATGTCCCTGGAGTCATGAAGTTGAACGAGCTCGTTGGAACGGTAGGTGTGGAATAGGGTGGTGATGCGTCACTTGCCGGGTACGGATTTTGTATCCCACCACTTTGGAAGTAAATTGGTCGATGGCTGAGTGGTGGCCTGGAGAATTGGTGCTTGAACTTTTGTGGTATTTCTCGAAGATTTACTCAAGGCCGTTTATAATTTTCGTAGTAGAGCAGAATATTGATCCATAAATCTCAAAGCGTTAAAAAATAAAATTATTCCAACACGATTTTCAGATCATGTTACTTCTCAATATTTTGATCAAGAATGTTTGGTTGCTAACGATATCCATTAAAAAAAAGTTATCATTGCCTTCATTTAAACATCGGAATCATTTCACTTTTTTGCAACGCGATTTACAGTATGTGAAAGTTTAAAAAAATGCTATTGCAACTCTGTAGAATCAATGTCAAGTCGCAAATAGGCTTCACACTTGCGCTTTTTTCCGTTGCTGTTGTGTGTGATTTTGCGGTACATAGCCAAATAAAACTATCCCTAATTTGTTTCAAGAGAAATTTTTATGCTCTATCGAAACAAGTTGTGCTACTTGGGATGCCCAGTTCAACCCATCTCAGTGGGTAGCCGAAAAAAAGCATCCAACTGAGGAGTGCGCTTATCTTCTCCATCTCTTCTAATGGAGGAAAAATATGAAAATTGTCTTTCCATCACTTCTGCACCATCCAGGTAGGGACACCGATAAGAACTTTTCCGCTCACGTGCAGTGCATCAGCAATCCCGTTAGCCTTCCGCCAGCGAGAACTATTCTGTCTCCCTAGCAACCAGTTGGAAACTTTTGCCTAAGGTGAGGTTTTGGTCAACGGCGACTCAAGATAAGACAGAACCGCAGTGCAACTTGGTTTTTGCCAACGATCACACGAACTCATAAATTTCCACCTCAATGGTAGATATGTCAGAAATGTCTCCGTTCTTTCTCCGGAGATAAGATATCCTCCACCGCATTCCAGGAGATGTTTTTTCTTGCCTTTCCTACCCGAACTTGGATTGATTGTGACTCGCAAGGAATTCAGCAACAATTTCTCCGAATTCCCAATTCCACGAAATGGCAAGAGGTCGAAGTGCAACTCGCGTGTGTATACTTACAGGAAGGCCGAGTACCTGCATTTTCTCCGCCGTACAATCGGAGGAAACGAAGCATATGTGCAATGTCCACTGTATATATTTGTGTGTGCAACCTTTTTAATCGTTTCCGAGCAATCGCGCGCGTTTGGCCCCCGCGAGCCGTATCAGTTTTGGTAGATCGCGCGCGTTCAACAGTGTCTGCCTGCCTCGGTTGGATGTATGGCAACATTATTAGGCCGGGGCCATTACTGTTGCTGTTGTTACCGATGATGGCGAGGGGGATCCGAGAAGGAGAGACCACTCGCAGACCACAACAACAACAACAACAACAACAACAAGAACGGAGTCGAGCCGGGTGTGATGGTCCATGGATCCTTGTCCAATGCTCTTCCCGTTGTACGGACATGTGCGCACCCCCACCACGGCTGGAGATGGGCGATTTCGGAATCGTCGTCGTGCTTGTCGTACTGCACATACACATTGGTGCTGGATTTCCGATAAGACACCAACACCAGCGGCGCTCAGCGGCTTTGTGTGCTGCCAGTTGTGCGATGCACTCGCTGTTTCGATTGTCGATACCAATAAAAATAAATAAAATATAATAATGGGATACTCTTATTAAAATAATCAATTGTACTATCAAAGCAGGCTTGGAAGTGAACAAGAGCGAAAAAAAAGTCGAACGAAAGGCAAATCAAACGGCTGGCCCTCGTTCGATGGTAAGTGGGGGTCATCTGGATCCGAGCTGGACAACACCAACCGGGCCGACTTATCAGAACATATTTATCGGTCCGGGCTTGGGTTATGCCTTCTTCCCGTCGTTTTGCGATCTTCTGATTGTTTCGCATAAGTTCGACTGCTACGACGAGTGTGGGATAGAATTGGTAGCAAACGGATGATGATTGAATGGTGGCGAAAATAGCAACCCTATCCCGACTACGGGATGCTTAGGATGCCACCACCGACCGGTCACTATTCAGTTGGGAAATGCAGCGTTGTTGTAGGTCGCGGATTTGTGATAAGCAATGTGCGGTCTTGTAATTATTACATATCTAGTCATAGACACGACGGTCAGAACGCGCCGCGGAAAGGATGCTGCATCCAGTCCTCGGTTGGATAGCGAAAGGATGTGCTTTTCCGAGACAGAGAATGAGCTATTCATCAATTTAGGCTCTCGTTCGATGTGGTGGACGAACGCGCACGGACAGTAGCAGTGCACAATGAGGAAGATCATTGTTTAATGGGCTTATTAATTATGGCATTCGATGTCCGGTCGGTTTGATCAAAACACATCGCCCAACACGGCCTACAAGCTGTTTTGTAGTTTCAATTATGTCCGGTTAGATTTTTTTTTGTTCCGAAAATTAGCGTCTGTTTCAAATTCATCCTTCGCTCTATCGGCAGGAGTTTTCAGCAGCAGCAAATGCTACGACATAACCGCTTTTAGAGAAATTTATAGCTTTCCTCATCCTTCGACGGCTTAATCCTACCAGTCAACGTTTATACCGGTGCTTTTGGTTCTCCTACGGGAATGAATGGTTTGGAGAGAAAAAAAAAATGTGGGTGATTCATTACCCTGCACGGTGACGACGCCGACCACGACGATGGGGGGAACCCATTTCGTTGAGAACGCGCATTGCAGGAATTCCGAAAGGATTTTCTTTGCTGCATCGCTTTCGATCATTTTCCTTCCCCCGCGGTTTTCCTGCACGAAACGGTATCGTCTTGCTCAGTGCCGCGACCGTGTAGTTTAGGTGGCTTCGAATGGAAGAGCAACAGCCAAGCCGAAAAAAAAAACTAAATGTTACAAGAGAAAGAACCCGAGAAAATGTATAAATTTTGTTATCAAAAATAGATTTGCATATATTTTATTGGCAGCTTCGGCAGGAGAGGCGAGAAAAGCTCTTTTGCACTAAATTATCGAATTATCGAAAGGGAGATCCGCTGAATAATGATTCCGAGGAGGGAAAACTATCGCCCGGTTGTTCGCAAGTCGTCGTTGTCGGGAGGAACATAAGTTTGGGGTTTTTAAAACTTAATTATCATCAATTACAGGACGATTGGAATGTGGCGTCTTCTTCTTGGCTTCAATGATGTGGGATGAATTTCATGACAGTCGGTTGCAGGACGAAAGGTCGAAAGACAAATGATCGAATGAGCGTCAACAGGGGAATGCAATGTAGAGAACCGTGGCTTCAAAAGTTACGCGCATGGAAGCTAAGCGAGAAGAACGAAAGCGTGAGGTTGATCATATGCAACGTTGCCACTGGTGAACTTTTGTAGGGTGGTTCAAAATATCGATTTTGATCCACCCCACTCAAGTGGTTTTAAAAAGTGGGGCTTTTTTCAAAAAAAAAAAAGAATGGGGGCATGTCCACACGGCGGGACACTTTAACTCAATTTTGAATCGTTTTTGACTCACTTTTGTCAAACGGTGGAGTCACTCATATTTGAGTAAATGTGACTGGGACTGACAAGTCGACATATCTAAGACACCGACTTAAATCAGATCGATGTTCTAGATATGTCGACTTGTCGATCCCAGTCCATTTACTCATATATGGAGTGACTCCACCGTTTGACAAAATTGAGTCAAAAACGATTCAAAATTGAGTAAAATTGTCCCACCGTTCATATCCTCAGTGTGGTAAAGAGAGATTTTAATTTTTCCACACACTCTTCCTACCTCAACGAGAGCTCTTCTCTCTTGTTTATATTCACCACCGTGTTTGCTTGCGGGTAGCGCATGTGAGTGTAAAAAAATGGTTTTTATTCACACAACACTTGTTCGCTCTAGAGTGAGAAGAAGAGCTCTCAAATTCACAGAAGTGAATGCAGATAAATTCCCTGACGCGTGCGCCCCAGTGAGCTCACTGGCGTGGGCTCTTCTGCTAATAAGGTCTGTATCCACATTAATCCGGACACCTTCAAATCATTGTAACTTTTGAAATATTGCACGTAGGAATGAAAAATTTCACTATGGTATAGCTGAGAGTCTATAATGAAAAAGACTATGATTGATGTTTACATTTCATGTTTAGTATTCAAGATGGCGACGAAAGAAAAACAAGTGCGCGAGCGAATTTTGTACGGGCGTACGGCAAATCCTGACTTGTCAATACGGGACCTTGCAAAAACATTGGATTTGCCTAAATCCACTGTTCACGATGTGCTCAAATCATTTTCGAAACGTTTGACGGTGGAGAGGAAACCGAGAAGTGACAAAAACATTGGACGCGCTGATCCTGTCATGGACCGAAAGGTGAAAAGGATATTAACGAAAAACGCAAATCTCTCCATTCGAACGGTGGCTCGTAAAATAGGGATGTCACCTGGTTTTGTCCAAGAATCAAAACAACGTTTGGGACTTAAGTCGTATAGAGTAAAAACCGTTCCAAATCGCAACGACAAACAGAACTTGGCAGCAAAATCACGGGCTCGACGTTTGTACTGCGAATATTTGACGAAGTTTTCATGCGTTGTTATGGACGATGAAACTTATGTCCTGGAGGATTTCAAGCAGCTTCCAGGGCTGGCTTTTTATTCTGCTATGGCCAGAATTGCTACAGCTGAGCATTTCAGAACGAAGAAGGCATCGAAATTTCCCAAAAAATACCTTGTGTGGCAAGCAATTTGCACGTGTGGCAAAAAGAGCAAATCTTTCGTCACTACAGGCACAATCAACAAGGAGATCTATCAGAAAGAGTGTCTGCAGAAGCGATTGCTACCCTTCATCAAAAGTCACAAAGAAAAACCTTTGTTCTGGCTCGATTTGGCATCATGCTACTATGCTAAAACTGTGATGGAGTGGTACCAAGCAAATCAAGTTAATATTGTACCAAAACCTCAAACCCGCCAAATTGCCCAGAGCTACGACCGATCGAGAGATATTGGGCTCTGATGAAGCGGAAGCTTTCTGGAAAGAAGCAAGGAATCAAAGACATCAAACACTTCCAGCAAATTTGGACAAAGACGACTTCTACGATTTCTGAAGAGTCTGTACAAACCCTAATGGACGGAGTTAAGCGCAAAGTTCGAAAATTTTATGCAAATACCGAATAACTATGTTTTGTCTTCACGAATTGTTAAAACACATCCCATGAATCTGAAATAAACAACTACGACGGAAATATAATGCGAAATTTATGTTTTATTCATGTTTTGATGTGTCCGGATTATTGCGGATACAGACCTTATAGTATGCAAAAAAAGTTTATCCACCCCCTACCAATTAATTTTTTTTTGTTTTTCTGGTGAAAATCAGATTAATTTGATGAGCGTTCGTCCATGATTTATCAAATTATGTTTTATTTATCACATTGCCATTGAAAATACGGCGTTTATATCTTTTCTTAAGATTTTTTGTGATGATTTATGAAAAAGGGTAATAAATTACGCAAAAAAAGTTTATCCACCCCCAAACGGATACTACGATTTAAGTATGTTTTACAAAGTTTTAGTGTGTATTCTGCAAATTTCTCGAATGTAAACATTGTGTCTAGCTGTCATTTAGTGCTCCTGAAGTTTAAGTCAGAATTTCAGTTTCGTGTTCAAAATTGGAAGTTATTTGTTGCAAAATGCCCAAAAAAGCACACATTTCGATCAGCATCCGAAATTTGATTATTGAACATCACAAAACTGGCAAAAGCTGCCGTGATATTGCCGATATTGTCCATCTTCACAAAGATACGGTCGCTTGGATTGTGAAGATGTACAAAAAGCGTGGTTCAATCTCACCAGCTAAGCAATTGGTGCGTCCTTCAAAGACAAATGGCCGAATTGACAAAACTATCGCGAAGAAGGTGGGGCTGGACCGGGGACTATCAGCTCCGAAAATTGCGAAACAAATTGAAAACGAGTTTTCCATTAAACTAACATCACAATCCGTACGAAATCGTCTTCATAAGTAAGGTCTTAAGGACAGGGCAGCACTTAAGAAGCCGTGGTTGTCCGCAAAAAATATCAAAAAAAAAAAAAGATTGAAGTGGGCCCAGGACCACATTTCATGGACCAGTGATGCTGGAATAAGTGATTTGGTCAGACCAGAAGAAAGTAATGCTATTTGGGTCTGATGGTATCACAAGAAAATGGCGGCGAACCGGTGAAAGTTTGAAAAAGGATTGTTTGCGACCTACAGTCAAGCATGGCGGTGGTGAGTTACTTTACCAACATTGATTTTTCAACCAACTGAGTATGACTTTGATTTTTTTTCTGCAGGTAGAGTCATGGTGTGGGGATCTATGGCTACATCCGGCGTTGGAGAACTTGAGTTCATTGATGGAGTCATGACCAAGGAGGTTTATTTGGACATTTTGAAGCGAAAACTAGCAGCTTCTGCACAAAAGCTAGAGGTTGGGGCGCAGATATACGTTCCAACATGACGGAGATCCGAAGCACACCTCAAAGCTGGTTTCGCAGTGGTTCAAGGAAAAGCGTATCAAGGATATGGAGTGGCCAGCACAGTCTCCCGACCTTAATCCGATCGAGCATCTCTGGTCAAATTTGAAAATTAAGGTCCAGGATCAAAAACCAACAAGCATCCAGCAATTGCGGCAGGTAATCTGAACTGAAGGGGTCAAAATCACCCCGGAAACAACTGCTAAGCTTGTTGAGTCAACGCCACGACGATGCCGAGCAGTTATTGAAGCCAAAGGTGATCACACGAAGTACCAAAACTATGTGAGCCAGAGGGGTGGATATACATTTTTTGCGTTATTTTTAACATTTTTTTTAAACATCATGTCTCAAATGCAAGAGGATTGGTTTTATATTTTGAGCTCGCATGAATTGACTTTGTTTTTACATAAATAATTATAAACTGAACAATAATTAACCGTGTTTTGATTTTCTGGTTGGTTTTTTGGAAGAAATCTAATTTTTCACTGGGGGTGGATAAACTTTTTTTGCATACTGTATGTTGCTTCACTGTTGCTTCTGCTTTTGATCCGTTGCTGGCAAAATTCGTTACTTCGAAAAACTTTCACTTTTTGAAGAAAAAAAATAAAATAATATAAAAAAAAAAAATAATCTTTAAATAATTTGGTCGGGGGGACCCCGCGGACAGGGCAGGGGCCCATACGCGCCACACACCGGCGTGTAAAAAAAATCATGTAGAAATAGATAGAATAACCGGTGCTCTATGTGGAGAACCAAAACGTGGGAAAAAAAAAAAAGAAAAAAAAATGCCGGTTGTTGGGGGGTGGCCAAAAACAACCCATGCAGCATCAATCATAGTAGCCCATGAGTCAGCAGCCAAAATTTGACAGCTCTATCAGTCGAACTCTAACCGTGATGGTAAAAACAGTGAAGCAACTCCATTCAGAAGTGTGCGCGTTCAAAGAACGGCACCCCGCCGCGTCGAAAACAGACTTGGGCACTGATGCCGGATACGCCCGTTAAGGCATCTACAACATCTTGGCACTATTAGACAACAATCAGAGCATCGAAAGAAAGACGACCCTGAGCGACAAGAAGGTCCAAAGGATGCTGAAGAGGAAGACCGAGGGAAAAGTGGCTACATTTGCTGCGTTCGCTTGGCCGGTTGAATAAGATGGTCAACTCGATTGTCCCGGCGAATCGAGACGTGGCGGTGGTGATGGACAACGAGACCTATCTCACCCTGGAAGGCAACGACTGGTAGGGCACTTCGTATTTTACTTCGGAGTGAGCTCCGAGGTGAAGTTCATTTTACACACCAAGCTCCCCAAGAAGGTGCTGCTGTGGCTGACAATCAGCGAGAAGGGGATGTCAAAGCCGCTCTTCTTTCGCTCCGGACTGACCGTGAACGGGGAAATTTATAGTACGAAATGCCTGCCGGAAGTTGCGTCGTTCATCAAGAAATACCACAAGGGCGAAGACGCGGTGTTCTGGCCGGATCTGGCGTCGTTGGATGAGATATCGATGTGGTACCCAAGTCGGCGAACCCGCCCAACGTCCCCCAGCTGCGTCCCAGAATTTCTGGGCCAACCTGAAGCGTAAGATCTACTCCAACAATTTTGCCGCGAAAACTGAGAAGGAATTGATAAATAAAACGAAGAAAGAACTCAAAAACATACCTACACGCATACTTTCCTTCGCCATGGGAAATGTTCCGGTTAACTACCAGAAGGCCGCTCGCAAGGACGTAGAATTTTTTTTGTAAGTAAGCTTAAATAATTACCCTCCATGGGAAATTTATCAAAAGCAATTTTTTTTTCTCTCACTTTTGATCAGATTACGCCGTACGGCAAGGGTAGAGGTCAAATGAAAATTTGAAAATTACTGAAACAGTTTAACCGCTAATAGCTTTATCATTTCGCCATAGATTTTCGAGATTTTTGTTTCAATCAGTAGGAGTTTTTCACGACTATCAACTTTCAAAAATATCATCCCTTGCGCTGAACTGACCGGCTTGACGTGCCGCAAGAGTCTTTCTTTTTCATTGAGCTAAGAGTCAGTTCCATTGTGGTAATATCACATAACTAAGTTTTTCCACAGTATTTATCTACACATTTTTGCATGTGATGAGTGTGGGTACAAAGGGGGTTTAGTATTTAATAAATAACTGTTATGGGAGGGAACCACAAATGTTCGCAAGTATTCCCAGCGATCAGGAAATCCTATAGCAATTCAGATCACAGAATCCCGTATAAGGACATTATCAAAAGACAAGTCAATATCCGATCCTGCCCGCTACAGAGTCATGGGGTTCCAACACTAATGGAACCACCACCATAGTTTTGGGCTGACCAAGGATATCCCCCATCAGGGAAATCGAGAAAATTTCCAAACCGAAAAAAATCCTGGACCGACCCTAGTCAAACTTTTACTTTCAACCACGACAGAATTGACAAGGAATTCCCCGACAATCAGCCAGACAACCCACTACTATTTCATGGCATCTACTCAAGCATCAAAGTACAATATTTTTTTTTTTTTTTTTTTTTAAATTCAAAAAGAAGTCCTTTATACATGTATACCGCGCGCGAGGCTCAAACTTTTGTAGACTACACAAAAAATAAAAACTACTTTAAATTAAAATAACAAATAAAAACTGTTGTTTCACTGTTGCTGCTGCTTTTGATCCGTTGCTGGCAAAGTTCGTTACAAGAATGAACTGAATCAGCACAGCTAGCTGGTATTTATAGCTAGCGGCCTATCATGTCAATGCGTTGCGCTGGTTTTGTTTGTTTTTACGAAGTGAGGAGATTTTCGCATAGCTTACTACAAGTTATATTTCGTTTCACGCTAAGTTGATTACACTCAAATCAAATGATTATACCCAAATCGAAAGGTAAATTAATACTCTTAGGATCATACAAAGCATCTTAACATTTCATTCACACATACTAAGGGGGGGGAAGCTGTATACGTACAGATAGGTGAACAAAGTCGGAACCTAACTATCAATCATAGTTATTGTTTTTGTGTGTGCATACATTTAATGAATTTAGATTTTACTAGTGGTGTTTGTTTGACTTGATCATCTCTTCTTGTGGATAACTGTTGGTTAAAACATCCGTGGGGCGGGAACGGTGAAAACGAAGAAGAAGAAAAAACCGCGGGGAGTACATATATGAACTAGGGAAAAGCCTGAAAACGTGAACTAGTTCACGGTCCGTTTTCATTTTCGGGAAATTGGGATGGCATCCATGGTGCCCGTACTCAGGCGGTTCCGAATTTCGGTCTTCTTTAGATTGTATTCCGAGAAAACTCTCTCCACTACTACATTTTTTTTAGCAAGGGAAAAGCCAGATTCTCATCTGCTCTTTTGAAACAGAACAGTTTTCTCAAACAAGTTTCCAAGTCGTCCGATTCTTTCACCTCGATGTCCCTGCAGATGATTGCCGTCCTCAGCTCACGAAACTCATTTTTGATGACCTACTCCAGGCAGCTTCTTGGAGTCAACCGTGAAGTCAAAGAACTGGATCGTTCGAATTAAAGCGCTTAGTGATCTTTTTAATCAGCTCGGTATAGAAAGCACAGCAGATTGAGTAGAAAGCCTTTTTCCTGGTGTCATCTAGTGTTTCGGATTTTTTTTATGTACAAAAAGCATGTTTAAAAAACGAGCGTTAGAGAATTTGTGAAACAATATTTTCAGTGCATACAAAATCCCTTAGCTCAGTCGGTAAAGGCGCAGCTACAAAGCAACACCATGCTGGAGGTGGCTGGGTTCGATTCCCGGTCTGGTCTAGGAATTTTTCGTAAAGGAAAATTTCTTGACTCCCTGGGCATAGCGTATGATTGTACTTGCCACACAATCATACTAATGCAAAAATGGTACTTGGCATCGAAAGCTCTTAATTAATAACTGTGGAAGTGCATTTAGAACACTAAGTTGAGAGCAAGCAATAAGCTAATTGTGAAAGCAATAAGCTTGAGATGCTAAAGAAGAAGAAGAACTTCATTCGTACTACGGTTCTCTAACTTGATAATGTTAAGGCTTATGATAATCAGATGACCTGGATAATTAATCAACACTTCTTACTCAGCACTGAAAATTAAAATTAGCTTATGTTACGAAATGGAAGGTAGGACTCACGAATCTAATAATTGTTTTCCACTACGAAATTGCCTTGTACTACTTATGAAGATAACTTTGTATTCGATGCCACACGAGCAATATTGACTCGAAATTTAGTTCGACAAAAAAGTGCAACCACGAGAAGTTGTTCATCGTTTAAAGACTGTACACGAAAAAAAAACTGAGGAGAAATCGATTGTTTGCGAAAAATTTGGAAAAAAGGTGTTGGTTTGTCAAGCTATTTGCCAGTGCGGTATGAAATCGACACCTTTTTCACTACCGCAAATATGAACGCCGAAATGTACCGGAAGGAATGCCTGCAGAAACGAATTCACAAAGGTTCGACACTGTTTTGGCCTGATTTGGCATCCTGCCACTATGCCGCGTGCCACTTTGGACTGGTATGCAGAGAACAATGTCCAATTTGTGGCAAAGGCGCTGAATCCTCCAAATTGTCCGCAAATAAGGCCCATTGAGAAATTTTGGGCTTTGATGAAAGGAAAGCTGCAGAAGAATGCTAGAGGAGCAGATGACATCATTTAATTCAAAAAAGACTGGGTAAACGTAAACAAAACCATCGACGGAACGGTTGTGCAAAACCAAATAAGGAACATAAAGAAAGGGGGGGGGGGCGTGAGCTATATAAAAAAATTAAAAAATACTGATGTAATAGGCTTTTTTTTTTGTCAAAATAAAAATTTAATGGGATTTGAGCAAAAAATAATTAAAAAATAAAAAAAATTTATATAAATCAATATTTAGTTGGTTTATAATTATAGATACAGTTCTTATACAAAAAAAAACAACACACCCGCAGGTGCCTCTTCTCCCTCTTCCTGAAGGTTGTATTTGGTTTTCCGTCGTATGACGGGGTAGGTAATGGTGCAATGGTACGACGATTGTGTTGTTGTTGTAGCGGAGAAAGCAAAACCCGCAACGAACTCGCCTCAACGCAAAATTATAGGTTAATTGGTTAAAGACTGTATTCGATGAAATTTGGACACACGCAATTGTTCGTAACTTTTTAGCGTGTGGGTAAAAATTATTGAAATTTTAACTGAATGTATTTCATTGTGTTGTGTCAATTGTGTAATGAGTTTCGTGAAAATCGGTCGAGTGATTTCAGTGATGGCTTCGAATGAAGAAATAGTGCGCCAACAAATTTTGGGCACTCTCTTCGAAAACCCAAACGCTTCTCATCGATGGATCGGAAAACAGCTCGGAATCGCACATTCAACCGTATCTCATGTGATCAAAACGTTCAAGGACCGTAAGACAACCAAGCGGAAAAATGGTAGTGGCAAAAAACGTGGTACATCAAATCCGGAGAAGGCCAGGATGGTATTGAACCAATTTAAGCGTTATCCCAACATTTCGATCAGGGATGTTGCGAAAAAGGCGAAAGTTTCAGTTTGTTTTGTGCAGAAAACAATGAAACGTTCTGGATTACATGTGTACAAGGTCCAGAAGGCACCGAACCGGAGCGATAAACAGAACTCGGTGGCCAAAACTCGTGCAAGAAAACTGTACAGGGAGTGGCTCACAAAACCGTTCTGCATTGTGATGGACGATGAGACCTACATTAAAGCCGACACCAAACAAATGCCAGGACAGGAACACTACGTCGCCACCTCTAAGTTGGCCGTTCCGGAGAGTGTACGGAAGAAGAAACTGTCGAAATTCGCCAAAAAATTCCTTGTCTGGCAAGCAATCTGCGGATGTGGCAAAATGAGTTAGCCCTTCATCACCTCTGGGACCGTCAACGGACAAATCTACAAGGACGAATGCCTCCAAAAACGACTTCTGCCCTTCTTGAGATCTCACGATGGCCCGACACTGTTTTGGCCGGATTTGGCATCTTGCCACTATGCCCGGCCCGTCTTAGACTGGTACAAAGATAATAATGTAGTTTTTGTACCAAAATACGTCAACCCTCCAAACACTCCGGAACTTCGCCCAATTGAAAATTTTTGGGCAATCATGAAGGCAAGGGTCGTTAAAACTTCAAAACTGATAGAAAATGAACTTGAACTAAAGAAAGTGTGGTTAAAAGTAAGTAAGCAAGTCGGTCCTATCATTGCCCAAAATTTGATGAAAGGGGTCAAGGCAAAAAAAAAGAAAGGGGGAGGGGTGCGGGCATTTGGGTTGACAGGAGAAGAGGTTCAATAAACCAATGATGTCAAAACTTAACCATTTAGTAGTACTTTATTTCCAGAAAGTTTGAAAAGAATCGGGCTCAAGGAAATTTTTTGGTGACCTATTTTGTGTGTCCAAATTTCATCGAATACAGTCTTTAAGTAGTGTGGTGTGGTGTGGGGTTTGGAGGGGTGATAAGTTTGAATATATAGATGTGTGTGTTTATTTTTGGTGTTTTTATTTCTCTTTAATTTTTTGTGTTTTTTTTTATTTTTTTGCACTTTATAATGACTCTGGAATGTGGTTTGGTACTGTAATTTTGGGATGAGTTGTTATTGAATCCGTGGTTGATCAGACAAGGCCATGGTAACTAGTCAGAAGTTACCTGATTAATCAGAATGAAGTCACAAATTTCGGCTGCGCTTTTATTTTTATTTCGGTATAAACTAATGTTTCCCAGAAATCCTAGCAGCAACAGCAACATGTGGATAGAAGAAGATCAGTGCTTGGTTGGTCTTCACTACATTTATATCGTTCATTGTACAACAAGGCGTAATGGTAGCATTTCACAAAATGACAAGTAACATAAGGCATTTGTTTATGTACAAAATCCTTATTTACGAAACGAGCGAATGTGGATTTACGAAACAATAATTTCACAGCGAATTTCACATTATGATGTCCTTCTTCTGCGACTGCATCTATGGCAACGCGGCTCACGATCCTTACGACATTCCGCAAGGCACATCTCCGGACAGCTGAGCCCCAGCAGACAAAATATTATGTAAATTAATATCGCATCCTGACCACGTAATTTCAGTTCATATTTTTCATTCATGTTTATTTTAATTATATTTTCCAACTATTTATAGCTCCCATCAACCTGCAACCTGCAAGTAAACAGACTAGGCGACTGAGTTCATGGACAGACCACCCGTGTTGGTCCGATATCATCCTTCGTCGTATGGCAAAAACCCCCGAAAAAAAATGCAGATAACCGCTGCAGTAGGTGAAACAATTTCGGCACTTTTGCCCACCGCTAGCTCGACTTCTCCATAAGTTGGACCGAGGGGCGCGAGGGGAGGCTAAATCGGTGTTGGAGCACTTTTTAATGGGGCTAAAATTTATATTCCGACTAATTTTATTACTTATATTCTGTATATGCAAGAAAACGCCGTTTGTTTGGGCGCTGGGCGACGAGGCACAATTACCAAAAAACAACACTTTGCCAAAGTCACGCAAACACGGACTGACGACGGTGTTTCAGGTTCTTGTCTCGCTCGTGAAATAGTTTTGAAACCTAGCTCAGGCAAAAAAAAAAGAAGATAAACGATCATGGAAGCAAAGTAGCGCAATTAGATTTGTTAGATATCGTAATGATGTTTTATGTGGAGATGGTTAGTTTTGTTGCGAATGAAAAAAATAAGGAAACAAATGCGTCTATAAATTTCGAGTTAGGCTTTGCGGAATATATCGGATTCAATTAGCTTTTATCCACTAACAAATTGAACACTGCTTCATTATCCAAAGTATGGTTCACAACATAGTAGGCATTACCCAGCTCCAATCAAGGTTTGCCATTCTTCGCCAGTTTCGGTCCGGTCCGGTTGTTTAAATTAAGTCATCACCATCGAAAATAAACGCTTGAAACCGTGGCCAACTTTGCTTTCCCGTCCGTGTTTATCGCCTGTTTGTAAACCAGCTGGAAGGTTTCATCGAATATCGAAGGATTTCATTGTCGTCGTCGTTGTCGTCGCCGTCTCGGCTTGGATGTGGAACGAAGCCCAATATTGTCACAGTAGTTCGGCCTCCTGAGGTTCGTCCACTTTGGCCAGATGACGATGATGATGACGTGCGATTAAAGAAGTGAGAGAGGAGGCACACTTTGTACCAAGTTTTCTGCATGCCATCACTGACGGGCACCGTCTTTGTGTGGTGAGAATTAGCTGAGCCGGATGATGGGTGCGCGAGGTGGTGAAGTATTGATCTTTTCATGCAACGGATTTTACGGGAACGAGACGACGATGACGATGTTGCTTTTCGCGCGAAAGCATATGCGGGAGTAATCTTACGGTCCCCGCTTCATGTGCCATCCGGAGGAACAACATACACAAGAGGCTCGGATTGCATGATTTGTGCCTACCGCTGCTGCTGCTGCTGCTGCTGGCCAGAATGTGAGTGCATATAATATGAGCAATCTGATTGTAAACAAAGTCAACGAATGCAACCCGGGATGATGGAAAGATTTTTCGTGGAACGAGCCCAATCCTTTGGTTTTCTGTGAAACTGCTCTGGAGATAAGCTCGCTCGCTGTTGAACGACTTGATTTCTCGCAGACCAAAAGACCCAATCAGCATTTCCAGTGCTTTCGTTGATGAAGTTGGGTTACATAGGCGAATTTGCCATAGAACACTTCTAGTTGCCCGCAAAATTAGTTCCCGAACACCTCGGTGGACCTTCGGAGCGCGCAGCAGATTCCAATCCACCCCTTTGGCAGTGGAGTCGTGCAGCGTCGTGGCTGGCGATAGGGACTAATTAAGGTCCCCAATGCAGTGGATGAGCTTCGGGAGCGGCCGGGACAGGAACAAATTGTTTTGCACTTTCTTGTCCAGTCTGGCGGGTTTAAGCGAGACCGGCTGGCTCCGCGAGATCGTGAATCGACTCATTATTTTATTTGTCCTTTTTGTTTTCGCAGGGCAGATTTCAGCTGTCCCTGGGTTTGTATCGAATCGCATTTTAATTCATTCAAATCTTTGCGCGAAACAGCGGGAGATCGGCGTGGCAGTTCGTGCTTCGCGAGGAATGGCAATTTGGTGTATTTACTTCTGATTTGGAGGTTCTATGTGAAGCGAGATGAATCCGGGATGATGTGGGCTTTTTTTTGCTTCAACCGGATGAAGGATTCAAGGGTGTTGACCGTAAACAAATAAATAATTGAATAGTTGTATTTTTTTCTTAGCCGGGACGTTGTAGTCTAGCAAAAAGTTTTTCATATTTTGCTAAGTGTAAATAACTATGCAACCTACCATCATCACAATTTCGAAGATAAATATTTGAAGAGTTATGAGAATAGACAGGGAATTCACAACACTCGTAAACATATTGAAAAAGTATTCGTAAATTTAAAAAATAAGATTATTTATTGATTGGTTTGAATTACATGCAAAGGGTTAATTTTTTGCAGAAAAATAATTTGATCATTATGTAAAAAAATATGTATCCACCTCAGAAATTTAACACTAGTTTTACGGTATTTTGAATGTTAACTGTAAATTATTCAAGTGTTTAATCAACCAATTGAAAGGCATTTAAAGCTTTTTTAGAAATGCATATAGAATATGTTGAGCACTGATAAAATGCTCAAATGCTAACAACAAGAAGAAAAGTCCTAATAAAGTCTTGATTTTCATCCATGATGAAGAATTTTCCCGAGTACTGTCGGTATCATCGTAAGCTCCAGATTAACAGTTCTGTTTTATTTTATTGCTATAAACCTTTGTACATTATTTTAGATCTTGGGATAAATACGATATTTGAGCTTATCGGTGCTATTCACAGTGCTTTTATTTTATTTTTAAGTTTAGGAAGATATCCTGAAAATAATGTTTTACTCCTTTCACCGTGCCTAGCTACGAACCAATAAATAACGGAGAGTGAAACTGTCTAGGGTACCGAGATCATGTACGGAATGTGGTCCTAAGTAGACATTCGATTTGAACACCATTCAATTTGGTTTGAATTTTCATGTGATTTGAAGTTTCGCATGCACTTAAAATATTTTTTAATAAATTCGTTCACGCTTTCATGTCTCATATTGTATGTATAATAGGTGTTGTTTTTCTCCGCAAAACCCAAGTAACATTGCCAAAACCATCCAGCTTTATTAAGTTTTATTAAAGTTTTATGAAAGCCAATAGAAATCAATTCGGTTTTATTATGGCAGCAAGAGATGCCAATTGGTTTCAAATTTTAGTCAGGTTTATAAGAACCTACACAGCTTCTTTACAACGATATTAAAACCTTGACTTCTAAAATTCCTTTTAATCCTATCAAAGGTTTTATTTTGACTTTATAAACTCATAAAATGCTGTTTTGAAATACCGTTGTAGGACTCATTCGTATTACCTTATTATGGTCAGTTGAAAAGCATTTTAAAACCATTTTGCCTCCAATAAATGCATTAAACGGCTAATTGGCATTGAGGAAAGCTACCAAGCGACCAGATAGTTTTATAGTAGCCATTGCTAAGATAAATTGGCTTTTTGGCAAAACTGTGATTTCTTGCAATCGCCATATTGGAATATATGCAATAATTGAAATGTGGAAAAATAAATTCACCAAATTTTAAATGTAATACAATTGAACTGTAGATCTGAGACAAACTTTGGTATTCGTTTTGATAACCTTATTTTAATTTTCAGGAGTTTCATGATTAATTTACCGAATATATTTCTTTCAATTTTGTTTTTGTTGTTGTAAACTCGCATAATTTCCGAGGCGCATTAATTTTCA
The DNA here is from genome assembly GCA_024533555.2 of Aedes koreicus. NCBI lineage: Eukaryota > Metazoa > Arthropoda > Insecta > Diptera > Culicidae > Aedes > Aedes koreicus. The sequence continues at coordinate 99,126 of JAHHFK020001210.1, forward strand.
GCTCTTATCGTGCCAATATTCACCATAAAATTTAATGCGCATATGATTTGGAGCATGATACGCTATAAAAAAAACTCCATTTGTTTCATATATTTTGCTATCAAAGATAATTTCCCGCAACACTAGAACTTTTCTCTCAGCCATTATTTACTGTTGAATGAATCAGAAGAGCAGAGAATCGAACAAAGCAGAACAACAAAAACCAACCACGATATCGCCGTGAAGTTTGACAGCTGTGGCCATTCGGCTCTTTGCTGGTTTTGATGGCGGCGAATAGGTTTTATGGTGGTTTTCAAGTGGTCATAACATCTTTCACTAGAACATTTTCAAAATCTTTATGGTCTTAGAAAGTTTTATGAATTTGTTTTCACAACCGTCTATAGAGTGGGCCACTTTGTACACATTTCGGCTTTAAAGATGCATAGAGGAGGTGTTGGTGGACAAAACAGTTTTGAATGTAGTTTCATCAACAAAGCAGGGAGGAGTGCTATACGGCTGGAATAGAACTGAAATTGTTACTTGGGAAATGCACGCATTACACTTTGCTCTTACAATGTACGAACTTTTTTTTATGGGGGGGAGCCGCAAATCGTTCTTCTTTTTTTTTTGTCAAAATTATTATTGTTTTTTTTTTAGTTTTAATAAAAAAAAAATAAAAAAAAAAAAATTATAGGGGTGATATTGAAAAATAAAAAATAAAAAAAAAAAAAAAAAAAATTAAATTTCACTTTAATTTTAATTTTAAAAAAAACAAAAAAAAAAAAAAAAAAAAAAAAAAAACAAAAAAAAAGGAAAAACAATATTAAAAAACCGTAGACACTTACAAAATTTTACAGTATTCGGTAATTTTTTTACCGAACTTTCAACAGCTGAACGTTCGGTAATCCGATTTATCGGATTTCGGTGAAATTTTACAGTATTCCGGTAAAAAAAATTACCGGAACTTGTCAAATTTTACCGAAATCCGTTAAACCGGATTACCGAACGTTCAGCTGTTGAAAGTTCGGCAAAAAAATACCGAATACTGTTTCTAAGTGTGTACGCTCACACCTTACGCTTAATTCCACTCATTCAGTTCTGTACAACATCTGGCTGCAGCATCTTCTGTACGGCAACCCACTTTTTCTTCATTTCTTCCTCAGATTTGACCTCCTTGGGATGTTACCGTGCCTGCTTCATAATAGCCCAGTATTTTTCGATGGGCCTTAGTACCGGTGCGTGGGGGGGGGGGGGGGGTCTAGGTCATGTCCTTTGGTAGAAAAATGACATGTCCTTTGGTAGAAAAGTGGCACGAAACTAGATCCAGCCAGAAGATCGTAGGGCCCTCCGGGTTGCTTCAACACAGGAAGCAGACGCTATTTTAGACACTTCTTGAGGTAGATCGCCCCGTTTACAGTCCCGGTAGTCTCGAACAGAACAGCGCACTCCGTTTGCCACATGGGCAGATCGCTTACCAAATCATGTATTTCTTGGCAAACTTTGAAATTAAAGTGAGTCGAGTATTAGTACACGACACTGAAGAAGTCAGCACATTGTAGACGAAATACGCTTATCTGTCAAGATAAGCAATAAAGGTAGTTGGAATTAAATGGAAATTACTAATCATTCTTCTTATTTTCTAGTTAAGCTTTGAAAGTTTTTGATTTCTTACTTCCACCGGAACATCAAAACTTGTGCTGGGCGGCGAAGAACAGTAGCCCAGGAAGCTGCCAGAAGTCCGCCTTGACGTAAATCTCACCATCCATGATGAGACAATGAGGCTTCGTCAGCATCAGGGTGTACAGTTTCCGGGCTCGTGACTTTCCCACCGTATTTTGCCGTTCATCATGATTTGGAGCCTTCTGCAATTTATACCATTCCCTGCCGGTCCTTGGCTTTCTGAACGAAAAACTTGGACAGATTCAACATTTTGAGCACATTCCTGACCGAAACATTGGGATTCCACATAAACGCTTTCACGACACACTTGTGATCCTGATCACTAATAGAACATGCATTCTGACCGCATTTCTCCTTCCGTTCGATGCTCAAAGTTTCGTATTAACGTTTAATCACACGACTCACCGCTGACTGCACGATTCCGTGTTGTTTTCCGATATCCCGATGAGAAAGTTGAGGATTTTCCAGGTGCTGGCGTAAAATCAATTCGCGACGTTGCTTTTCGGGTGACGCCATTTTTTCCAATTTTCGAAAAACTGACAGCGATAAAAATAAAACAACAAAAACACTCTAAACTACTTCTACCCAAATTTTCAAGAGAAAATACCCAATGGGAAATTTTCTACAGCGTTTATTCCGTGATGCAATTTGATGTGGGACACCCTTTATCACTAGTGAACGTGAGCAAATTCCGTTAAATTCCACTATAGAAAGCTTATTCTTTGACAGATAGGCGAGCACTCAACACTGAAGAAGTCTGTAAGTCGCAGACGAAATAGGCCTATCTGTCAAAAGACAAGCTTCCTATAGTGGAATTTAACGGAATTTGCTCGCGTTTACTAGTCATAGTCAGAAAAAGAGTGTCAGTTTTTTTTTTTCAAAGTGATCAAGTGAATCTTCAAATGGTTTGTAAACTAAGAATTAATTGAAATGAAATTTTGGGTACGTTCTTATGAAAGATGAAATATTAGAAAGGTGTAGAAATTTTGGTTTTTCTACTGCTCCATAGATGTCGCTTTCAAAACTTTTTGACTTACCTAGTATATGCCGTTCTTGATCCAAAAGTATCCATATTGCGGGCTTTTTGACAGTATTTCCCACTCTTCAAGGAACTGCAGCCGTTATTTTTCTTAAATGGCGTTGGACGTCGATCTCCAGCATCAAGATGCCGTCTACGTACTACAAATATCCATGCTACAGGGTATTTGACAGTATTTCCCATAATTCTGAAATCAGAAGCCGCCATCTTGAATTTTTAATGGCGTCAGACATCGATTTCCAGATTTATACATTGTTTCTTATCCAAAAATATTGATATTGCAAAGTATTTGACAGTATTTTGCTCACTTTTTCCGAAACAAGTAGCTATCTTGGATTCCAAAATGGCGTCGGACATCGATTTCCAGCTTTTATACGCCGTTTGCGATCCATAAATATAAATTTTCCGGGGTTTTTGACAGTAATTCCCTGTTTTTCTGAAACCATAAGCAGACATCGGCCTCCTGGTGGCCATCTGAATAACTTTGTCGAAGATGGCATCTTTCTAGATGGCCAGGATCTAGAGATACAGCTTGTAAAAGGTATTCCTATGTATAATAGCGCCGCGTAGTGAGCCAATTCTGGACTACTATCCAACAACCGAAATGTCTTGACCTACTGAACTACTTTGCTGAAGGCAGTTACTTTCCATATGGCCAGGATCTCGAGATACTCTATGTTGGAACCAATTAATGAAAACATTTTGCAAGCCGGCTAGCGCCTCCTTATGAGCCAATCTTGAGTTAATTAGACCCCTACAAGGTAGCCCTTGCCCTTTCCAATAAATTTCCCCTAGTAACCATGCATCTATTATGTGAAAATCACAAGAATATTACGTTCAAAGTATATTAATTTCATCAGCTATGTGTGCCTCCATCCCGATGGGTGAAATTGCTGTAGCCGGGTGCCACCACCCACATTCAGACAATGGTGCTACTTTAAAAATTGTGAAATCATTCTAAAAACTCGAGCTCCACTTCAAAATTTAATAACTTTCTTATAGCAAACTCACATTAAGTACGGTTTGTTTCAAATGCTTCATGAACAAGTGCCTCCGATTTTTTAGCTCAACTTTAAAGTAGCTGTTTTGAAATCTCTTTCGCCATACTGAAAACGTCAAAATTCCATACGAAAGTTCAAGTCGAGATTGAGGGCTAAATGATTTAAAAAAATTTGAAACTTTTCAGGGATGGTTTTTGGAATATTTGCAACCATAATTTAATATGCACTTTGTTAAATTTGGTTTTGTTTAAAACTCGACACAGCTTACTGACCCAGGACTGCCCAAGTACCAATTTTAGTTTTATTCCAGCCGTATAGCACTTCTACCGGCTTTGTTGATAAGACTGTTTTGTCTACCAACACAGAGAGGAGTGCTTCTTTAAAGCCGAAATTTGTACAAAATGGCCCACTCTATGGACGGTTGGGAAAACAAGTTAATAAAATCTTTATAAGAACGTAAAGATTTTAAAAATGTTCTAGTGAAAGATGTTATGACCACTTGAGAACCTTAATAAAACCTATTGGCTGCCATGAAAACCAGAATGCGGCCAAATGGCCACAGCTGTCAAACTTCACTGTGAAATCGAGGTTGTTTTTTGTTGTTCTGCTTTGTTCGATTCTCTGCTCTTCTGATTCATTTAGCAGTAAAAACAAAGATCTAGTGTTGCGAGAAATTTTGTTTGACAGCAAAATATCCAAAACAAATTGTGTTTTCTACAGCGTATTATGCTTCAAATTATAAACGCATTTATTTTTATGGTAAATTTTGGCACGATAAGAGCCGAAAATTAATGCGCCTCGGAAATTATGCGAATTTTCAACAACATAAATTTAATTCGATTCGAAAACAAATACACTCGATAAATTAATCATGAATTTCCTGAAAATTGCTTCGAATTGGATGAGATTATCTAAAATAATGCCGACATTGGTCTCCGATCTATAAACTGTATTGCATACTATTGAAAATTTGGTGCATTTATTTTTCCACATTTCGATTATTTCTTATATTTCAATATGGCGATAGGAAAAAAATCACAGTTTTGCCATAAAGCCAATTTTTGTTCGTAATGACTATTATAAAACTATTTGGTCTTATGGTGACTTCCTTCAGTGCCAATTTGCCGTTTAATGAATTTACTGGAGGCAGAATGGTTTAAAAATGATTTTTCAACTGACCATAATAAGAATATATGAATGAGTCCTAAAACGGCATTTTACGAGTTCATAAAGTCGAAACAAAACCTTTGATAGGAGTGAAAGGAATTTGAGAAACAAGGTTTTAAAATCGTTGTAAACAAGCTGTGTAGGTTCTCATAAACCTGATTAAAATATGAAACCTATTGGCACCTCTTGGTGCCATAATAAAGCCAAATTTATTTCTATTGGCTTTCATAAAACTTTACTAAAACTTAATAAAGCAGGATGGTGTTAACAATGTTACTTGGGTATTCGGGAAGTGGAGGAGATGCAGAAGCATGAGATGCCCGTTCTGATGGTGGAGAGTGTTGTCGAAGAGTTGCACGGCCACAAATACAGGTCAAGTTTTGAGTCGCTTTTGACTCACTTTCGTCAAAAACGGAATCACTCAAATTTGAGTAAATGAGTTAAGAACGCAGTTTCCTAGCAGCAAATAAATCGCCACCACCACCACCACCACCACCCACAACAGCAACAACAACAACAAAAACAACAACAGCATTCACCCAGATGCATCGTGACAACCGGCCGATGAATATCGTCATATCGATACGTCAGCATTCTTCAGGCAAGCGAACCAGGACGGATTACATGAAAAGATAGTGTCAGCAAATTCTAGTAAATAACTTTAAGGTCTGTATCCGCAATAATCCGGACACCTCAAAACATGAATAAAACATAAATTTCGTATTATATTTCCGTCTTAGTTGTTTATTTCAGATTCATGGGATGTGTTTTAACAATTCGTGAAGACAAAACACAGTTATTCGGCATTTGCATAAAATTTTCGAACTTTGCGCTTAACTCCGTCCATTAGGGTTTGTACAGACTCTTCAGAAATCGTAGAAGCCGTCTTTGTCCAAATTTGCTGGAAGTGTTTGATGTCTTTGATTCCTTGCTTCTTTCCAGAAAGCTTCCGCTTCATCAGAGCCCAATATCTCTCGATTGGTCGTAGCTCTGGGCAATATGGCGGGTTTGAGGTTTTTGGTACAATGTTCACTTGATTTGCTTGGTACCACTCCATCACAGTTTTAGCATAGTGGCATGATGCCAAATCGGGCCAGAACAAAGGTTTTTCTTTGTGACTTTTGATGAAGGGTAGCAATCGCTTCTGCAGACACTCTTTCTGATAGATCTCCTGGTTGATTGTGCCTGTAGTGACGAAAGATTTACTCTTTTTGCCACACGTGCAAATTGCTTGCCACACAAGGTATTTTTGGGGAAATTTCGATGCCTTTTAAATTCTGAAATGCTCAGCTGTAGCATTTCTGGCCATAGCTGAATAAAAAGCCAGCCTTGGAAGCTGCTTGAAATCCTCCAGGACATAACTTTCATCGTCCATAACAAAGCATGAAAACTTCGTCAAATATTCGCAGTACAAACGTCGAGCCCGTGATTTTGCTGCAGAGTTCTGTTTGTCGTTGCGATTTTGAACTGTTTTTACTTTATACTTAAGTCCCAAACGTTGTTTAAATTTTTGGACAAAACCAGGCGACATCCCTATTTTACGAGCCACCGTTCGAATGGAGAGATTTGGGTTTTTCGTTAATATCCTTTTCACCTTTCGGTCCATGACAGGATCAGCGCGTCCAATGTTTTTGTCACTTCTCGGTTTCCTCTCCACCGTCAAACGTTCCGAAAATGATTTGAGCACATCGTGAACAGTGGATTTAGGCAAATCCAATGTTTTTGTAAGGTCCCGTCTTGACAAGTCAGAATTTGCCGTACGCCCGTACAAAATTCGCTCGCGCACTTGTTTTTCTTTCGTCGCCATCTTGAATACTAAACATGAAATGTAAACATCAATCATAGTCTTTTTCATCATAGACTCTCAGCTATACCACAGTGAAATTTTTCATTCCTACGTGCAATATTTCAAAAGTTACAATGATTTGAAGGTGTCCGGATTAATGTGGATACAGACCTTATGTAGCTTTATATTTTGAACCTCGTTTGTAATCGAAATTAACGTGTTGAAATTAATTCGGTTCGGTTTGGGAGTTAGACGAAGCAACATGTAGTTGCCTATTTTAAGAAAAACCACGAACTCTGGTTATTAACTAATACAACTGGGATTGACAGGTCGACAAATCTACAACATCGACTCAAATCAGATGGACGTTGTAGATTTGTCGACTTGTCAATCCCAGTTACATTTACTAAAATTGGAGTAACTCCACTTTTGATAGAAGTGAGGCAGAAACGACTCAAAACTATGTTAAATTTCTGGCCAAGAGAAGAGTTTATCAACTGTCGTCAGCAGCACCATCACTTGAAGCTAATGGAAGCGGGAGTGGAGAGACGATCAGCAAGATAACAATGGATAATGCTGAGATGAGGAGAAGTGGCTAAGCATAGTTTTCCTCTGAAGAAATAACTAACAGTGGTCCCGGGGGTGGTATATAAGCCTCGATCCTTTGGGCGTCGGACAAAAAGCCAAATTTTCAAACGGTTCTTATATCCATCTTACGGTGTAAGAAGAGTAAAAAACATTATCCAGATTTTAATCAGCAAATACTGCAATCGAATTCCAACTTCAATTCGATATTAAATACAAAATTTGATCCTGACTTGCCATTATTTTGATGGTAAATTTTGCTCGGGTTTCCTCGCCAGCTCTGATAATAGCCCTAAAGTCACAAGTGTGATAGATCTCCTCCTAACTGGTGCCGGCGTTTTGTCTACCGGGCATCAACATGCAGAGGCAGATATGTTCATTCGCATTATGCACCCGACATAACTCGAGCCAACTGCCGTCTAACTAATAAAATATTATTGTGATTATATAAATCTAATAATTATTACATCTTTATCTGACCACCACGATCGACGCTCGCTGGCCGGCCAACGACAACAGCAGGGCGAGCATTAATATGTTTGATGCGATGTTTCATTTAACGGATGGTCGATTATCGAGCGGGCGAGCTATTAAGCTGCAAACTCTCCCATCTCTGTTTGAAGGAGTCGGTCACCAAACGCTGGCTGGCTGGCTGGCTGGTTTGATTTGCCAAAGGCGTCGCGCGGCTATTGTCTGAACCGTTGCTCGCTGTCCTGCAACTTGAGTGTGTGTAGTTCTGGGGTGTTCGATAGGGGAAAGATTAAGATTTATCTTCACGGCAAACGTTCCGAGTTGTTCCGAGAGGATTCCTGAGCGGTAATGCGAACTGAAGATTTGGATGGGACTCCGTGGAACTGATGGAAGAAGGAGGTTTACCGAAAATCCTCCGACCGACGCACCGTCTCAATTTCCTAACCGTGAATCATTCGTGTCCATATCTCTCAAGGAAATGAAGAGGGGTTACCCATCCTTGCGAAACAGGCAATATGATTATTGATGACCGCTTATCGGACGAGTCAGGCCGCGCGGCGGTGCTGATAATGATGGTTGATGGTCAGCAATTTTATTGTGCAGTTGTTTAGCATTGTTGTCGCCGTCGTCGTCATCGAGTTATGGACCACACAGATTCCAAAAAACAGGGCTCAATGACCATTCGATGGGTTGCTCGCCAATCGGAGTCCAATCTTGCCGTGCCATCGGTTCGTTATTTGTTGGGCCACAGCCATCATCACATCGTCAATTTACGTTCCCCAAACAGCCGCTAAATCAATGTCCAAAATGCAGGTGTTTTGCCGAACGTGGTGGAGGTGGCTTTGCGAGATGCTGAATGAACGAGCATCAAAGAGATTTCGCAAATACCTGGTCGGATATTTTGGGTCGGTCATCGGGGTTTGCACTAAAACGAACGATACCAGGCGATCGTATCGATGCGATAAGCGGTGATTTTTTTTTTATTGGACCAGTCACCGTAAGTTTACGCAAAAATAGCATCGCCGTGTAACATAAATTTCGACGCGTCCGATTCTCGGTGATTGGAGAATTTTGATAAGGGAACAGCTGAAACCCGAACAGGCATTTCGAATTGGAATTGGTTAGTCTGCGACAAGTTTTATGTTTTCAGAAGCGCGAAAAAGAGGTGGGCTAGCAAATTCGCCAAAAAATCGTGTTTTAAATTTTCGAAAGAGTTTTGTTTACAACCAAGATTCTAAAAATATTGCAAAATATCTATAATTTTTATAAAAGACCCAGTTCACTTATTACATATCATATAAGGATATTCGTGATGGTCTGGTATTCTAACAAACCGAGCAATGAAATCGCAACCAATAGGTACAGAGAACGGTGGGCAGGGCATGTTGCGAGAATGCCGGACAACAACCCTGCAAAAATGGTGTTCGCCTCGAATCCGGCCGGTACAAGAAGGCGTGGGGCACAGCGAGCACGATGGGCGGACCAGGTGCAACAGGATCTGGCGAGTGTGGGTCGTCAACGAGGTTGGAGAGAGGCAGCCATAGACCGAGTATATTGGCGAAATGTTGTAGATGAAGTCATATCGTAAATACGATGTATGGCTATTTAAATAAATAAATAAAATAAATAAATAGGTACAGAGAAAAACGACGATACTTTCATTGGCCCTAACCTCTACCCATCAAACATGGACTACTGAACAAGAGCTTTTTTTTAAACTAAAAATGCTTTATTCAACTTACAATTTACTTCAACTGTGTGTTGGAGTAGCATTCTTAGAGCATTCTTTCCTAGAGGTTTGGTATAGTCAATAAAGCTTCTCGTATAGAAATTATATATTTATTGGCTACTTTGATATTGATCCAGATAAGGTAAAACTGATCTAGATAACTACATATATCATCCAAGAAGAAAAAAAAATCACAATCTACAACGAATGAAGGTGACTTAAGCATGATTTGTAAAAATATTTATCAAATCTGATTTTGACTTAATTGCTTCATTGAGGTTAATTCTCTTTGAGCTCTTTTGAACTTTGGCGAACATATGGTAAAAACTCACCAAACTAATAGGAATTTTCGAAAACATGACGATAATTTTACATAATCTCTTACTCCAAATACTATGTTTTACATTTTACAAATATATCGTTACATTTTCAGAACTGCAAGGAGTTTCTCAAGCTACTTTTTTTTCGTTTCTTGATTATCGAGATTTTTACCCTCGGGCTGATTTCACCTCCCGTCGTAGTCACTCAAACACCTCTTTCGTAACTTGTTCGGGGTGAGATTCGAACTCGTGACATTGGCGTGATAGGTATGGCTTTTAACCACTACAGCGGGGTCGCCCCAAGATACTTTAACTTATTACTACTACACAAGGTACTATTATTTACTTTACTGAAATCCATTGGATAATTTATAAAAATTTCAATTCCAAAAATCTATTTAAAAAATCTTAGAACTCCAAGGACCTTCGTTGTTCATTTCACGGAAATTTCGTTTAAACTCATAGCACAACCATGAGCATCGTTGAAAATTTCACGAAATTCCAATAAATCTTTTAAAAATCGACTGTTTAAAATACTTTACCCTTCGATCATTTTCCTTCAACTCTTCGGTAAGCTATTTCCATAAAAATTTCGTTAAATTTCTGAAACTATTTCTATAAAATTTGTAAAACATTTCCAGAAAATAATTCTCTCAGAGCTCGTTAAACCCTTTAAAGACAATGAGAAGAAAGATTAGTAATCTCTGTTACCGCTGGCAACGGAACGAACGAGCGAGCGTAGGTGGCCGTTGCAAAACAAACAAGTGAAAATTTCATTCCATTTTCAACATTGAAAGAATAAAGATACGAACTTCAAACCCTAAAACCCCAAGCTAAGTTAATCCTCTGAAGTCCTGAAATCCCCCTCCCCCCGACGGAAGAACTCTGTTGCAGTTTGCAGCAAAGAACCTACATTCCTGGTTGCCTGCCGACCATCAAGACTGGTGCGGAACCCCTTGGTCGCCATCTGATACCGTGGTCCGCCCTCGGCAGGTACGAACCGTCAAATCCCGAGCAACATCCCTGGTTGTCTCCCGTTCCTGACAGTTTCCATTTAATTCCAACTACCTTTATTACTTATCTTGACAGCTACGCGTATTTCGTCTACAATGTGCAGACTTCTTCATTGTCGTGTACTAATACTCGACTGTATTAGTATTAGTATTAGTACACGACACTGAAGAAGTCTGCACATTGTAGACGAAATACGCGTATCTGTCAAGATAAGCAATAAAAGTAGTTGGAATTAAATGGAAATTACTAATCATTCTTCTCATTTTCTAGTTACAGGTACTCCACTAAACAGCTCACACTTTCCAGGATTCTTTAAAGACAATTTCATGAAATATTTTTGAGTCCCTTACGAAAATGTCATAAACTTAATCCTTTGGAAATTTTGCGGAGTCTTTCAGAAATCTACTGATATTTGCAAGATAGTTTACGAACTTTTCGTTAATTATTTAAGAACTCTTCTAAAATCTTCTGGATATTTTATAAATATTTCGGTTCTAATAATGTACTATTAGAATCTCAGAACTCCAAAGATCTTCCTTAAGCATTTTACGAAAATGATGGTTTTATATCAGAACTCCAATAAAAAAAATCACGAAATTTTTAAACTTTTTAAAATACTTAACTCTATGAAAATTATGTTTAAACTTGCCGAATTAAATTGAGCTTTGGTAAATCTTTGGTCGTTAAACATTTTTTAGGATAATATTGTTAATATGCTTATGATACATTTTACGAAAAACCGATAATTCTATGAAACTTCGCTTAAATTTTTACGAAAGTTAAAGTTAAAATTCGTAAAATTGTAATGAAACTGAAAGTCTTTTGAGAAAATTTCAATAAAAAATGTTGAACCAAGAAAGAAACTTCACAAGATACTCTACGGCAAATACTATATAATTTTTCCGAGCTCAACGGAAATTCACGCAGTGCATTCACGAACATTTCATTAAATCTTGATGAACCTAGAATTTACACCATTTAAATTTTTACCATATTACGTTAGACATTTTATGAAACTATTAGATTTCGAGAAACCTTCGTGAAACATTTTAGAAAAATTCTGCAAGATAGGGTAACGGGATGTAATGTTAGCCTAGCTCCTTCATTCGGCCTATATATCAAAAATGTCATAAATCCATTGATAATCGGCAAATTCATGTTGGCATTATGATGATCGATTTATTTTGAAGCACTTGATACTTTGTTTATCAATTTTTAGTTATATACTTGAGTGATATTTTCGATTTCCTTGTCTTTCTAGCCACCATGGTTTCATTGGTTAAGCTGAACAAATTATCATCATGATCTTTAAATGACCTAAATTTGGCTAAATTGAACCGATATGCTTAGTGATACATTCTAGATGTAGAGAAAATAGTCATACGTTATAAATTAACCATTCACATAAAAACATGAACAATAATTTCACAAGAAAATCGGAGACCCAAATTTAGGGACACATTTTTTCCTATGTTTCCAAATATGGCCTAGTTTAGTTAGTGCATAGTAAAATGTTTGTAATCATAATGTTTTCAATGAAAATGTATGTGTTTGTGGTTGTAAATTTTTCAAAGGGCTTATCCAAACCAAAACTTTTGTAACAAAATCTTTATGGTAGGAATTTTAATGTTTTGAAATGGAATGGCCAATTCATCATATGTTAAAATCATTTAGGTGTTATATAGTAGTTTTACTTAAAATAGTTTTGTGAAATTTGGTGCTGAGTATAGCGAATATAGTTTCAAATAGGATGCCTAAAAAGTTGATAAAAATAAACTTCACATCGATTCTTTTGAACAAAATTATTAATGATGAGACGAAGTTGCATCCACGAATAGACCCAATATGGTGCTCATAGACCGACATTTGCGACTTAATAAAACTAAGTGGTTGACTTTTCATGGTTCAGAACAGCAAACGTCTTATTAAGCATGTCTAAGCAAAGGTATAACTAGTTGAATATCGGTTGTAGCTCGATTACTTTATGAGTTATACTTATAATTGTAATCGACCGCTGCATATTAGGCTGAGTCAAGGGACATGTACCCTACTTATTGTTGAAAATATCAGGATTCGGCAGAGTTTGTTTTAAAATTAACGAATACATCGTTGGTTTTAAAGTAATTTTTGCAAGACATTGTTTTGTAAAAAAATTATCACTGGAATCAAATTTGCAGCAGATTTTACGAAAATTTTGTAAAATCTCTCAGAATTTTCGTCAAACATTCCACGAAACTTTTGTTAAATCTTTTAGAACTCCAATAAACATCGTTAAACATTTCACGTAATATCAATAAATCTTTTAGAAAGCAACTTTTCGAAATACTTCAAGTTTGTTTAACCTCTCCAAACTCAATGGTGTTTTCCCTAAATTTTTAAAACCGCATCAAGTAAGTTTTTAAAACATTTTTAGAAAATTTGGTTCAATCTCTTAGAATATACGTAATATTTTACAAAAATATTGTTACTACTTAAAATCGTAAGAAATTACTGTTAACATTTTACGACAATTCAGTTTAATCTTGTAGATTTCAATCCTGGTGAGTGCTAGCTTTTTAAGTGGAATACTTGTTACGAGAAAATGAGAAGAAAGATTAGTAATTTCCATTTAATGCCAACAAAGACAAATGGAAAGGTAGTTGGAATTAAATGGAAATTACTGATCTTTCTTCTCATTTTCTCGTAGCTTGTAGAACTGCAATGAAACGCAAATAACATTCTAAAAAATGCTTTAAATATCTTTGAGCCAAGAAAGCAACATGCCGGCGTCGATGGTGTAGTGGTAAGCGTGACTGCTACTTGGCACACCAGTGGGTCTGGGTTCAATCCCAGTCGACGTCGGTGGTTTTTCTGAGGCGAAAAAATCTGGTCACGCCTTCCTCCGGAAGGGAAGTAAAGCCGTTGGTCCCGGCTCATATTCATGAGTCGATAGGTAGGGTACAGGTGGTGGAGTCGTCTACCTTGTCATCGGTGATTGTCACCATGTGAGGAAATAGGCCGACGGAAAAAAAAGAAAGCAACATAACAAGAAATTTTCATTGCTTATTTTGACAGACACGCGTATTTCGCCTACAATGTGCAGACTTCTTCAGTGTCGTGTACTAATACAGTCGAGTATTAGTACACGACACTGGCGAAGGCTGCACATTGTAGACGAAATACGCGTATCTGTCAAGATAAGCAATAAAGGTTATGGCAATGGAAGAAATGTTCGTTAAATCCTAACTAAAATTTTCAAGATATTTTACAAACAATTCGTTAAATTTTTTCAACTTAAATTAAATTTCCAAGATATTTTACGAAACTTTCGTTAATCTTCTCAGATCTCCAAGGATCTTCGTTAAACGTGCTACAAAAATTTTACGTATCTTTCGGCAATTGTGTTAAAACTCCATGGAAGTTTTCAAAATTCCTTAATCTACAAACATTTTGCTAAAATTCTCTAAACCTCAGGGATTTTTTCGATAAGTTTTATTAAACTCCAAGGAATCAAAATAAATCGTTGAATCTTTTCGTACTCCAAGAATATTCGTAAAACATTTTAAAAACATTGTTTAAACTTTAGGTACTCCAAAAACTTCGTTAAACATCTTACAAAAATTCCGTTGAATATTGTCGAGTTCCAAGAATCTTCGTTAAAGACTTTTTTGAAATTGTTAAATCTTTCATGCCTCGAAGAAATTCACAAAATACGTTACAAAAATTTACTTAAATCTCGTTCAACTACAAGGAACCTCACAGAACATTTTAAGAAAATTCCATTTAATCTTTTTTGAATGTGAGGAATCTCGTCGAATAGTAACGAATATTTCGATTATTCGCTTCGAAGTCAAAGGAATTGCGTAAGATCTTTCAAGAAAACTTTGTTTCATTTCTTAGAACTCGAAAAGGTCTCGTTAGCAAAACTAAGAGAATTTAGTTAAAGAGAAAGTCTTAGAATGTTGAAAAAAAAAAATTCTACCAGCTTTTTTTCATTATTTTAAAAAAATTCTAAAATTTAAAGGAATTTAACATCATTGAATCTCTTCGTACTCCAGGCAAATTCATAAAACATTTAAAAAAACGTTCGTTCAATCTTTCAGAACTTCAAAAACTTCTTCAAGCATCTTGAAAAGATTTTGTTAAATAATTCAGAATTCCAAGAAACTTCGTTTGAGGTTTGACTATCGTTCAGACCTCCAAGAAAATTCACAGCGAAAATTTACTTATATCTCATTGGGCTAGAAGGAACCTCACAAGATATTTTAAGAATAGTTCATTAAGGGAATCTCGTTAAACATTTTACGAATATTTTGTTTCAATGCTTCAAAGTTAAAGGGGGCTTCAAATGGTGAGTTGACAACTTCGAAGGAGGGTGCAACCGACCTCTGGTCCTCACAAGTTCCTACCTCACGCCTCCATAAGTCATATGATCACAAAAGACTGCCAGCTGAAACATGGAGACGCTGGTTGGCGTAGCCTGGGCAATGTTGTCATTTTGACAATAGCGAAGTGAGGGGGAGCGACCTGTAAATCATATCATATGATTTTCCATTCTGATATCAATTAATGACTTCAGCAGGCTTTGGAATCATCTTTGCATTCCAAAACCATTTATCTCAGGAGCCTGGAGCAACATGACATGGATAAAAGGCTGAATTTGTTTTTCAGCATTTCAGCATAACATTTACTTTAAATTTGCACTTCTGAACATTAACTACTATATTCTTAAAAGACTGGCATGCGCTTGTAGGCAGTATAGGATTATATTTTAATATTGTGTTTAGTGGTATTAGGATAAGATAAGCCATTTACTTCAGAAACCATCACACTGGGCTTTTCGATCGCTCCAATTGCTATCATAGAAAGGTAACTAGAACAGTATAAAGACATGTTTAAACAACACGTCTTATAAAATAATATCTTTCATTGCAATTATAGTTTGGATATTTGGAATGATACTTTCTGTTATCAGCTTTTCCAGGACTAGTAGGATATTAGTACATATCTAATTATATTTTTTCAGTAACAAACCAGTGGAAGTCAGATTTGTTTTTTACATACGCATATTATGTTCTCATATTGACTTACTGTAGCCGCTTTTTACATGGTCAACTAATTTAATTGTGTCCTAAAATGCCATGTACATCATTCAAGTTGGAAATTTGTGTTAATAGCATTTTTGTCTTCTATGATATTTTATTTTTTTATTTTTATCTGCTTCAGGGTTTTAAGGAGGGTGATTCTAGGTAGTGTAGATGTGATAAAAATAAATATTTTTATTTTGTTAAAGTGATCATATGAAGTGTTAATTTTCAATTCTCCTAGTTTCCCAATCACAATAGTTCTACTAATACGCTCAAAAAGTTTTTTTAAAATAGTGTTTTTTTAAAAAGTGAAAGTGAGTGTCGATGTGTTACTGCTGTGTAACATAAGATCTTTTTCTATTAACCACCCACACTCGTGAGTGGTCCCAACAACATCCTTGTTGTTGGTTTCAATCGGTCGTCAAATTGGATATTTCAACATATTCTTGTATCCCATTGAAATAATCCACCCACATTTGTGAGTGGTCCCAACAGCATCCCTACTGTTGGTTTAAATCGGTCCTCAAACTCGATGTTTTTAACGTATTCTTATATTCCATTAAAATAAACCATTCACACTTGTGAGTGGCTCCAACAGCAACCTTATTGTTGGTTGAAATCGGTGCCAAAATGTGAATAATTTTAATGTGCATCTCTGTACAGAGAATAAATCGGAAACATAGTTAAATATCGTATTCGCTGCCGACGCCAGTTGAATTCAGCACACCGTTTACCAAAACGGATCCCGCTGCATTTATCCAACCAACCATTTTATCCAACATCCCAGTGATTTCTCGTGAGAGTGCAGAGGTGTTCTCGGCTTCCAATAAAGCGAGTATCATGTCAACATATTCCTACCCATTCCCTACATGACCTGCATTCAGGCGAGGCCGGCGCCAGCATTGCCTTGGTTTGGGATCACCAGCTTTTACACATTGAGGATGTATGCTGGTCCCAAGCATCATCTTTTGGTTCTTTGTGTAATAACAGCTGATCTGGCAATAACGGAGTAGCAACCTCGGGCGGTCAATCATGCTCATGCTCATGCTCATGCTCCAACCAGAGAGATCAACATTTCAAAAAACCTATTTTGTTTTCAAAAATCATAATAACTTTTGTTTGACATACGATAGAGACGATTTCAGCACACCATCAGTTGTATTTTTTATTGTTCGAGAATTAATGGCAAGACAACTTTGCTGAAAAATTTGAAATAAAAACCACAGCAAAATAACTATTTTTTATAGGGACACCCTAAGCTACGGAAAAATTGCTCTAATTCGGCCATTTCAAAAGCTACAGAAAAATGTATCCGATCACAGCTGCTTAAATTTTTTTTAATCTACATATTTTTTAAGAGTATATGCAAAATTAGATTTTCGATTTCTATGAAAATAAGGACCACCCTAGTTTTCATTCGCACCAAAAGAAGGACCTCGTTATAAGAAACAACTTTGTACAATTGAATTTTGCTCCCAAACCTCCAACTTAGGCTCCAAATGTATCTTTCCAGGTAAATTCGCATTCTGGACCACAACTGTGCATTGTAAACGAAATACGCGTATCTGTTAAGATATACAATAAAGCTAGTTGGAATAAAACGGAAATTACTAATCTAGTTATTTGAAAGTGTTTTTGTCTTTGCCAAATAAATTTGTTCATATGCACTTTCATAAGTGGCAAACAAAAAGTAAACCGCACAATAGTTGTTTCACCAAACACCAGGGCGGCGCTTTGCGTGCTTCATTGTTAACATACAATTCAAAGCAGTAACTCTCATTCGTTGTTCAACATTCTTCAGCGAATGGTTGATATTCTATGTTTTCTGTGGAAAAAGTTTCAATAAACATGAAAATATCTCGTAATTGCGTAACTTGATCGTGAAAGACAGCCAGAAAGGCGTGTCTTTTCGCAAAAGTTTAATATAAGCTTGCCGACAGTGCAAAAAAAAAAAAAAAAAAATCTGGAAAATGCTCCAGCAGTTTGGTGCAATGGTTGATAGAGCTGGTCGAGGACGAAAATTATTGACATGAGAGGATGGCAGAGGATTTCTCGGCTTCCTTCAAAGCGAGTATCACGTAAACACGTTGCTTCCCGTTTCCTACTTGACCAGCATTCGGGCACGGCCAGCGCCGGTATTACTTTCTAATAGGTAACCAGTTTTTACACATTGAGGATGTATGTTCGTCCCAAACATCATCTGTTGGTTCTTTGTGTAAATACAGTTGATCTGGCAATAACGGAGTAGCATCCGTGGGCGGTCAATCATGCTCATGCTCATTAGAGAAGCTTCGAGAACTTCAGAGAAGTCCATAGAGCTTCAAAAGAAGTTCCAAAAACTTCAGAGAAGTTTAGGAATTTCCATAAACTTCAGAGATGATTACGGAGAAAATTTCACTAAATTTCAAAGAACTTACGAAAGAAGTTCTTCAGAAGCTTACGGATATTCAGAGAAGTCCTCGCAACACGAAATTTTAGAGAAGTCCTTGGAACTTTAGAGAAGTTCATAGAACCTTAAAGAATTTCACATTTGTTTGGAGAAGTTCACGGTACTATAAAGAAGTTCACGGTACTATAAAGAAGTTCACAGAACTTCAGAAAAGTTCACAGAACTTCAGAGAAGTTCACAGAACTTTGGAGAAGTTCACAGAACTTTAGAGAAGTTCACAGAATTTCAGAGAAGTTCACAGAACTTCAGAGAAATTCACAGAATTGCAGAGAAATCCTCGGAACTTCAGAAACATTCACGGAAATTCAGAGTGATTCACACTAATGCAAAAATGGTACCTGGCCTTGAAAGCTCTCAATTAATTACTGAAGGAATTGCATTTAGAACACTAAGTTGAGGGCAAGCAATAAGCTAATTGTGAAAGCAATAAGCTTGAAATGCTAAAGAAAAAAAAGGTGGATTCACGAAAATCGCATCAAGTAGGGTTGAAAACTGTCCTTTTTTTATGCAGACGTTAATGATAGGTAAAGAATAATTGGAGCACTAACCTCTGTAGCATTTGATTGCCGATTCCTCAATGCTTATCTTAAAAGACCGAATCAGTGTATCTAACCCTACTCAGCTTCACTAGCACCAATCTGAATTCGCTCCCGAATCGTATTTCACCAACGAAAAAAAAAACATGCTCTCCATGTCGACCGCCGTGCAAGTCAATTGCGATGTTGCCACCGTTATCTAACCACCCGGTATATTTCCACAAACCTGATCCTCCCACGCGCTCTAACTCAATCCAGGTGCAGGAAAGCAAAGTTCGCCATCAGAGCATCAGAGTGTCAAGTGGGATGGTTTTTGCATAAATTTTAGACTCGCTTTTTTTTTTGTTTCCCCGGTGATGTTTCTTTGTTGCTGCTCATCTGCCTCCCTGATAAATCTAGATACCCTTTCAACCGGGTTCCGGCTCGTTCAATGGCGGCGATACGGTGAGGGGTGGCAGATCAATGATTTCAGGTGCAAAAAAATAAAAAAGGAAAATAAGCGAAAAGCATTTGGCGTGAAAATAAATGTTAATTTAAGCGTGAAAGGTTATCGTGGTGTTCCGATCGAATCATGAGGCAATCGTGCTGGAATGAATAGAACTGGGATTGGGGAGTGAACATTACGGTTGAAGCAACATTTGAGTATCATGGCACATTATCGTGATAATCATGTAATGGTATTTGAAAAAAATGTATAAATTTAACTAAACACCTGGAGGATGTGAGAGTGGTACTCAACTCGGGGTGACTTTTAATTGAGGATTCATTAGAGATGAACATCTGTTTGAAATTTATCTAATTGGACGTTTTGTCATTTGCATTACAACTGGTAGTTGTACTGATTGGAGTTTTGTTTATTGCTTCAATGGTTTTGGTTTAGCTTTTTTATCCATAAATCAATTGTTAATTGCAGAATTTCTATTTCGCAAAGATTAGTTATAATAACATCCTTATGCCTTTTCTGCTGATACATTCTAATCTGAAAAAAAAAACATTTCAAAGAAAAACTGGCACAACTCAGATTGATAATCTACAAAGGGGGGAATGTACAACTCCTTTCCCAGGTGTTTTTTTTGTGTGTGTAGAAATAGGATCATTTTTGCAATGAAACCCTACACACTTAGAAATTATGAATTTTACACGAGACGTTATTCATGTTTTAAAAAAGTCGGGGAACGAAAAGTAAGATTTCGTGTAAAATTATGTCTCCTGAAACTTACACATTCGCATTTCGACAAAAGATGTGTTTGATTGAATTTATTTTCTCATCTCTTTCAACTCATTCTTATGTAGTAAAGGACGCTTGCATGTATTGGTCTCAGGGGTCAAATTAACATGACATTTTGGTAGCGTGCATGAAAAATGTGTAAATAATAACAATAAACCACCATATATTTCTTATTCACAATTTAAACCTACCTTGAGTCGTTTAAATCATTACTCTATACTTCATACATTAAATCAACAATTTGTTTGTTTTTATTAATTTGAAAAATGAAAGGTGTGAACACGTTAATAAAGGTGTAAATACATGTAGATAAAATTCGAATATGGGGGGGGTTAAAATTTTAAAAAGGGTGTGAATTCCAAATTTTTTTTATGATTTTATAAAGGAGAAGAAAAAAAGAAAAATTGAAATTTTTTTTTATAACTCACCTATTCTTTTTGTACCAAGGAACAAATCAAGCAACAACGAAAAGAAATGACGCTTAGTTGTTGACTTAAGGTAGATAAACAAGAGAATGCTTGCAGATAAACGCCAGAATTAGCTTTCATCTATATTGACGATATTGTAAAGGGTGTATGGAATCAAATTGCGACACACACATATATTCGGCAAAATGCGTCCGTTCAACCAATCATCTTCAAACTTTCAGTGAGTAAACTAAAACATGTTATGAATATTTTCCCACGTTTGTTTTATTCAATTTCAATTCCATAGCCAAATGCACGAACCTTCTTCTTTACACTACTCATAAGGTCCTGTACAACATTTGGACCAACTTTTTTTTTGCGTGGCAATCCATTTTTTCTTCATATCTTCCTCCGATTTCACTTCCTTAGGATGCTTCCGAAGTGCCTGCTTCATGATGGCCCAGTACTTTTCAATTGGCCGCATTTCCGCATTTCCGGTCCGGGGGTTGAGATGCTTCTGCACGAAATTGATCTTCTTAGCCTTGTACCACTCCAAACCCTCTTTCGAGTAATGGCACGAGGCTAAATCCGGCCAGAAAATCGCAGGACCATCGTGTGACCTCAGAAGAGGAAGCTGACGCTTGTGGAGGCATTCCTTTAGGTACACCTGCCCATTGACCGTTCCAGTTGTCACGAATGGGGTGCTCCGCTTTCCACACGAGCAAATTGCTTGCCAAATCATATATTTTTTGGCAAACTTTGACATCTTCTGCTTTCTAACGTCCTCATGGACATCGAATTTATGATGAGCAGTGAAAAACTGGAGCCCCGGAAGCTGCCGGAAGTCTGCTTTTACATACGTCTCATCATCCATAACGAGGCAATGTAGTTTCATCAACATCTGGGTGTAGAGCTTCCGTGCACGTGTTTTACCTACCGTATTCTGCCGTTCATCGCGATTAGGCGCCTTTTGGACTTTGGACGTGTGTAGTCCTTCACGTTTTTTCGCATCTTGCACGAAAGTTTTGGTTAGATTCAGTTTCTTCGCCACATCTCGAACTGAACTGTTGGGATTCCTCTTGAAAGCTTGAACTACCCGCTTGTGATCCTTAACACTATACGGAGATCCATTTTTGCCACTTTTTTCTTTCCGATCGATGGTCAAACGTTCGTGGTACCGATTTAAAACACGAGACACCGTAGAATGTACCATTCCCAGCTTCCTGCTGATGGCACGATGAGAAAGATCCGAATTTTCGAGGTACGTGCGCAAAATTTCTTCGCACCGCTGCTGTTCTTCCGACTCCATCTTCGCAACGATTGCATATCGGCTAGTGAAACTTACACAGCGTAAACAAATACACATTGAACTAATTCCACCCAAAATTTCAATAGAAAATACCCAACGGGTAAAAAGTTACAGCCATTTAAAAGTGGTGCAATTTGATTCCGTACAACCTTTAGTCATTGGATGCTCAGTTAGTCATCATCTTTGAAATTTACAGCGAGTTTTCGAGCGTTTATGGCACGATAACCTTAAAATTAAAGGGTGTCCAACATCAAATTGCATCACGTTTCACGCTGTAGAAAATTACCCATTGGGTATTTCCTCTTGCAAATTTGGGTAGAAGTAGTTTAGAGTGTTTTTTTTTGTTGTATTTTTATCGCCGTCAGGATTTCGAAATTTTTTTTAAATGCCGTCACCTGAAAAGCAACGTCGCGAATTGATTTTGCGCAAGAACCTGGAATTCTCAATTCTCTCATCGGGACATCGGAAAACAACTCGGAATCGTGCAGTCAACGGTGAGTCGTGTCATTAAACGTTACTACGAAACTCTGAGCATCGAACTGAAGAAGAAATGCGGTCAGAATGGATGATCTATTAGTGGTCAGGATCACAAGCGTGTCGTGAAAGCATTTAAGCGGAATCCCAATGCTTCGTTCAGGAATGTGGCCAAAAAGTTCAATCTGTCCAAGTCTTTCGTTCAGAGAGCCACGGACAGGGCGGGACTGCATACGAACAAAGTGCAGAGGGCTCCAAATCGTGACGAACGGCAAAATACGGTGGGAAAATCACGGGCCCGGAAACTGTACACCCAGATGCTGACGAAGCCTCATTGTCTCATCATTTATCATGAGACGTACACACTTTTGTACCCAAGGACATAAACCCTTCAAGCCCACCGGAACTAAGGCCCATCGAAAAATACTGGGCTATTATGAAGCAGGCACTACGGAAGCATCCCAAGGAGGTCAAATCTGAGGAAGGCATGTAGAAAAAGTGGGTTTCTGTATAGAAAAAGCTGCAGCGCCAGATGATGTGAAGAACCTAAGGAATGGAGTTAAGCGTACGATGCGAGCGTACTGTTATGGCATTGAAATTGAATAAAATAAATAGACCAAAAGCTTAGGCCATTTTCAGCGGTCGCGGTCTATTCTAAATTTTGACATTTAAATAGACCAAACCAAATTCTCCATTATCACCGGTGCGTTCTAATTTTTATTTTCGAACAGTTTTGGTGTAAAAAAAGTAAAACTGTCATGCGCTTTGTTTTATTTTGTGCCGAATTTGGAACGAAATCCGGCGCGTTCTAAATGTGTTAAAACAGCTGGAAAAACGGCGTAAAACAACAACAAAGGCAAGGTGCACAACACGTCGATCGCTCGCTCGTTTTTCGGTAACTCTGTTTTCAGCGGTGTAAGTTGTGTTAAACTATTGCTGTGAATGCGACAATTAGCCATTAATTTGATAAAATAATTTCTCGATCAACTAAATCCGAAAGTTACGTGCCGTTATCAATAGTAGGGGAAAGTGCTCTAATGTGGGTCTATAGAGCTGGAATTTGGCACATATTGGCACTGATATAAAAAGGTTTTTTAAACAAGCCTAGAATGCTTTTACAGCTTTGTTTATTTTTATCATGCATGATTTTTGTAACAAATACTTTTTACACTTTACTTGAGTCTTCCCTAAAAAGATGTATTTCCCATATATTGAGTTTTGTGCACTAGGGAAGCATATGAAGGCTAGTAAGAGAGATGCTTTAGAAAATTCCAGTCACAAATATGATTTTTCGAAGTATTTGAAGCATTTCAAATAGCAACACAAGTTTGCACTCCTGGAAGTAAGTACACAAAAAGAAGAGTGACACAAGTTTTTGCCAAGAGGCCGTTTTCAGCGGTGTTCTGTAATTTTGGTCTAGTTGTATAACAGATCCAAAAATATAGACCACCAAAAATAGATCAACTATTTTCCATTTTCACCGCCATTGTTCTAAATGTTGTATGATGATATCCATGTGTGTGTTTTGTTTTGGACTCTGCCTGCTTCGTTTGGATTTAGTTTGTGTTGATTCAGCTCGTTCGACATTTAGAAATAATTCTAAAAACTTTCCGAGATTCACGAGTCAAAAGGTGTCGATTCTTATTGGCGCTGGGTGAATATTATGATGAACGATTGGTTCCAAACAGTGAGTGTTATTCCTAGAGTCAAAGTGATGTTTGTCACTTGATGAGAGCTGATTTTCCGAGTCACGTCACTGCAGGTGACTTTGCTCTCTTCACCAAGAGACAACCCTCACTTCGACTCTCGGAATAACCATCGGTATTGAATTCCACGGCTGCGTCGTGCTGTTTTATGGTAGACGATGTGGAGAATTTCCGTCTTTCTGAATCAGTCAAAAATGGAAATTTATTTCCACGTAAATTTCATTTTTAGGAGGAAGCTCTCATACGCATAACTATGAATGTTTGACTGGATGAGAGTAGGGCACAAGCTGACATAAAGGATCGGTATTGAGCAACTGTGTTGGGCCTGAATAAAGCATTCCAAACATTTGAAAACCCTGAGTTGCAACTCCACTGCCAATAGGTTTCGGACGAAAGGACTTTTTACAAGTCCCAATACAAGAGGTTCGCGTTTCTTAATCAGTTGAGCATCGCGTCTTCAAATACTACACTTGTCCGGGAAAAAAGTATTAAAAGGAAACGAACGTCCATGGTTTCTCGCAGATGATCATCAAAAATCCATCAGAATATATTCCATCAGTTTCGCGAAACGATACAGCAACTGGAATAAAAGTCTGGAAATCAAAATGTTCTGAATGACTAGATTGGATATTGAGACGATCATTATTACATAACTTATTCATCTTCCTGATTGACACAGGAGGAAGTGCAGATGATGAAATTGTAAAAAAAAAAACACCGTTGCAGGGTGAACCAGAAATGGTTTATTGTTGACGATTTAAATTCAGAAATTCGTACCTTTTTTTTAATAAGTATCATTCATTATGAGTTTTGTTACTATCAATCATATTAGTTTTAGGTTAATTTGGTAATATTGTATAGGCGAAGGGCATGAGGAATATAGATAGGGAGATAAGGTATCTTTGAGTATCTGATGTGGCTTTATATATAATGTCAGAAGTAGTACTCTGTACAGCTACAGCTTTGTGTATAACGTTCAAACCAGAAGTAAGATCAATTGTCAGTTGAATTTCACAGTTTTGAACTGGACCAAAACTAAAAGATTTAAATTTTTAAAAGGTTACATTATTCAGGATTTAACGAGAGGTATGAAATATCCTGGACCTGTGCGCTGGATTTCAATACAAGCTATACATTGCTATTGATTTTCAGCCCGTCTTCACTCTTTTCGGAGCAATGACACTTTGCATTTGCTCACCAACAGTACCTCCGTTTTGTGGTGTGCAGCGCACCCCAACACCTTTTCCACCAGCCTGTTATTGACAATACAATGTCATCCGCAAAATCAACGATCACTACGCCAACATCAGCACACTGTTGTACAATCCGATCCAGAGGATGGAACCTTTCAAAACCTCCGTCTTGATCTTCAACGTTGTCTACCCCATAACTGTCTCGTGACCCAACACCCGGTTCTGGAAGTAATTTCTCAGCAGAAGAAGTGATACACGTTTTGCCGAGTTGAAAAATCCCTTATATCCCGCACCCAAGCTCGCGCAGCCCCTAAAAAGTCGTATAGGTTTCACAAGCCTTTTTTAGGCTTTTTAGTTGATTGCGTAAGGTGTGAGATGTTTGAGATTTTTCAGCATGGCAAAACTTGTGTCACTCTTCTTCTTGTGTACTTATTTCCCAAGGTGTGCAAACTTGTAGTGCTAGTTGAAATGCTTCAAAAACTTGGAAAAATCATATTTGTAACTGGTTTTTTCTATATCATCTCTCTTGCTAACTTTCGTATGCTTCCCACAAAATTAATTATATGGGAAATACAACTTTTTGAGGAAGATTCAAGCAACGTGTAAAAAATATGTGTCGGCAAAATCATGCATGATAATAATAAACAAAGCTGTGAAAGCACGTAAGGCTTGTTTTAACAACATGTCCTAGCTGTGACGATATGTTTACGTATCTAGTATACTGAAAAAAATAATCATAGGGATGGATTACTTCCGCTAAAAGTTGAAATCTTCCTTTTCAACTTTCCCTTAATGATCGTAAGACTTCAGCCATATTCACAAAACTTGATCAATCTGAAAAGTACTTCATAATATAGTTCGCAGAATTCTTCAAACTTTGTAGAGCTGCTGCAAACTTCACAGATTGTTTTGCAAAGTTTGAACTTTCATTTTTCTCAAAATATCAGTTCAGTTCAAAGAGCTTCAGTGTTCAGCATTCCACCATTGCCAGCAGAGCTCCGTAATGTTTAAAAAAAGCTATGATAAAGTTCAAAGAGCTTAAGGAAAAAAAAAGGAAAACTTGAGCTAAGTCAGAAATCTTGTTGGTCATACTTTAACAACAACGCTGAAAACAGACTTACCGAAAAACGAGCGAGCGATCGACGCGGTTGTGCACTTTGCCCTTGTTGTTGTTTTTCCCAATTTTTCTCAGCTGCCTAAACAAATTTAGAACGCTCGGAATTCCGTTTCAAATTCGGAATAAAATAAAACAAAGCATATGACAGTTTTATTATTTTTACATCGAAACTGTTCGAAAATGAAATTTGGAACGCACCGGTGAAAATGGAAAATTTCGTTTGGTCTATTTAATTGTCAAAATTTAGAATAGACCACGACCGTTGAAAACGGCCTAAAGCTCATCACGGATTGTTTCTCTAAAAGTGTCAACATATAATCAGATATTAAATCACAAACTAAAGGTGCGTTTACTTGACAAGGAGGGCACACATAGTGGCGAACAATACTAACAGGCCGTTGAAGATGGTTGCGTTAGCGCTACTGACTTCTTGAACAAACTTTCGACCCCAAATGGCAAATGTGAACAGGTCAGACCGAGGCTTAATCAACTTGTACTGGATTTGCTTATGGAGTTCCCTGGAATCAAATAATGATAATAGGTAATCAGTTGCAATTGGGTTGTAACTTTTACCTCAAGCCTACTCACCCGTCTTGGCTGAACAGTCGCTCACTGTATTCGATCTCGTCGACCTCCAACGGCAGGATGCTCGTGTCGACACTGTTTGGTAGAAGTAATACATCATTGCTTGCCGAAAAGACACCAACGATATCGATCGAGTTGAATCGTACGGCTTCGACGACTTTGGACGGATCTTCAAATCGAGTGGAACAGGACGCCAGGTCATCTCCGGCACAGGCAAATATGGCACACGTGGTGATCTTTCCATTGGCAAACCCATCAAATGTGCGCTGGCCGTCGTTGACCGCGAGCATGTAGCGGTAGTATTGCTGAGAAGAAATAATATGATTTTAAGTTAAGCAATCTTCATTGATTTTACGATTCTGCGGAACATTCCTTCCTGTCTTTCTTTGCTCTTCCTTTCCTTTTTCCATCCAGTTTTCATTTCTTCGTTGCTTCATTTTAATCTATCTCCTTTTGTTCCTTTCTACCATGCTTCCTTGCTTCCCTTTTTTCTCTCTGTCTTTCTTTCTTTCTTTCACGTTTTCTTCTTTTCTCCCTTTCTTCATTTCTTTTTTCCTTCCTTCCTTATTTTCCTTCTTTCCTTAACTCTAACTGACTTCCTCTCCTACTTGCTAACTGTCTTCATTTCTTGCTCTCTGCCTTTTCCCTTTATTTTTTCTTCCTTTCTTTATTTCTTCCATTCATTCTTTCCTTTTTTGCCTTATTTCTCGCCTTTCTCTCCATTTTTGTTCGTTCCTTTCTTTCTTCTCTTCATTCTTCCTCTTTTTCCTGTCTTCCTTTCTTCTTTTATTTTTTTCCCCTTTAAATCTGTCTACTTTTCTTTGTTTTTTTTTCTTTCCTCTTTTTTCCTTTTCTTTGTTTTTGCCTTTACTTCTTTCTTACTGTCTTCAGTTTTGCTACTTTTCCTTTCTTCATTTTCTTCTTTCTTTTCTTTTCTTCCTTGCTTCTTTCTTACCAGCTGGTTTTTTTTCCTTCCTCTTTTCTTCCTCTCTTTCTTTTTTCCTCTCATCTCTTTTTCTTCTCCTTTACTCTTTCAATCTTCCTTTTGATTTCTTTGCCCTCCGTTCTTTCTCCTTTTTAGCTTTCTTTCTTTCCTTCTTTGTTTCTTCGTTCTTTCCTTCCTTCGTTACCTACTTCCCTACTTCCTTTCTTCCCTTATTCATTTCTTTTTTTCTATCATACATTATTTTCCTTCCTCTCTCTCTCTCTGCCTCTCTTTTTTTCTTCTTTCTTTTTTCCTTTCCTTATTCTTCCGTTTTCTTCTTGCTTACTATCTTTCTTGCATACTGTAATCTTTTTCTCCTTATGTTGCCTCCTTTCTAATTTTTCTTGCTGTTTTGTTTTTATTTATTTTGCTTTTTCTTCCTTGCTTCCTTGCTTCCTTTCTCTTAAGATTGTTTTATTTGCTTCTTTTTTTCTTCCTTTCTTTCTTACTTTCCTTTCGACCCTTCTTCCCATCCTATTCTTCCTTAATATTTCTTTCCTTTTTTCACTTAGTTCTTTATTCATTTCTTCCTTTCTAGCTTTCTTTCCTTTTTCTTTCTTTTTTTTTCTTTATTTTCTTGCTTCTTATTTCCTTAACTTCTTTACTTCCTTACCTTCTCCCTTCATTACTGTCTTCCTTTTTTCCTTCTTTCTTACCCTCCTTTCTTCCATCCTTACCTCTTTTCTATCATCTTTCCTCTTTTCCTTTCTTCCCTTTATGCATGACTAAGACTTTTTTCCTCGCTCCCTATTTTTTTCTTCCTTTATTCTTTTATCCTTTTCACGTTATCTTTCTTCCTTTCTTCTTATCTCCCTTTTTACCTTTCACTCAGTTTTCCGTGCTTCCTTTCTTTTGTTCTTTCTCTCTTTCATCCTTCCACCCTTCCTTCCTTCCTTCCTTCCTTTCTCCTTTCCGTTCTTCCTTTCTGCCTCTATCATTATCTTTCTTCATTTGTTCCTTTTCCTATTTCCTTCTTTCCTTTATATCTGTCGAATTCCTTTCTTCCTTACTTTCTTCCATTAATTCTTCCTACCTTCCATCCTTTCTTTTCTTTTTCCTTTCTTGCATCTAAATTTTCTTTTTTTTCTCACTCCCTTTCTTTGTATATTTAACTCTCCCTTCTTTTTTCTCTCTTTCTTGCTTCCCTTCCTTCCTTCTTCCTTCACCTATTTTTTACTGTCTTACTTGCAAACTGTCTAACTTGCATACTGTCTTACTGGCACATTGTGTTTACTTTTTCTTTCTTTTATTCTTCTTATTTGTCTTCCTTCCTTTGTTTTTTTTTCTTTTTCTTCCTTACTCCTTTCTTCTTAGCTTGTTTTCTTTCCTTCTCCTTTTCATCATTTCTTTCTTTTTTGCCTTAAGTCCCTTGTTTTGCTTCTTTTTTTCATTCTTTTTATTTCTTTTCCTTTTCTTCCTCTCTTCCTTCCTTCTAAGCTTCCTTACTTCCTCCCTACTTGCCTTACCTACCTTCTTTCCTGTCTTTCTTTCTTGGCTTCCTTTTTTTCTTTTTTCATTTTTTCCTTCCTTTCATTCTTCTATTCCTTTTTCTCTTTCTTCTATTCTTATTTACTGCCTTTTTCCATTTTTTCATGTCTTTCTCTCTTCCATGATTGTTTTTATCTTTCTTTCTTCCTTCGTTCCTCTCTTCTGACTCTCTCTTCTTATATTTTCCGTTTTCTTTGCGTTTTTTTCTGCCCTCTGTCCTTTCTTTTTTTTCTTTTTTCTTCCTTCCTTCCTTCCATCCTTTCTTCCTCACTTCCTTTCTACTTTCCTTCCTTCTTTCCTTTGTTCATCTTTTCTTACGTCTTGTCTTCCTTCCTTCCAGTCATTCTTCCCTCCGTTCTTCTTATCCTTTCTTCATACCTTTCCTCATTCCTTTATGTTTCTCTTTTCATCATTTTTTTCCTTTCAACGGTTCCTTTCTTCATTTCCTCGTATCTTTTTTTTTTCTTTCTTCCTGTCTTCCGTTCTTGCTTTTTTTTTCTACCATCCTTCATCCTTGTTTCCTCTTGTCTCTTTTTTCCTTCCCATCTTTTTTTCCTTTCTTCCGTCCTTCCTATTTTCTTTTTTTTCTCTTTGTTGCTTCCTTCATATCTTCCCTCTATTCTTTTTACATTTTTATGTTTTCCTTTTTCTTGTCTTTTCTTTATTCCTTTCTTTCTCTTTCTTCCTTCCTTCTTTTCTTCCTTCTTTTCTCGCTTTTTTTCTTCCTTCTTTTCTTCAATGCTTTCTCATTTTATTTCTGCCTTTCTTTCATTCTGTCTTGTTTTTTCCTCTCTTCCATTCTTTTTTTCCTTTATTTCCTTCTTTCATTCTTTCTTCTGACTTGCTATCGTTTCTGTTTGTCTGTCTTTCTTATTTTTTCAGTTTCTTCCTACCGTTCTTCCTTTCTACCGTTCCTTTCTCCCATTCTTCTCATTTTGCTTTCTTCCTTTTTTCATTTCTACATTCGTTTTTTCCTCCTTCTTTCCTTTCTTCTCGCTATTCTTTTTTGTTACGTTTTTCTCTTCGTTGTTTCTTTCTTTCCTTCTTCCTTCCTTCTTTCTTCCCTTGCGTCATTCATCTTGTCTTCCTTTCTTTCTTTCTTTCTGTCTTTTTACTTTTAAACTTTGCTTCACTTTTTCCTTCCTCTCTTTCTATATTTCTTACTTTAATCCTTTATTCCTTTCTCCGTTTATTTTTTTGCTTCCTTGCTTTCGTTCTATATTGTTCTCCCGTTTGTTCTACATGTCTTCTTTATTTTCTCTCTTCCTGTCTTTTCATTCTTCTTTTCTTTTTTTACTGTCCTGCTTTCCCCCTTAATTCTATTCTTCGTTTTTTCTCTCCATTTTTTCCTGTCTACCTTTCTATCTTTCTTTCTTTCTTTCTTCCTGCCTTCCTTCTTTCCATTCTTTCTTGCTTCTTTCCTTCCTTCCTTTGTTCATTACTTCTTTTTATTTTTACTTCCTTTCTTAATTTCTTCCTTTCTTCCTTTCTTCATATCTTCCTTTCTTTATTTCTTCCTTTCTTCATTTCATCCTTTCTTCATTTCATCCTTTCTTCATTTCTTCCTTTCTTCCTTTCTTGATTTATACCTTTCTTTCGTTCCGCCGTTCCTTTCTCTTTCTCGGCTTGTCTTCCGTTCTTTTTCGTTTTTTCATTTTTTCCTGTCTTACTTTCTACCTTTTTTCCTTTCTTTCGTCTACCTGCCTTTCTGCTCTCTATTCTTTTACTCTTCCTTTTTTCAATTAATCCGTAATGGGGGCACAAAGGCACAAAGCACCAAAGCACATCTGTATCAATGCAGCTAAAACGGAGACGAATCTGTTTCCGCACTCCAAGTCAGCTCGCATCGTTCCATCAGGGGATGTAAAAGTCCAGCGATAGTCCATCATAACACACCTATCGATTGGTCGGAAGAAGTAGTCTACCTCGGTATCACTCTGGACAGCATGTTTTGTATCGATCGCATGTTCAAAAAACATTAACCAAGTGTAGCTCTTTAATTAGAGCTTTGTAGCCGCTGATCCATAGCAATTCCACTCTTTCGTCCTTCCGGTTCACAAACAAATAGCCAATCTCGGAAAGATGTGCCAATTGTCAAAATCGGAAACTTCAGATAATCCAGAATAACATCCTTCAGATGATTCTGAACAGACCAAGAGCGTTTCCATTTTTTTTTTCAAGTTCAAGAAACACTCCTGTATAGGAATCACAATGTTCATTTTCTGAACATACACAGGAAAGAAACATTTTATTTTCTGCGTTATCTAATACACATAAAGGGATTCCTAGATTTGGCATAAATTTATGGGACCTTTCACGTAAATTTCAGTCCGATATCGCTGGAATCAAGTATGTTGTATGGAAGATTGCAAACAATGTTGCATGGTGTATGAAAGATTGCAAACAATTATGTTGTTTACGCTTGCTTTGACTTGCAATTAAACGAGGGAAAATTTTACGCGTCTGTTAAAACTCATTATTTTTTTCAGTGTGTAACGTTTTGTAACCCAAATGAAACGTATACTTAAGATTCTTCAGGTAAAACAATTAAACTGAAAATTAGATGACAACATATATAATGGAAATAACCAATCCTTAAAGTATGTGAAGCATCTGTAGATCCAATCGTGGTTAAGGAAAACAAGCGAAGAGAAATGGAAATCAAACCTGATTAGTCACAAAAAGGGGTATTGCTAAGTAGGCGTTCACGCCGGAAGAAGATCGTAGTAGCCTTGTAGTAGAGAAATAATAAACATTGTTCCTTTCTTGTTAGCCTGTCAACCAAAACGGTAATTGTTTCATTCTACGACTTTCCAATAAAATGACAACCCAGAATAGAATAAAGAAAAACGAAAAGGAAACTTCGACCTCGAAGTCTACAGAAATTCCCGTGGTGAGAATTTTAGTCCACATCGTTTCGCAGATTCCTGGATACAAGTATGGGTTACTAATAGAACTTCATTGGAGACAATTTCCGCATAATTTTGTTTCTCTAGAGCTTCAACAATTTCAATATTTTTTACATTTTATGGAGCTAACGTTCCCAAAAACGTTAGGTGAGCATGAATTTAACTAAACACTTAGATTTTTTTACAGAAATCTGTAAAAGTTTATTGAATTCTCAACAGCTGAACGTTCGGTAATACAATTCAACGGATTTCGGTAAAATTTTACCGAAAACCGGTAATTTTTTTTACAGATAACTGTAAAATTTCACCGAAATCCGTTAAATCGGATTGCCGAACGTTCAGCTGTTGAGAATTCGGTAAACTTTTACAGATTTCTGTAAAAAAATCTATGTTTGTAAGAACTTATGTATATGTATAATGAGCAGAAAAGATCCCATCCGATTCCAAATCTCTTTCAAGCAGGAACACTTATCCTGAATCTTACCTTATTCGCATCCGTTGGCAGTGTGACATTATAGCTAACGTTGAAATTACAGCACAATGAACCCTGGCATAACGATGCCTGATGAGAGCTGGTATTCAACGGAAGATTTGCAATTGCGTAACCATCAATTTGATCCCGTTTCAACTTGAGATTTGCCATCTCAGCAGGGCTGTATCGGATCACCGGTTGACGGCTGATGCTAGCTTGAGGTTTGCTTATTTTCGGAACCTGCGCCACGTACAACTTCCTGCAAAAACAAAACAATACCGATTAATGTGAATCAATCGCCTTCTTATAGCGGCTAACATACGATTCGGCATTGTGGTTCATTACGGCAACGATGCGTCCACGTTTTCCAGCAAACACTCCAGTACCGGTGCTTCCAATCTCTGGATAACTGGATCCGGCTGCCAAGAAATTTACATTATGTGTATAGGCCCAAGCTTGCTGGATCTGTGCCGCAGTGAGAAACGGTAACTCCGAAAACCACATGGTAGCGAAAACGAAATCGGTCACTCCATTTCGAACTAGCTGCAAAGCCGGTTGATCAAACATCAGATCGAAGCAGATGAAGGTACCGAACGTAACTCCAAAGTCCGTATCAAAGTGGGTTACGTCTGCCCAGGAGGTGACATTGATTCCAGCCTCTCCAAATAGGTTAAACTTTCGATAGCGAGCGATGACACGTCCATGCCGGTCAAAAACAACATTTGCGTTGAAGTGGTATAACCCATCTGGAGCACAAGGACGATGATCCCACTCTTCCGGACAGTGAGCTTTCTCCACTAGATTCACAACTAAATATTTCTGACGATCTCTCGCCAAACAGGACAAGTCCCTCACAACCCTTTCGTACTGCAAATTGTTACAAGGTGCAACAAGGTCGGCGGGGTTTGGAACGAATGAAGCCGTTTCAACGGCACTTAAGCCATATTCTGGAAAGGCCTGAATACACACACGGCATAGTGATGCCTTCTTGGCGAAATTTGTCAGTACCTTCTTGATACCTTCATGTGGCCCTTCTAGCACGTACCGCCTTCCTGCCGTCTACACGGAAGGTACAATCACGCCGTGTTGAGCTCCGCCGTCTGCACGCCTTCTTGTTGTCACGCCGTCCAATTTTTGGTTTGCGTTTACACGGAAGGTGGGAGATGTCAATACAAGAAGGCATGCAGAAGGCGTGATCGACAAATGTCAGTTTCAGATGTTACTTTGTTTACTTTCTGGCAAGAGTGATTTCAAGCGATTCGATTTTTGTCTTCAATAAATCTGATAATTCGACAAAGACTTTTCATTATGGCCTAACTACCAAACGTAAGCAATAGCTTTTTCCGCGAATTTCTCGTGAATGAAAACTCGCCCAATCAATCCACCACGGTCATTTTGAAGAGGAAAAATTCACCTATCCGAAAGAATTGGAATTGGCTTACATGAGTAGCCTTTATGCCACGAGAAATTTACGGAAGAAGCCGTAGTTTACGTTTGTCAGTTAGGCCATAATGAATAATCTTTGTGAAATGGAGAAGATTGATGTGTTCGATACAATACAATACAATACAATACAATACAATAAAATAAAATAACATTAAAAGATATTTCCGACCATGAATCTTATTGTTCGTGAATCATATAAATGTAATATGCATATTGTCATTACAATAGATTTACTATTCACTCCATATGCTAGGATTTTCAACAATTGTGAAACAATACAATTAACTGTAATTGACTCAAATTTGTTCGGAAAAAAATGATTTTTTCTATAGTTAAGATACATAACAACCCCCTTTTTCTATTGTCGGTGTCTCAATTTACATTACATTCAATTGTAGATACAATAGCCCCTATTGTCATCTTATCGTTGAGAACAATACTATTAATTGTACATACTATAGATTCTATTGTATGGTTACAATACATTTATTTGTAAACCTATGAGAAATTTTTTTTCGGGATAACCAGGGGGCATTCATTAAGGATTTCGCTGAAGCTCATATGGATTTCAGTATCAATGTGGTGAATATATGGTTTGGATGATTGTATCAACCTGTTCTTCCTAATATTCATAACTTTTATATGTGCGCATCGTCACGTCGTTATAGGAACCGAAGCGAGTGTTAAAGAGCAAGTTGATTTGTTTTGATGGGCCATATTTAGACAATTATGGCCTAACTGACTAACTTAAACAATAGCTTTTTCCGTAAATTTCCCCTTATTCAAAATCTTCCAATTCTATCGATTTATTCTTCGAAATGTCTGTAGTAGATTATTGAGGCAAGTTTCCAGAGTCGAAAAATTCAAGGAAGAAGCCATTGTTTACGTTTATCAGTTAGGCCCTAATGAAAAATCTTTGTCGATTTCAGTTTTCAGATGTCCAAAATTGTCAAAATTATGTGAACTATGGTGCACCACTATGATATATAATGTTTCGGATACCGATGGCAGCATGATCGCTTCAGCAAGCGTTTTGCAGGCTTTTCATCTTCTGGGGTTGCCCGGATCTCGTCTCGCAATATTTCTGCCACAGTTTTGATTTTTTGCATTTTCAGATGATCGTCAACCAAGTTATTGAAATGATTGAAATCCATCTGAGACGAAAATTTCATAAAAATCAATTGTAAAAAAATATATATAGGGTGTTAGGTTCCGAGTGCGAATATTTTCAGTGGCGATAGTAGATGATATTTGAAGAAAAAAGATATGTTTAAAACATTTCTACCCCTAAAAAGACATTAAATGATAATTACTCAAGGTTTAAAAGTAGCTTTTATGTAGGAAATTTTCTTAGCTTTTAAATGGAGGAAAAAAATCTGGCTAAGTAACATATTTTTTGTGTTACAGC
Organism: Aedes koreicus; assembly: GCA_024533555.2. Classification (NCBI taxonomy): domain Eukaryota; kingdom Metazoa; phylum Arthropoda; class Insecta; order Diptera; family Culicidae; genus Aedes; species Aedes koreicus. The sequence continues at coordinate 134,675 of JAHHFK020001210.1, forward strand.
CAATTTATGACTAACATGTACTTTAAAAGCTCAAGAACTCCGTAAACTTTGAGATTTGACCATATGCGTAGAACTTTTTTTTTCTTCAAATATCATCTCATATCGCCCATGAAAATATTTGCACTAAGGAACCGAACACCATGTATATTGCTCTACATCCACAACCATTTTTATCATAATAAATTAAAATGCAAAATAAAATCCGATATGCACCAAAATCCTCTGTCACAATTCAAACAATTTGACACAAGAAGGCATGAAGCGATTCAAGACGGCGTTGTCAGCACCTCCGGCAATAGAAGGTGTAAAAACGGCGTCAAAAAAATATTACGCCTTCTGAACGGTGTGATGCGTTTACACGGAAGGCGGTGTTGCGAGTCAGAGAAGGCGTGAAGTAACTACCTTCTTGGTTAGAAGGCGATGTAGGACGGTGAAGGATAGACGGTATCCCAACGGAAGGTGCGATTACACCTTCTATTTTGTATGAAGAAGGCATCACGATGCCGTGTGTGTATTCATGCCTTAAGTCGGTTAGCTACACAACAGGGCGGAGCAGTGATGCTATATTTTCATCTACACATCTAAAATTAAAGCAAGATTGTAAAACAATTTCGCCTGATGTTGTATCATTTCTCGCTGTGGATCGTAACTTGAAAAAAAAATGCAACATTGGTTGTGGGCAAAAACGCAACACAGCAATTCGCTTTGAAAATTAAATGTGTGCGTGAGGTTGTGGTATTAGTTTTTTTTTATGAATTCATTTATTTGTACAGGCTCAATCGAATCAACTTTACAGAACCAAGTTTTCATGTTTATATACATCAGTTATATTAGAACTAAGGTTAAGGGGGTGGAACCGATTATTCGCGGCCGTCTCGAGGTTAATAGGAATTACAATTTTATGGATGGGAAAATTGCGGTGGAAATTTTAAACAAAGCATGAGGAACAATGGTTTTCTTATACCTAGAATTTCAAATTACAATTTTTTAACTAAACGTTTTCAATTTAAAAAAAATCACTCACCCACACACACAACAACTCTCACACACACAACCACAATCACACACCGATGCACACAATCCTCAAAAAATTTAACTTAAACAAGTAAGATTAATCAAACAACAATATAAGGCTGTGTTAGTAAAAACATTATGTTAAAAAGGGGGAAGAAAGAAAGTGGATTGGGGTGTGGGCCGAGAGAAGGGGGCCGGACAAAAGGAGGGGCTGCCAGGGGTCGGGGGAAAAATGTTGGAAGAGGCGATACATCACACGAATGAAGTCTCGACCCACATACAATCCCCTGAACCAACATTTCTTAGATACCTTAGGAGTGATAGAATGTAGCCATCGCCCCGAATCTCCTTTACTCCATTTATACTGCCAGCTATCGAGTGATATTTGACGAAAAATATAGAAAAATTCGTTGAAGGCGATTTGTCGGTCATAAATATCGCCTTCCATAGCGCCCACCCTTGCAAGCGAGTCCGCTTTCTCATTGTCAGGAATCTAACAATGAGAAGGGACCCACACAAAGGTGATAATAAAAGAACGTGAAGATAAAGCACTTAGAAGACCTCGTATTTTCATATGAAAATAAGAGGTGTGCTTTACCGGCCTCAAGGAGCGAATAGCCTCTATAGAACTAAGACTATCCGTGAAAATGAAGTATTGATCCGGTGATAATGAGGCAACGATTTCTAATGAAAAGTGAATTGCTGCCAATTCCGCGACAAAAACAGAACAAGGTGCTTGAAGTTTACGAGCGACGCTATAATTTTCATTGTATACACCAAAGCCAGCGGAGTCCTCTATCAAAGACCTGTCAGTTCAACATGCGCCTCTTAGCGACGTCTGGGAGGTTTTTAAGCAAGTTGAACTTGATCCTATCAGCCCCTGGAGCCGTATTGCCACACGAAAGGAGTGCGAGAGATAGTTCTACCATTGAAAAGGGTTGGCTGATCTCATCTATCGGATTTTCGGTTTCGCGAGGAATGATTCGTGCCGGCACAGAATCTGGACAAACTTTTCACGCGAACTTGAGGATCCATTGGTCCGAGTACTCCTCGCTCTCGTTGTTCGTAGTTCGGTTACGCAATATGCGCGCCGTGTTCCAGAGAGTACTCATCGACGTTTCGCGCGATAGCCTGTCCACGAATCTTCGCCAGTAACCGCGTTTCTTGGCCTTGATGAGGCTCTTAAATTCTCGTTCGAAAGCCGTGTACCTTTCGAAGTGCTTAGGTGTTCCACGTCTACGAAAAACTTTGAACGCGTCGAACTTGTTGCGGTAAACCTCGGGGCATTGCTGATCCCACCATGGGGAAGGAGGTTTCCTGCGAAATGACGTTCCTGGAACTGGTCGAGTTTGTGCTTGAAGCGCGCTTTCCAATATCAGGTTGGAGAGGAAGATATATTCCTCACGCGGTGGAAGCCCTTCTACCGTTGTTACAGCTTCATCTATTGCTGTCTTGAACCTTGTCCATAAAGGGTGTATTCGATAAAAATGGCACACACATATATACTTATCAAAATTAAACTGATTATCGGATTTTCTTGAAATTTTCAGGGAATGAAGAACTACTAATGAGTTTTGATTTACAACATTTGTTTTATTCAATTTCGTCTCCCATCCCGAATGCCCGCACCTTCCTTTTCACTCCACCCATCAAATTTTTGTACAACCGATTTTCCCAGTGTTTTTGTTGTTTTTACCCAAATTTTCTTCAATTCTAGCTCTGTTTTTATAGTTTTGGGATGTTTGCGAAGTTCCGTTTTCATAATTGCCCAGAATTTTTCAATTGGACGAAGTTCCGGTGAATTTGGTGGGTTCATATCCTTTGGCACAAAATTGACTCCGTTGGCTCGGTACCACTCCAATACGTTTCGAGCGTAGTGGCAGGATGCTAGATCAGGCCAAAACAGAGTTGATCCTTTGTGCTTCTTAATGAATGGCAAGAGACGCTTCTTAAGGCACTCTTCCGTGTAAATCGCACCGTTTATTGTTCCGGAAGTGATGAAGGGAGCACTTATTTCACCACATCCGCAAATCGCCTGCCAGATTAGAAACTTCTTTGCAAATTTCGATAGTTTCTTCTTTCGAACATCCTCCGGAACATCGAACTTCGACTTGGCAACGAAATATTCTTGCCCAGAAAGTTGACGGAAGTCGGCCTTGACGTATGTTTCGTCATCCATCACGATGCAACCGGATTTGGTGAGCAGCTTCGTGTAAAGTTTCCGGGCGCGGGTTTTCGCAGTGATGTTTTGTTTTTCATTCCGGTTTGGGGCTTTTTGCACTTTGTAAACATGTAACCCAGCACGCTTCATGGTTTTCTGCACAAAACCGACTGACACCTTAGACTTTTTAGCGACATCTCGAATTGACATGTTTGGACGGTTCTTGAATTGTTGTACGACTTTCCTGGCCATTTTACTGTCCATTGGACCACTTTTACGACCACTCCCTTCCTTCCTTTGGACACTCAAACGCTCCTTGAAGGTTCTTATTACACGAGACACAAATGATAGCTGCAAGGAGGGGCCACTTAATTGTCAATTGCTTCAAAAAAGTTTTCACTGAGGGAAGCATTGCCATAACAATGCTTTTGAGAGGGTCAGACATTTCGAGGTACTTGAAGATACCTTCGACAATGTCATCAAATGAGAACAGCCCAGTAGAGGAAGGGGCTTCTGTTCTTAAAATTGGGGCATCTGGGGTTTTGGATGTCCCCGGAAGAGATGGAAAGTCCTGGGTGTAGTTAGTGCTACGAAAACCAGGTGGAATTGGATTTTCCTTTTTTCCACCTTTCCTTGAAATGGGCAGGCTGATTTGGGGCTTCTGTTCAGCAACTTTCCGTGGGCGGACGCGTCTTCGCTTCCTTGAAGCACCTTCCGGAAAATTGAACGATGTTCCCTCTTCAGCCAAATCAAAGTCAGACTCGTCATCTGACAGAGGAGCAAAGGGATTTGTATTGGCATCGGGTGATGGTGAGGCTTTTTTCACCATTTCGGCGAAAGATTGCCTGGAACGCTGTTTTAGCGAGCGTTCTATTTTTTTCCCCGCGTTGTTTGTACGCCGGGCACGACGAGAGAGCATGAGGAGGAGTTCCCTTACAGAAAGCGAATTTTGGTGTGCTGTCTGCGCCATCCTCATGTTTCTCCTCGCAGTTGGAGCAGCGTGCCTTATTGCCGCAATGGGAGGTCGTATGCCCCATCTGCTGGCATTTTTGGCAGAGCATGACCCGAGGTACAAACAACCGCACAGGTAGTCGAAGTTTTCCCAACTCGACGTATTGAGGGAGGGCTGAACCAGAGAAGGTCACACGAAACGAGTATGACGGTGTGAACTTTTTTTCATCTTTAGTGATCGATACTGTGCCTAATTTTCGCACATCCAGTATCTTCACTGGAGAAAGCAGAGGGTTCTTGAAACGACCAACCGCCTGCTTCAAAAGGAGCTCAGGGGTCAAACTCGCTTTGGTGACCACACCTTCTATCTCAATACCTCGAGCTGGGATGTACACTCTATACTCGAGAGTAAAGAACTGAGAAACAGCAATCGCGTTAGCCTGTTTCAGGTTGGACACAACGACCCGGAGTTTATTGGGTCTTATTTTAATAATTTCAGTCACGGCCGAGAAACGCTTCGTCAGATCGTTAGAAATCTGATAAACATTCAGAGGTTTCGTTTTGGACTGAAAGTAGACAACCCATGGACCAGCTGAATCATCTGGATAAGCCCGTGACCGGGCGACGTTTTGAGACACCTCATTACTTGGCAGCATGGATGAATCATCTTCCAACAAATCATCCATGTCGCACCCGTGGGAGCTTATGACGCTCAACCACTGAGGCAATTACAAAAACACACTTTACAATACAATTCAAAACATAAAAATTAACACAAACTGAGACAACACAAACGAGAGACACAAAATGGAAATACAATCTGTTCAGGGGAGGAGAGGAAAAACAAAACTTTTTTTTTATATGTTTTGGTGGGGGTCGGTGGGGCTGTGGCGGGTGCTGTTGGGGGTGACCTTGTGTGATGATGATGATGATGATGATGATGAAAGTCGTCGTGAGGGAGAACTTTGGGGGGGGGGCGTGATGATGATAGTCGTCGTGGGGGAGAACGATATTTTTGTCACTTTTGGGGGGGCGGGCGGTGGGGGCCTTCACAGGGCGGCGGGGCCGCTTCCTTGTGCGTACTATTGAACTAGTGTTACACCAGCTGTAGTGCAGAAAAGTTGTGTGTGTGTGTGTGTGTGTGTGTGTGTGTGTGTGTGTGTGTGTGTGTGTGTGTGTGTGTGTGTGTGTGTGTGTGTGTGTGTGTGTGTGTGTGTGTGTGTGTGTGTTTATAAGGTTTCCAAAGCTTCAAAAGCCTGGCCTGTTGTGTGTTTGGCACGGTGTGGGAATCACAAGAGCGATAATGGGACTCGCTTTCGTGCCTAACAATCCTTATTTTCCGTTTGCCATCTCCCCCCGGGAACACGGTGAAGCGACTACTTCGAGGGGCGGCTCATGCACTTCTCTTAGTTCTTCGGCTCTTGCTGGCGGCTATTTCATGTTCCCATCGAGACGTGTACCGATGGGGAGTAGCCGACCGTCAGGACGTGCTCTCCTTGACGGTCACCATCGTGAGACTCTCGCTTCTTAAATTATTATTTTTATGCATCGGCGTTGCTGGACCTCTGCTCTACTCTCAATTTGCTCCTTTCTTGAGCAGTTTAGCTCCCACCTACTTAGCTCCCACTTCCTGAGCCATTTAGCTCCCACACCTCGACGCAATCGACTCGAGTAGCCCCCGACGGTGGGTGTACCGTACTCCGACGGAGGATTCCCCGGCAGTGGAAATTCTCCCGAAACCGAACCACGTTGAGCCATTTAGCTCCCACCTCTTGACGCTGACGACTAGAGTAGTCCCCGACGGTGGGTTTACCGTACGCCGACGAAGAGTTCCCTGGTGGCGGAACTTCCCCCGAAAACGATTCTTCTGCTGTTGCTGCTCACTCCAACCGGTAGGGTGCCGAAGTCATTCCAGCGATTCCGGTGGAGCCTAGCGTCCGGTCGATGGATCTAGCCTACTCCGACAGGGATGTCCCCGACGCAGGAATTCCTCCAGAACCGATCAGCCTTGCAGTGGCTCTAGCCAGTGACGCTGGATCGTTGGTCACTTCGCCATTTTCTCTGCAGCTCGGACAGTATCTTTGATACAGCCCTATCGACAATGTTCCATGTGTCTTCTTCGTGGCACATCTTTTCGACAACATTGTCGACTGTCACGACTATCCGGGGAGGAACTGCGTCAGATAGAAGTTCACCTCTCCATGCTTCCTATTTACCCAAACTGACACATTTGAGATGAGCCGGTGGGTCCACCTTCCTTTCACCGCATTGTCCCACTCTTGCTGCCACTTAGCCAACGAGTCCGTTCTGACGATTCTCCTCGCATTTCTGATATCCCTCCGCTGATAACATTTGCGCGTTGAAATTCAAGCGGCCATCAACCATCGCCCCCAGGTACTTTAATGCACGCTTTGACGAAATTACGAGTCCTCCGACGTTGTTGTCAACCCGCTGAACTACTTTGCGGTTGCTAACCAGCACTACCTCCGTCTTATGGTGAGCCAGCTGCAGTTTAGCTCCAGTCATCCACGTTTCAATGATGTCCATCGCCTCCGCCGTCAGCATCTCTACCTCTTCTAGAGTCTCGCCCGTTATCGTTAGGACGACATCATCTGCAAAACCGACGATCTCAACTTCACTAGGCTACATCAGAGTTAATACTCCATCATACATCGCGTTCCACAGCGTTGGGCCGAGAATCGAGCCTTGTGGCACCCCAGCCGTGATCCTGATAGATTTCTGCCCCAACTCTGTTTCGTATGCCAGGACTCTGTTTTGGAAGTAACTCCCTAGTATCAACAATCAATATGCAACTAGCGATTTGAAATTAGTTCACTGTTGTAGAACCCCTTGGTCCGAAGTACACCGTGAAGCCGGCACCTAACTATACATATTTGCGACTTTGTTTTGATTTGCTGTGTTATTTTGACAGAATATTTGAGAGTGTGTTCGTGTGAGTTCATTATTAGGGGCGTATTATTGCGCTTGGGACCGATGTGCTAGTACTGACTGAGTCAAGAGAAAAATCGTATTTGTTCGGGACCTACTGGTCTTAGAGTTAGTCTATGCTAGTATTCCGCACAGGTAGCCAGGTACGCGCATTTTGTGCAGTGCTGCGGCGATAGCCTCCCAGCTAGCGCTGTTAAAGGCGTTTATGACGTCGATGGTTTTCAGAAATTCATATCGTATGTTATACAAAAAAGTGTAATGAAAAGCAATATGGATCTTTCATAGAATATACGAGACATTGGTTCTATGTACAAAGTCCACGTTTACGAAACGAATGAAAGCTAATTTACGAAAATAAATTTTCAGTGTACACCCATATGGACGACCAGAAAGCTAAAGCGGAGACTGCCTAGTATTTGGTGGCGACTGGTAAACTGGTCGCGACGCACATAGACAAGGCACGGATTACGGTTCGGATTACGATATAAGGCTGACAGTCGTGCACCCTTAACCCCACATCAAATTGCATCACGGAAAAAACGCTGTAGAAAATTACCCTTTGGGTATATTCTCTTGAAAATTTGGTTGGAGTTAGTTTAGAGTGTTTTTATGTTGTTGTATTTTTATCGCTGTCAGTTTTTCGAAAATAGGAAAAAATGGCGTCACCCGAAAAGGAACGTCGCGAATTGATTTTGCGCAAGCACCTGGAAAATCCTCAACTCTCCCATCGGGACATCGGAAAACAACTCGGAATCGTGTGATTAAACGTTACTTCGAAACTCTGAGCATCGTACGGAAGAGGAAAGGGGGTCAGAATGGATGTTCTATTAGAGATCAGGATCACAAGCGTGCCGTGAAAGCGTTTAAGCGGAATCCCAATGCTTCGGTCAGATATGTGGCCAAAAAGTTGAATCTGTCCAAGTCTTTCGTTCAAGGAGCCAAGTACCTGGAGGAACTGCATACGTACAAAGTGCAGACGGCTCCAAATCGTGACGAACGGCAAAATACGGTGGGAAAGTCATGGGCCCGGAAACTGTACACCCAGATGCTGACGAAGCCTCATTGTCTCATCGTGGATGATGAGACTTTCGTCAAGGCGGACTTCCGGCAGCTTCCGTCCAGCACAAGTTTGATGTTCCGGAGGAAGTAAGGAAGCAGAAACTTTCAAAGTTTGCCAAGATATACATGATCTGGCAAGCGATCTGCTCATGTGGCAAACGGAGTGCGCTGTTCGTGACTACCGGGACTGTAAACGGGGAGATCTACCTCAAGAAGTGTCTACAGAAGCGTCTGCTTCCTCTGTTGAAGCAACACGAGGGCCCTTCTGGCCGGATCTAGCTTCATACCAATATTCAAATGTTGTCCTGGAGTGGCATGAAGCCGGGGTCACTTTCGTACCCAAGGACACATTTCTTCGCGAACTTTAACAGTTTAATGTGCTTGAAAATATTTGCCACCTTTCGCCGTCCGGTTGCCGTATAAAATTCCTGTCCAGGAAGCTGTTTAAAGTCTGCCTTGACGTAAGTTTCATCGTCCTGTACCACGCAATCAACCTTCGTCAGCATCGTCGTGTACAACTTTCGCGATCGTGCTTTGGCCGACGTGTTTTGTTTATCGTCGCGATTTGAAGTCACCACTTTCTTGTAAGTCGACATTCCATCTCGTTTTTTAGCTCTATCTACGGTTGAAGGCGCCACTCCCAGCTTCTTTGCGACATCTCGGACGTAGAGGTTGGGGGCAACTCTTTTTGTCGTCGCAGTGGCTTCCGGCTTTCGATTTCCCCCGAACCAGCTTTCCTGGCTGTCGACAAACGTTCACCGAACGCTTTTAATACGTTGGTAACAGTTGATTTAGCCACGTTCAACAATTTCGCCTACTTGGCGTGAGAGTAGTTCTCGGGAGCATCACTCTTATCCTTGGCAGTCACATAAAGGTTTCCTGGAATCTGGTTGTAGTCCACCTTCACATATGTCTCGTCATCCATTACGCAGCAGTGCGGTTTCGTTAACTTCTGGTCGTACAACTTCGGGGCGTACAACTTGCTCACATGCAACTTTTTATCCATATCTCGAGCTGAGGCGTTCGGTTTCCGTTTAAAGGCACTAACCATGTGATTGTGACCGTTCTCGTTGACCTGACGGCTTTTTTTTCGGAATTCCGATCATATGTGACCACCATCCAGAAGGGCTTGGTCACTAGCACAAGTTTGATGAAGGAAGCATCGTCCAAACTAAAGACTGTATTCGATGAAATTTGGACACACGCAATTGTTCGTAACTTTTTAGCGTGTGGGTATAAATTATTGAAATTTTAACTGAATGTATTTTATTGTGTTGTTTCAATTGTGTAATGAGTTTCGTGAAAATCGGTCGAGTGATTTCAGTGATGGCTTCGAATGAAGAAATAGTGCGCCAACACATTTTGGGCACTCACTTCGAAAATCCAAACGCTTCTCATCGATGGATCGGAAAACAGCTCGGAATCACACATTCAACCGTATCTCATGTGATCAAAACGTTCAAGGGCCGTAAGACAACCAAGCGGAAAAATGGTAGTGGCAAAAAACGTGGCACATCAAATCCGGAGAAGGCCAGGATGGTATTGAACCAATTTAAGCGTTATCCCAACATTTTGATCAGGGATGTTGCGAAAAAGGCGAAAGTTTCAGTTTGTTTTGTAGAGAAAACAATGAAATGTTCTGGATTACATGTGAACAAGGTCTAGAAGGCACCGAACCGGAGCGATAAACAGAACTCGGTGGCCAGAACACGTGCAAGAAAAATGTACAGGGAGTGGCTCACAAAACCGTTCTGCATTGTGATGGACGATGAGACTTACATTAAAGCCGACACCAAACAAATGCCAGGACAGGAACACTACGTCACCACCTCTAAGTTGGCCGTTCCGGAGAGTGTACGGAAAAAGAAACTGTCGAAATTCGCCAAAAAATTCCTTGTCTGGCAAGCGATCTGCGGATGTGGCGAAATGAGTCAGCCCTTCATCACCTCTGGGACCGTCAACGGACAAATCTACAAGGACGAATGCCTCCAAAAACGACTTCTGCCCTTCTTGAGATCTCACGATGGCCCGACACTGTTTTGGCCGGATTTGGCATCTTGCCACTATGCCCGGCCCGTCTTAGACTGGTACAAAGATAATAATGTAGTTTTTGTACCAAAAGACGTCAACCCTCCAAACACTCCGGAACTTCGCCCAATTGAAAAATTTTTGGGCAATCATGAAGGCAAAGCTCGTTAAAACTCCAAAACTGATAGAAAATGAACTTGAACTAAAGAAAGTGTGGTTAAAAGTAAGTAAGCAAGTCGGTCCTATCGTTGCCCAAAATTTGATGAAAGGGGTCAAGGCAAAGGTGCGGGCATTTGGGTTGGGAGAAGAGGTTCAATAAACCAATGATGTCAAAACTTAACCATTTAGTAGTACTTTATTTCCAGAAAGTTTGAAAAGAATCGGGCTCAAGGAAAATTTTTGGTGACCTATTTTGTGTGTCCAAATTTCATCGAATACAGTCTTTAGTAAGGCTCTCGAGATATCCTAGGATGAAACCAACTACCCCTTATCCCAACGCGTCACAGCATTCATATTTAGTAACTCGAAAGTAAAGCGCCTCTAGCGTTGGAAATCCAAATTAAACCGGAATGCAATGACACAGATTTGTTGCTCCAACTCCTTACAACAATTCTGCTGAAGACTGTAGATGTTTGTCACTTGAAACAACTGAGATAGACCTCATTTCCCCCAATTAGTGAAAATCATCCCATAAGCTGCGGGTATCGATCTTTACGGTTTCGATTTTTTCGGTCCCAATTAACCGAAAAGATCGGTACCCGACTGTATTTTCATTCCTCGTGCGGACCGGAGTTGATCATTTCCAGAATTTTGGTGCCATAATCGTGTATCTCTTTGATCACCACAGCGTTGCCTTTGTCCGCACGGGGCTGCCTTATTGTGTCGGGGTTGCTTGCAGCGTTCAAAATACAGCGCTCAACAACGGCATGGCGGAGGACAGACTTAGAGGGATAGTTTTCATACTGTATGTATGAAAACAGTGTTAGGCACAGTGAACAGTAAATTCTCCAAGCGTGTGTGCCGAAGGAAGGAAAAGCACCGAAAAATACTTCTTTGTCTCACAGACGAGAAAGCACCACTGAAGGTGTGCTAGAATTCTACTGAATTTAGTTAAGCTACCGAGAAATTTACACATCTATTGAATTCAAGTTAAAAGAATTTGTAGTGTAGAAACAATGTCATTTAAATTCCATAGGAATAGCCTCTGGTGTAATTAAATCTGATCATAATTATTGTTAACAAGAAGAATGCTCACCGTAGCCTTGAGTCGCCAAAATCAAATGCTTTTTGTGCAAACCGCGAACGAAAAACTCATTTTTGTACTATCCAACCGAAAATTGCACCTCGATCAAAGAGCTAATAAATAATGTGGCAACTCCGAACGGTTTTCGAGGGTTGTAAAGGTTCATGATTGGTTGATCGGAGAGATCATACAATGCGTGCTTTTTACGGTCACATGGTTCCAAAAATTCCTCCTTCATTAGTGACTACAAGCAGCTCAACCTCAGCATCGATCTGCAGACCACCACCGTCTACACCCACCACCAACAACAGCAGCAACACCACCCAGTTGAAGAGAGAGAGAACTTGCCACGAGCAGCAGCAGTGATTGATCTCTGATGCCATGTAAAACTACGCAAACCGATTGCTGCTCGGGAAAATTTTGAAACATTAATGGACACCCTTTTGGATTGCATTTTTGGACATATTTTCATCACGGTGGCCTTGAAGCTAGCGATGATGTTTTGTTTTTGCTTGCTGCCGCATTTGCTGGTCTTTCAGCCATAATGTATGTCTGTTCTAGACGCGGACACCAAGCCCAGAGAGTTGAAGGTACGAAATTAATGCATTGCTTATACTTAGTTGCTCCAGCGGTGGTTAATATAGTAGGTCTCTTCTTAATTGAACTGTAAGTGCGTCACATGCAGTGATTACTTCTGAGAGAGGCCCAGGCGGCCGCGATGACGATGGCGCACCCATCCGAGAAGAACTGTGGCGTTGGTCAACGATGGATCCGATAATTGTTCCTCGCTCTGAAGTAATTCCAGTCTTTGCTTAAGAACGGATTCTTGCAACTCGGTTCGAAATTGGTCAAAGCTGTATCTCGTGTACAACGTTACAACTTCAGTAACAAAAAAAAAGTACCAAATATCGTTGAACGCAAGAGGGTGACAGCCGCCAAATTTGCCTACCGCCATGCCGTTAGTCAACCGGCCATTAAACGGGCAGTCAGTGACCAACCTATATACCTAGTTGTATGTTTGTATGATGTAACTCGGTAGAAAAAGATAGGCAAAATAGAGTGCCCACCTCATCGTTTTTTCAATTTCTCTCATTTACTTAGTTCAAATTAAAGTAAACACACTGTATTTTTTTTTATTATCTTATTTTTTATATTCTTTTTAAGTTTCACATATGGAATACTGAAAAAAGGAGTTTTACTTAAAGAAAAAATAATTCAATTTGTGTTGAAAAAAAAAACAGTGACAAAATAAAGTGCCCACTTCAAAAATCGATATGTTTTCGATAAGTTTCCATTGGAAGACCCCTCGATTGTTTATGTTTTGATATTTTGACATGTTTTGAAGCAAACGGCTCAACCTGGTGCATTTGTATACGTGATCGCATTTGATTCAATTGAAAAAAATGGAGAACGCAGTGCTTTCGAAAGCAATTCCCCCGTACATCCGAGAATTGGTAGTTCGTGATGTGCAAAACGGTTAATCGCACCGGGCTGTCGCTAAGAAGTACGGTATCGGTAAGGCAGCAGTTGGCAAAATTCTCCTGAAGCTTAAAACGCTTGGATCAGTGGTGTATCGCCATGGCAGAGGCGGGAAGCGGAAAACGGATGCGAGAACGGACACCAAGATCATCCGCGAAGTCAAGAAGAACCCGAAGGAAACTGTCCGCGAGATCCAGGAAAACTTTCGGTTATCGGTTTCCGGTCGACTTGTTCGTCGCCGTCTCGTAGCACAGGAGTTGAATGGCAAACTTGCCCGGAAGCGCCCATTTATCAGCAAGGCAAACAAAGCCAAACGGCTTAAGTTTGCTAAGGAGCATGCTGATAAGCCCCTAGAGTTCTGGAAAACGGTTCTCTGGACGGACGAATCAAAATTCGAGGCTGTTTAACCGAAAGCGGCGGGTTCGTGTTTGGTGCAGATCGGGAGGGGAACTTCAAGAGCGCAACATCAAAGGCACGATGAAGCATGGAGGAGGAAATGTGATGGAATGGGAGTGTTTTTCGTGAGGTGGAGTGGGGAGCATTGTGAAAATCGACGGGATAATGACGGCAGATTCTTACATCAACATCCTGCGAGAAAATCTGGAGGTTTCGCTGATCCAGACGGGCCTTGAAGAGAAGTTCGTATTCCAGCAGGACAACGACCCGAAGCATACTGCCAAGAAGACCAAGTCTTTCTTCCGGTCTTGTCGGATCAAACCGCTGGAATGGCCTCCACAAAGCCCGGACCTCAATCCCATCGAGAATTTGTGGGCGATTCTCGATGCCAGGGTTGACAAAACTGGTGTTACCAATAAAAATAACTATTTTGAAGCCCTGGAGCGCGCCTGGGAAGAGCTAGATCCACAGTACCTAAAGACCCTGGTCGAGAGCATGTCGAAGCGCCTCCAGGAGGTCCTGAAGGCCAAAGGAGGACACATCAATTATTGAAATGCTTTTATTTTACTTTAATTTGTGTTTTCTGTGTAGCCTAAATGAAGTGGGCACTTTATTTTGTCACTGTTTTTTTTTTCAACACAAATTGATTTTTTTTTCTTTAAGTAAAACTCCTTTTTTTCAGAAATTATTCCATGAGGGAAACTTAAAAAGATTATAAAAAATAAGATAATAAAAAAAATACAGTGTGTTCGCTACAATTTGAACCAAGTAAATGAGAGAAATTAAAAATACGATGAGGTGGGCACTTTATTTTGCCTATCAGTGTATGAAAACGAAAGGATGAGTTATGTCAGTGACATAACTGCAAAGTTGACGTAGGACTGCTTGTTGATGTGAAGAAATTGATGTCATCGAATTCATGAATTTCTACTATATTTTATTCAGTCTAAAGAACCATGAAACCCTGTGCTGTTGGTGTGTGAGGCTCCGGTTCTTCTTCCGCTATTGGTTCTTCACGAAAATTTATAGAAACTGCAGTTCGGCTCGAATTGACTGTTAATGATATTTTGTTTTGGGAAACTAGGAGAATTTAAAATTAACACTTCATATGATCACTTTAACAAAATAAAAATAAAATATTGAAGCACTTTTTCAAAGTTATCACTAGTAAACGCGAGCAAATTCCTTTAAATTCCACTAGAGGAAGCTTCTCTTTTGACAGAAAGAGAAATTTGCTCGCGTTTACTAGTGATAACTTTGAAAAAGTGCTTCAATATTTATTTTTATTTTGTTAAAGTGATCATATGAAGTGTTAATTTTAAATTCTCCTAGTTTCCCAATCACAATAGTTCTACTAATACGCTCAAAAAGTTTTTTTTAAATAGTGTTTAAAAAAAAGTGAAAGTGATATTTTGTTTGTTAAATCAGCGCCAACATTAGATTCGCCCTAATTTGCTTTTGTAAACAATGGCTTTCGTAGTCATTTGCTCTTGAACAAAAGGTCACAAATACAAATTAAGCACTCTTTAAGGAAGAAGAGCTTTATTTCTATCCGCTGATATATTCAATTTGAAGGAATTGTATACAACTTCCGATAAATTAGCAGACAAAGTGTTTGTTTACAAAAGCAGATTCGCCCTAAGCAAATGTTGGCACTAAAATGTCCAACGTGCTTGTAAGTGTGAAATGGATCCTGTGTTTACGGAGGGAACATGGTTCGCGATTGAAATGTTCTTATCAGTTTTCTTGGGCTGCAGGACAGCCTGAGTGTTTGGCGGCACGTGATACTACGATAAAAATAGGCATTTACACCGTCTTCAACTCGAGATTGTACAGACTGAAGATTGAACATACACCCAAAAGTTGAAAAGGTTGAATTGCAAAAAATGCAATTGCAGTTTTGCAATCATATCTTGAGAAATCCGCATGATTCAGAAAAGGCAATTTTGCCCATTTTGATCCACAAAGCGTTTTATGGTACAAATGAAGCCATGCAAGTGTGTGCAAGCGACTGGCAAGCAAAAATAGCTCGAAACAAATTTATCGCTGTAGGATCCTTATTCAATCATCACCAACATATCAATATACAATATGGATGAGTCGATATCACAAAATGTCGCAACGCTATTGGCCACTGTTGTATTGCCGCCGTCAAGTGTTCTATTTTTGTTCTCACTGATCATCGACAAAGCGTTTTATGAAATAAACAATGCCATGCAAGTTTGTTAACGACAGGATGCACATAGCTTGGTGGAAAATATGTCCATTTGCTTCATTGCTGTACCCTGAATTCCTCGCCAAGTGAACTAACCGTAGGGTTTCTATTTCATAGCGCTTGCTTTGCCAAGGTGGCTGAATGGTTGCCATCAAGAGTCACCGCGCTAGCGGTCGTGGTCTGAATCTCGATCTTGTGATATGCACATTTCAATTTGTGAGCCATCTGACTTTCGGGCACTCATCTCTTACTCATCAACTAAGTATTACTGCGCAAAACCTCACGCACACGTTCAAATTTGCGAATTGCTGTTGCTATTTTGCCCACAACTAATGTTAGATTTTTCATCCAAGTTACGATCAATAAGAAGAATGGAACAAAATCAAGCGAAATTGTATTACAATCTTACTGTTTTAGTTTGGGTGTAAAGCGAATTACGAACAACTTCATTTAACACCAAGTAGACAGTGTGGACATTATCGTGTTGCAAAAAGTTCCACAGGCTGGAGCGGGAATCAAACCCTCAACTTCATGACAACAACCGCTTGAACGAAGGGCGACGCCGCTAACCACTTGACCACCAAGATGATGTGGGCGATTGATTTGGCCATTTTCTCCGGGACGCGGCAGTTTAAGCAACGCCAGTTGAGCCGGTGCGTGGTAATGAACATTTCGATGAGCTCAAGAGAAATTTCAATCAAACATACTCTTTAGTTGGCAAATTGATTTGGTCGTCCTGAAAAGGACAGATTTTAGTTGTTTACGGAGGGATGATTTACGTCAACGTCGACGTCGGGCTTCTTCCGCTTACCTCGTCTAGCGGACGTGCCAGCCAAGTCAGGCGCCACATCAGCGTCTACTCGATTTCCAGCAGCAGGGCGTACAACTCGGAAAAGCGCTTTTTTATTACGAGAGCGGGATACACACGTCTGAACGTGTCGATGATCCAATAACGAATGATTACCGTTCTTCTTCTTCTTCTTTATTGTTTTAACGGGAATGCCTGTCCTGTTTTATATAATGGCATATACCAGTGGTGCTCATCCTGCGGCCCACCGAGGCGGCAAATGCGGCCCGCGATAGCATTTGAGAAATATGAGAACTTCATTGAATATGTAGCTATTTGCTGTTCGATTTGAGTTGCATTTCTTACTGTGCAATAATTGTGATTCTCATAGTTTTATGTGAACAATTTTTACCGTGCTTGTTACACAGATGGTGAATGACCAAAAAGGCGGGATAGAAAGAAAGAGAGAATGCAGTCATATTTTCGCTCCCGCAACCACAGGTTCATTCACTTTCACCATTCAGTGTCTGTTGTCAATTGGTTCCGTTCTGTAGTCGCGTGCGTAGTTCTGAGAAGTTTCGAGCAATTATTCAGTGAAAATGGAAGCCAGCACTAGCAAAAAACGGAAAGTGGCTGATGAAGGACGTGTTTTCCAGGAGAAGTGGTCTGAAATGTTTTTCTTTACGTGCATTAATCAAAAACCGGTGTGTATGATTTGCAACGAAGCTGTTGCAGTTATGAAGGAATTTAATGTGAAGCGTCACTACGAGTCGAAACATGCGTCAAAAATGGATAAATATGTCGGTGTGGCGCGGGCTGAAAAATGTGCTGAGTTCAGGGGAAATTTGAGTAGCCAGCAAAACTTTTTTGTGAGAAGAAAGCAAGAAAACGAGTTGTGCACAAAGGCAATTTTCATTATCGCAGAAAAACTCGCTTCCCATTCGAAGCCATTTTCTGATGGCGAGTTTGTTAAGGAATGTATGGAAGCTGTGGTTCAAATGATTTGTCCCGAAAAAAGTCGCATCTTTGCGCAAGTGAGTTTGTCGCGGGCGACCATCACCAGGCGGGTTGAAGACATTGCTTAAAAACTTGTGTTGAGTTTGAAGGAAAAAGTTGCCAGCTTTGAATTTTATTCAGTGGCGCTGGATGAGAGCACGGATATATCTGACACAGCTCAATTGGCAGTTTTTATCCGCGGCATATCTAAGAAATTTGAGGTGACTGAGGAATTGGCAAGCCTTTTCCCCATGAAAGGAACGACGAAGGGCATTGATATCTTTAATGCTCTGTGCGCTGTTCTAGAACAGCTTGATCTACCGCTGAAGAAAATGTCCGGAGTTGTTACCGATGGAGCTCCCGCTATGTGTGGTATGTATTTTGTTTTCCATCTTATTTAAATTATTCAAGCTTATACCGCAGTGTAAAGACGTGCAAGCTCCTTACAATTCTTGAGTAAAATGTTGTGCTATTTTGAACGTCGCCTTTTGACAGTACTGGCATTATCACATTTATTATGGACATTTGATGTATTTGGCGCTGGCATCAGGCCGTAAGTTTATTTACTTCTTACTTGAAGGGTTGCATACAAATTGATGCAAAATATTCAGCTTTATCATATTTACGGCCTTGGAAAATTTAGTACCAAGGATGGTGTTAAATTTTAGGTATTTTTCTTCATACATTTATGTATGTTTAAATTTATTTATTTATTTATGAATTATGTTTGAGCTTGTTTGTCTGTTCTCTGTGCTTAATCATTTTATTACTGAAAAAAAAGTTTATTCATAGGAAAACATGAAGGTGCAATTGCCCATCTTCGAAAATTACCAGAAGTGTCAGAGCAATTCTCCCAGTACCATTGCATCGTGCACCAGGAGAACCTCTGCGTCAAAAGCGTGGGATTCAAAGATGTCATGAAAGATGTCATCAAAATAGTTAATTTCATCCGATCGCACGCATTGAACCATCGAGAATTTCAGGCTCTTCTAGTAGACACGGATGCAGAATATGGTGACGTACCATATTATACTAAGGTACGTTGGCTGAGCAGGGGAAAGGTGCTGCGACGCGTATTTGATCTTCGGAAATAAATCGTCGAATTCATGGAGAGCAAAAGTAAATCAGTGAAGTTTTTCGATAATGCGGAGTGGGTGACAGATCTGGCTTTCCTGACTGACATTACAACGCACCTGAACGATTTGAATTTAAGTCTCCAGGGTAAAGGCAAATTGGTGCACAGCATGTTTAATCAAATCAGTACATTTGAAAACAAACTCGTGTTGTGGGAGAAACAGATGCAAATTCTAAATTTTGCTTATTTCCCTACTCTCGGAAAATGCAATGTGACGTTGACTAAAAAATACGTTGACGCACTCCATACAATGAAAAATGATTTTTCTCGTAGATTTGGAGATTTCAAAGCGCATGACAAAATTCTAAAACTTTTTTCTGCTCCATTCAGTGTTGATGCTGAACAAGCCCCAGATAATATCCAAATGGAACTAATTGAGTTACAGTGCGACACGGAACTGCGAGAAAAATTTGATCGACATGATTTGTTGGAGTTCTATGCCAAATTTGTTCCGGAAGAGCGCTTCCCAGAGCTGCGAAATCATGCTCTTTTCGTAGCTTCTTTGTTTGGATCCAGATACATTTGTGAACAACTGTTTTCCGTGATGAAGCAAGTAAAGTCAAAAGCAAGAAATAAGATAAGTGATGAACATTTGGACAATTCATTGCGTATTTCAACCTCTAGCATGAAGGCTGATCTCGATAAGCTTGCTCAAGAAAAGTGTAAGTGAATTATGTATTAAAATGCGAAAAGTTTTTTTTATTGATTTTCAAATAAATTGAATGTGATATAAATCTAAATTTTGTTGCTTGTAATTTTTTTTATTTTGGGAAAAAAAGAATTTCTTTATTTTTTTTGGACTACTAACTAGTAGTCTAACTTAGCTAAAAGTTTTTTTTTTTATTTTTTTTTTTTGAAAGAGATTGCTTTTTTCCTATACTAATTTTATTAATTATTTTAAGCCATTAAAAATAACTCATTGCGGCCCGTGGCATTGGCGCAAAAATTCATTTTGGCCCGCTGCAAGCATCTACCTGAGCACCACTGGCATATACCATTACATAACAAGAAGGGGGTTCTCAACGAAGGCAATGCAAATTAAATTTTACAAAAGGGGACGGGCCTCAGTAGTTACGACAGACAAAAGCGTGGAAATGAAATCATTTGTTTTTTAGACGCAGGGATTTCGGTAGGTTAAATTCGCATCTTTTCAACTCAGGCAACAGAAAAACGGCCCATGTCAGGGCCTCAGAACCCCATCCCAAGAGAGTTGAGATTTAGACACACTTGCTTCTGAAACTGCAAAACAATAGAGTTTTTAAATATTGGCCAGAAAAATTATAACTCACATTTTAAAACTACCTGCAACTAACCTAATCTATTATCTGCAACTAATCCACTATGTACCTATGTGAAACAAGAACTACAATGCAGCTAACCTACCCCATACACTGAATATGTGAAACACATAATTGGTCTGCCGTGTTGCAGTTCGGCTCAAATTTATTGTTCATATTTCGTTTATTGAATGTACAACGTGCTTGCTAGTTTTAACATGGCAAATAGAGATTTATATATGGATACTAATAAAAAATGTTGCTCATTTTCTCCAGAATGTGGCTTTTCAAGCAACGCCATGTTGCGCCGGTGCGTGGTAATGAACATTTCAATGAGCTCAAGAGAAATTTCAATCAAACATACTCTTTAGTTGGCAACTTGATTTGATCGTCCTGAAAATACAGGGTTTTAGTTGTTAACGGAGGGAACATGGTTCGCGATTGAAATTTTCTTCTCGGTCTTCCTGGGCAGCAGGATGGCCTGAGTGTTTGGCAGCACGTAATACTACGATAAAAATTGACATTTGCAACGTCTTTCACTCGAGAGTGTACACATTGAACATTGACCATAGAGCGAATTACAACGAACAACTTAACCTAACACCCAGTGGATTAGACTGGACATTTTCGCTTTGTAAAAAAGTTCCACCGGCTGGAGCGGGAATCGAACCCTCACTTCATGGCAAGGAACGACGGGCGACGCCGCTAACCACTTGACCACGAAGATGATGTGGGCGATTGATTTGGCCATTTTCTCCGGGACGCGGCTTTTTCAACGCCATATTGAGCCGGTGCGTGGTAATGAAAATTTCGATGAGCTCAAGAGAAATTTCTATCAAACATACTCTTTAGTTCGCAACTTGATTTGATCGTCCTGAAAAGGACGGATTTTAGTTGATAACATGGTTCGCGATTGAAATTTTCTTCAGTCTTCTTGGGCTGCAGGACACCACTCTGTGAAATGGTCACACCGGAGAAAAGTTTGTTCAGCTCCTCGTCGTTGCGGATGACTAGCTGCAGGTGACGTGGATGATTCTTCTTGGTCTGGTCTTCTTGTGTTCACGGGCGGCGTTTTCTACCTACGTGCTCGCCGAACACGTCTGTCGCAAGCGGATGCACAGCGAGAACTGATGATTGGTCGGTCGTCCCCACATGTTTGATATTCGTTGGCACGGTAACTGTAGCAGTATGAACCAATCAGAGCGAGGCGCAAACATGATGTCATTTTCGACCAATAGCGTTGTGCGTTTAGACATTTTTCTTTGAAGTACATTTTAATTAGTTTAAACAAACATTATGAATTAAGTTTGCAACAGAGATTCAGCTTTGATGTTCTACCTTGCGAATGAAATACTTATCGTAAAATTTCTGTGGGCCAGAGAGGAGATATTATCGTTCAAAGTCTCCAAACCCGCGTAACGCTTGCGATTTCAGAAATTTTAGAACGGCGCCCCTATACAGGAATAGAAAAGAGAGACGTAAGTCCTAAGTCAAAAAGGACATTCCAGTTTGAACAAGCGACACGTTCGGTCGTGTTTTTCGCTCGCGCTCTGAAAAGTTTTTGTGGTGTTTTTTCGATCGCTCTTTCGTTGTGGTGCGTGGTGCACTTTATCCTCTCGCGTTGTGTGATACACAGTCCGACCCCGGTATGGGGAAGCCGCCGATTAGTGATGTCGGCACAAGCTCGACTGGGAAACGTTCCCGCTTGAATTCACCCGATGATGTGCTGTCATCTAAGAAGCTTTTAGCTAACAACCGGTACGCCGTTCTGGAGAACGGCGATACACCGAAAATAGAGAAGAAGGAGAAAATGCCGCCGCTGTTCGTGAAGGGATTTCCGGAAGGCTTACTGGATAAGGTGTATTTCTACATCAACAAGGGCCTGCGGTGCACAATCCAACTCTGCTCGCAGGGTTATAAATTGATGGTCTCGGCGCTGTCCCACTACAACGCTGTCAAGGAAATACTGAAGCAGATGAATGTGCAGTATTTTACACATGACATCGAAGCGAACAAACCGTTTAAGGTGGTTTTGCGTGGCCTTCCGGAGAAGAAAATGGAGGAACTGGCCGACGAATTAAAGGCCAATGGATTAAAACCGGTGCAGATCAACAAAATGCGTCGGCACGACATCTCTCGGAGCTATCGGGACCAGCTTTACCAGATTCACTTCGAGAAAAATTCGACGTGCATGAAGGATCTGCAAAATATCCGAGCCATGTTCCACATCGTCGTCAAGTGGGACCGCTACCAACCGATCCACCGTGATGTCACCCAGTGCCAGAACTGCCTGATGTTTGGGCATGGCACCAAAAATTGCCACATGGCAAAGCGATGCGTCGATTGCGGCAAACACCACGGACCCGATGCCTGTGAGCGGATGGAGGATGCTGACCCAGTGTGTGCCAACTGCGGTGCGGCTCACAAAGCAACCAGCAGGGAATGCCCGAAGCGGGCCGAATTCATTGCGATTCGAAGAAAATCGTCAGCCAACAACCAACCCGGCCATCGACGACGATCTGGCCCGCCACCGGCCCTCACGACCGAGAACTTTCCTGCTCTCCCAACACGCCAAGTGCCCCCAAACCGTCCGGTCCCCAATCGGCCTTCTGTCCAGCATCGGTTCGCAGCTGCAGCAACCCAACCATCCCAAAGCGATCTTCCAGGACCGTCGTACTCTGGTGCAACATCTGGCGCGATCGATGATTCGATGCTATCAACGGAGGAAGTCGTTGCAATCCTGACTCAGGCCACCATCATCAAGCGATCCTGCAGAACACGTTCGGATCAAATTCAAGCGATGATTGCGTTTCTCAATGGACCGTGAAATCGTCAAAATCGCCAATTGGAACGCTTGCTCGCTGAAGAGCAAGAACATCGAGTTTAGTAATTTCCTCAACGAACGATCCATTGACATCGCAATCATCACCGAGACGCATCTCAAGCCTGATATCAACGTGTTCCTGCCAGATTTCCGACTGATCAGACTCGATCGGACCAGTTCCGCCGGAGGGGGAGTCGCCATCGCCCTGCGCACCAACATCAACTGCCAGATGCTTCCGAGCTTGCAGCTAAAATTCGTTGAAGCCATCGGAGTCAAAGTCGAATCCACCGTCGGCCCTATCACTATCATCGCGGCCTATTGCCCTAAACAAGCAAGCGTGAACAACGGGACAGATACGACCTTACGAAACGACATCATCAAGCTCACTCGGAGGCATGGGCAGTTCATTATCGCCGGCGACCTGAATGCAAAACATGAAACCTGGGGAAACGCACGACGGAACAAGAACGGCTCCATCCTACACGATGACCTGGAAGAGGGCCACTACACCATCCTGGGCCCGGATACTCCCACCCGGTTGAGCAGATCCGGGGTCCACTCAACAATCGACATCTTCCTCAGCAACATGGGGAACAACATCGCCCAGCCGGTCGCGTACCAGGAACTCAGCTCAGACCACTATCCAGTGGTGGCTGAAGTTGGGTCCTGCGTCAACCGGCATTCGGTAACCAGGCGCAACTATCATCGTGCCAACTGGGTCCAGTTCAGTCATCAGGTCGACAACACCGTCGATTACGATCGGCGCCCCGAATCAACCGACGACATCGATCGGCAACTACAGTCGATCGAGCAGGCGATCTCCCAGGCCCGGGAGCACCACATTCCAGAAGTAACACAGGTGAGCAACCCTTTACCGATTGATATTCTCACTAAAAATTTGATCCGTCGACGCAACACCACTCGCAGACAGTATCAACGCACTAATCTGCCTGCCCTAAAATCAGAGTGCAATCGTCTGAACAAAATTATCAAGGCCAGAATGGTGGATCTCAGAAACACTAACTTTGCCAACAAAATCCGCGCCCTCCCAGATTGTGCAAAGCCGTTCTGGAAATTAACAAAAATTTTAAAAACCAAGCCTAGGCCCATTCCACCGTTGATCCCACTAGACAACAATGACTCTAAGGATCGTTTGATTACTCCCGCTGAGAAGGCTGCTGAGATAGGTCGACATTTTGTCAGCTCCCACAATCTTGGTCAGAACATCATCAGTCCTCACGAAGCTGCCGTTAACGAGCATGCAAATAACATCCATCGATGTCCCAATGACTTTTCAGAGGAACTAGAAATCACAGCTGACGAACTGTCGACCTATATCAAAGCGTCGAAGAACATGAAGGCCCCAGGTTTCGACAAAATTCTGAATTTGGAACTCAAGCACTTGAGTTCCCAATTCTACGAACATCTAGCATTCATTTATAATAAATGCCTTCGACTTAGCTACTTCCCCTCGCGTTGGAAGTCAGCTAAAGTCATACCCATCCGGAAACCTGGGAAAGATCCTTCATGTTCCAAGAGCTATCGACCCATCAGCCTTCTCTCGGGAGTATCTAAACTTTTTGAGAAAGCAATTTACCGTCGGCTCCTTGCATCTACCGACGAACTCAACATCCTGCTTGACGTACAGTTTGGATTTCGACGCGGTCGATCAACAGTACATCAACTGAACCGAGTCACTAACATCCTCAAGCGAAACAAGTCTGTTTCGAAAACATCTGCCATGGCCCTTCTTGATGTGGAAAAAGCGTTCGACAACGTCTGGCATGATGGCCTGGTGTACAAACTGCATCGGTACAATCTTCCAGTCTTTCTGGTAAAGATCGTGAAAAACTACTTATCAAACAGAACATTTTGTGTTTCGCTGCATGGTGCAGTTTCCGATGCGCAGGAGGTTTCTGCCGGTGTTCCGCAGGGAAGCATATTAGGTCCACTTTTATTTAATCTGTTCACCTCGGACATACCCCCACTCCCTGAAAACGGATCTCTGTCGCTGTTCGCCGATGATACCGCAGTCGTCCACAACAGTAGGGTTGTAAGAGCGATCGCATCGAAACTGCAGCGAAGCCTGAATGTTCTGTTGAAGTATCTCACAGACTGGAAGATCTGTATCAATGCAGCGAAGACCCAGGTCATTCTTTTCCCTCACTCAAAATCTCCCAGACTTGTTCCGGCTGAGGATGTTAAAATTAGTCTAAACGGCACAACGGTGGAATGGACCAACTCAGCCATCTATCTTGGCGTGACACTAGATAGCAAGATGAACTTCAGGGAACAGGTTGACAAGACTGTCACAAAATGTAACGTTCTGTTGAAGCTTATGTACCCCTTGCTAAACAGAAATTCTACATTGTCCCTGAAGAACAAGCTTGCTATCTACAAACAGATCATACTCCCGGTTATTGAGTACGGCATGCCGATCTGGGAGAGTTGCGCAAAAACACACCACCTGAAGCTACAGCGGGTTCAAAACAAGTTTCTCAGGATAATCCTGAACACACCTCCACGGACGAGAAACACTGAGATCCACCGTCTGGCTGAGATAAAAACACTCGAAGATCGTTTTAGTGAGACTATCAATAAACCCCTTCCCTAGGTTTTTCAAATTGTAGTTATTGTAGTTAGGTAGGTTATCAAATTTTATAAATTTAAACCAACAAATCCCCATCAGGGATGAAATGTAAACTAGAATATCAAATTAACAAAACACACCACAAAACAAATGGAACAAAGAACAAAGATGAAAAGCCCCCCTGGCTGAACAATTAAACTGTTAAAAATTAAATGTAAAAATTAAATTGAAATGACAAATAAAGACACATTTTAGTTAGTAGTAGTTAGCTAAGTCAAAAAGTTATCCAGCGTTTTTGTTTAATGTTTCTGACAAGGGATAGGCCTCTATAGGCCACGGTAACTCTTGAGAAGATACTTGATTAACCAGTATGAAGTTATAAATCTTGACCGCGCTTTAATTTTTATTTCGAGATGAATAAATGATTCCCGCTATAATTCTTAGCTCACAATACTGGTTGTGATGCATTCGCTCTTTGTAAAACATGGCTCTCTTCCAAAATCGATCTTCCTTTTCATGATTTCAATATTATTCGTCTTGATCGTGAGGAACGTAGAGGAAGAGTACTTTTGGGGATCAAAAAGTGCTACTCCTTCTATAGAGTGAATTTTCCTTAGATTCGCATGGGAGATTTTAACTCTCACGGTACAGGCTGGGAAGAACTGTACGACGACAACTGGTCTTCCTTGATATATGACCTCTGTGACAACTTCAATATGACAGTTCTCCTCAACAGAGAAGTCACTCGTTTGGCTGGTCCATCCTCACTTGGCAGTAGGTTACACCTCACACTTTGTTCGAATTCATCATCGTTGAATTGCACATGGATTGTGATTCAAGATCCCCACGGTAGTGATCACTCGCCCATAAAAATTTCGATTGCCGCCGGGTTCAATCCATTGGAATCCATCAACGTCGCGTATAATCTTACCCGCTACATCGATTGGACAAAGTTCAGGACAGCAATAGATGAAACCGTAATGACGGTAGAAAGGCTTTCACCGCTGGAAGAATATAACTTCCTCTCCAACCTGATCTTAGACAGCGCGCTTCAAGCTCAAAATCGACCAGTTCCAGGAACGTCATTTCGTAGGAAACCTCCTTCTCCATGGTGGGATCAGAAATGCACCGAGGTTTACCGTAAAAAGTCCGACGCGTTCAAAGTGGAACACCTGAGCACTTCGAAGTATACACGGCTCTCGAATGCGAACTTACGAGCCTCTTCAAGGCCAAGAAACGCGGATACTGGCGAAGATTCGTGGACGGGCTACCGCGCGAGACGTTGATGAGTACTCTTTGGAACACGGCGCGAAGATTCCGTAACCAAGCTACGAATTCCTCTCGAAACCGAGAATTCGATAGATGAAAACAGCCAACCTTTTTCAATGATAGAACTTTCTCTCGCACTCCTTTCGTATGGCAATACGGCTCCAGGGGCTGATAGGGTCAAGTTCAACTTGCTTAAAAACCTACCAGACGTCGCTAAGAGGCGCATGTTGAACTTGTTTAATGAGTTTCTGGAACTCAACATTGTACCGGATGATTGGAGAAGGGTGAGAGTTATAGCCATTCAAAAACCTGGTAAACCCGCGTCCGACCACAACTCCTATCGACCCATCGCGATGTTATCTTGTATTCGAAAGTTGTTGGAGAAAATGATCCTCTTCCGCCTGGACAAATGGGTTGAGACAAACAACCTGCTTTCAGATACTCAATATGGTTTTCGTAGGGGTAAGGGAACGAACCACTGTCTCGCGTTGCTTTCCACAGATATTCAGTTAGCTTTTGCTAAAAAAAGAGCAAATGGCTTCTGTATTCTTGGACATAAAGGGGGCTTTTGATTCGGTATCCGTTGAAGTTCTTACAGATAAACTCCACGCTTGTGGCTTTTCTCCATTAATGAATACTTTTTTGTACAATTTGCTGTCAGAGAAACATATGAGCTTCTCTCATGGAACCTCTACAGCTTCACGATTTAGCTACATGGGTCTCCCCCAGGGATCATGTTTAAGCCCCCTTTTGTATAATTTTTATGTCAAAGACATTGACGGTTGTCTAAATGACAACTGTACGTTGAGACCACTTGCAGATGACGGCGTAGTGTCTGTCACGGGCCCAATGGGGTCGATCTGCAAGGACCCCTACAGGATACCTAAGACAATTGGTCTACTTGGACTCTCGAGCTAGGTATCGAATTCTCTACGGAGAAAACTGAGTTGGTAGTTTTTTTTAAGAAGCATAACCCTGCACAACCGAAGCTTCAAATTTGCAGTAAGCCGATAACTCATTCTATGTCCTTTAAATATCTTGGGGTCTGGTTCGATTCAAAATGCACCTGAAGATCCCACATTGAGTATCTTAAGCGGATGTGCCAGCAAAGGATCAACTTTCTTCGAACAATTACCGGAACCTGGTGGGGCGCACATCCACAAGATCTTCTAACGTTGTATCGGACAACGATTTTGTCGGTTATCGAATACGGTAGTTTTTGTTTTCAGTCAGCGGCTCGGTCGCACATAATCAAACTGGAACGTATTCAGTATCGGTGTCTTCGTATCGCGTTAGGTTGTATGCACTCGACTCATACCATGAGTCTTGAAGTGCTGGCTGGCATGTTGCCACTCTCGGATCGGTTTACAGAGTTATCTCTCCGGCTCCTCACCAGGTGTGAAGTTATGAACCCCAAGGTAATCGAAAACTTTGAGAAGCTTCTCGAGTTGAATCCTCAAACTCGCTTCATGACCTTGTACCATTTGTACATAACACAGGATGTCAGCCCTTCGCCGAATATTTCCAATCGTGTTTGCTTCTCCGATTTCGACAATTCGGTTCATTTTGATTTATCCATGAAGCAGGAGCTTCATGGAATCCCAGAGCATCATCGCCCTATGATTGCTCCGGTAATATTTGCTGCAAAGTTTGGGTCGCTCGCACACACTTGCATTCGGCTTCGACGTGGTGCTCATGACGGACACATGATGAGAGGGAGACAGCAGTGCTTTGACGAGTGAATATACAATAGAACACTTTACTGCGCCAATCGTACAACAGTGGCCAATAGCGTTGCGGCATTTTGTGGTATTGTCTCACCCATATTGAACCACCGGTTGCTTAATACTGTCGAGGCATTAAGCACACAGCGCTAACATTTGTTACGCTAGAAATTGTTGCCTCACTTAACACCGGATCAGTACTTCATTTTACCATAGAACGTTTGGGACAGAGGGAAATGCTTTCCGGACCGGAATTCAAAAATATGGCAAAAACGCAAGGGTATGCATCGGGTAGTCTCAGTTCTATACACTGAAAGTTAATTTTAGTTTATATTACGAAATCGAAGGTAGAACTAACGAATCTGTTCGTTATTTTCAGCAACGAAACTGATTTGTCCTTATTATGCAGATACATTCGTAATTAATGCCACTTGCGCAACTGTCAAAGTCATGAAGCATTTGCTGACATAGAAACAACAATTGTGCATTGTACGAAAACAATACAAAGAGCTACGAATATGTTGGTACCAATTTAAAAGAAACGTCTCTCTGATGGTTGCCTGAATGACTGAGAGATCTACTTTATCGACTCGAAATGTAATTAACAAAAACGCGCAACCACGTGGAGTTGTCCAGCGTCTGTTTTTTTAATGTTTCTGACATGGGATTCGATCCTGTATTTAGATATGATACTGCATGCTCGGTTGATCTCACTATGCCATGGTGACTCGTGAGGTGATAATGAGTATGAAGTTATAACTCTCGACAGCGCTTCGATTTGTATTTTGGGATAAATAAATTATTCCCGCCCATCCCAGCAGCAACATCAGCGAAGCAGCGATTGGCTGGTCTTCACGAAATCCATTTCGTGCATTATACAAAAAGTTGTAATGATAGCATTTCACTAGATAAAAAGCAATATGAATGTTTCATACAATATACGAGACATTTGTTCTATGTACAAAATCCATGATTACGAAGCGAGTGAAAGCTAATTTACGAAAACAAATTTTCAGTGTAGAGGCTATTCGCTCATTGAGGCCGGTAAAGCACTCCTCGTATTTTTTCTTGAAAAAACAGGGGCTTTTAAGGGTTTTTTCTCGGGGTTTTTTTTTATTACCTTTGGTTTGGGGGCCATGAGAGTGTGGTTCGGGGCGAGGGGGGGGGGGTTCGGGGTGTCTTGGGCTGGGGGGTGTCCCGGTGTGGCGGGGGGGGAGATTTTCGGTGGCGGGGTGGGGTGGTTTTTGAGTGCATTCGAGCGTTTTTTTGTTATATTTGTTTTTTTGTGTTTTTTTTTTAATCTGTTTGTTTTGTTTTTATTTTTTTTGTTTTTTTTTTTTTTTTTTTTTTTTTTTTTTGTGTTTTTTTTTTTTTTTTTTAACATAATTTTGTATAAAAAAATTTTATTTATTTTTGTTTATTTTTTTTTATTTTCTTTTTATTATTGTCCCATTCAAGGGTGTTTCCTTAAACGTGTTATTAAAAAGAAATTTTGACTACAAAGTAGCGTAAAATGTACTTAAGTAGTATGTTTTATAGGTCATTTAGGGCTAGAATTTTCTAA
Source organism: Aedes koreicus (assembly GCA_024533555.2). NCBI lineage: Eukaryota > Metazoa > Arthropoda > Insecta > Diptera > Culicidae > Aedes > Aedes koreicus. The sequence continues at coordinate 164,336 of JAHHFK020001210.1, forward strand.
GAAATCTAAATCCGAGGTCAGATTTTACATACAATGTATTTAAAAAAGTGTTACATAAGTAAGTTTTCGAGGTACGTTTAAAACAAACATCAGATTCGGAAGGTACGCTATTGGTACATTATTTTGGTGTAATTTTTATAGCGTTTTATGAAGAATTTCGCAAAATCGACTGTCTATTCAGCAGGGCACCCAAAAACAAGGAATTTGACGGGTACGTTCATAATCCTTGAAGGTACGCTATGGTACGCTGTTGGTACACTACAAAAAACAAGCTCTTTTTAAATTTTGTGAAAAGTGCCCTGCTGGAAGGATTGACATCGCAAGCTTGTCATAATTTTATCTTCTACACAGCAACTGATTTCAGCATTGTTTTGCTGAAAACAAATCAACAAAACACTTGTTGCTGATATACCAGCATATTTTAAAACAAATAACTGAAAATCTGCATCAATATTTACTGAATATCCTTCAGCACTCACATTTATCCTGTTAGCCAGCATTTTTTTTCTTGACATTTTGTGGAATCCAGTATTATTTACCGAAAATCAACAAATATTTTTTTACTGATTGTAAAGCAGTAACTAATATTTACTGAAGACCAGTAAATTATTTTGTCTGTCAACTTCAAACATTACAACAGTTTTATTAGGCGGATTTTTAATGATCGCATGAATTTTGGTGATTAAGTTAAATTTTTTTAATTAATTATGTATGCGGAACTACAAGCGGCTGTGGACGCTTTGCGAATCAAGGAAAATCTTGATTTGGAGGAACTGTTTCGTAAGTATACATAATTCAATCATTAAATTTTTGGTTTGCAGGCAAAATGGCAAAATTAAAATAAATAAAAAGCTTCGTTTAATAAATGATAGTGAACCGAAAACGTGTGTTTTTATCAACCCGGTAACAACTTGACAGCTCCAGAGTAAAGTCAATGTACCCCGATAATCTTGGCTCACTGGTTCTGTCAAATCGAATGAATCCAAGATCAAATTATCAATTGAACGAATTTACATCGACTGTTATTTTCAAAGCTGTGGAGCTCATATTCGTACTTGATGAATATAATGCTGACGATATGTGGTAATTTTTCCTAAATGTTAAATGGTGGATATTTTTTACCCTTCTTACAGAGAATATATAGAAGCATAAATACACGCGAGACTTAGACTACTAGCAAAAGATTGAATTATTTAAAAACCATTATTTAAAAAACACCCCAAAATTTACAACATTTTTAAAAATACGAAAGAAAGGGGGGGGGGAGAAAATAGGGGGCTACCCTCCTCTTTTTATTGTAGTATTCTTCTTCTTATGGGGGGCGGTGAACACACTTAGATTTTTTTACAGAAATCTGTAAAAGTTTACCGAATTCTCAACAGCTGAACGTTCGGTAATCCAATTTAACGGATTTCGGTAAAATTTTACCGAAATCCGGTAATTTTTTTACAGATAACTGTAAAATTTCACCGAAATCCGTTAAATCGGATTACCGAACGTTCAGCTGTTGAGAATTCGGTAAACTTTTACAGATTTCTGTAAAAAAATCTAAGTGTGAAACCTTCAGCACAATGGAAAGCCACTGAAGCAAAAAAACGCTTTGCTATGAGTACAAAGAGAAAGTATTGGTAAACGCAAACATATTCTAGTTTAATTTAACAGGAATTTCACGTTGAATTGGGCACAAACATCATATTACTTGACTACCTACGGTGATTAAACAAACTGAAATTTTGAGTTATTGTTTCGGGATTTAAGCAGTTAAGTTCAACTGACATGCGTTTGAACTTACCATTATGTTGATTGTTTCATTATGACAGCTACGAAAACAAACAGATTTGTTGGTTGATTCTACCAACGCTTATTATTTATTTAAAAAAAAATAGTATGATTTAACTGAAATGTTGTTTGAAGCAAACAAACAAAAGCTATTGAAACAACAAACATTTCCGTTTACAATCACCTTACATTTCGTCTGTAATTTCAATTATTTGATTAAAATGCTAACACACATTAGAAAAGTGCACATTTACATTCTCTCACTGTAAGAGAACATTTTTTTAAGTAAAATATTAAATTTTCACCTATTGTTGACTCAGAGCATGTAATGTTTGGATGACGGAAAATAAAATAACTGGATGACGGAAAATAAAATAATCGAAAATAAATAGTTTGTTTCAAACTAAATTTTAAGTTATTTTTTCTCCAAACAAAATCAACCTAAAATTTTAATTTGAATCAACGCAACCTGTGTTTTGGTAATAATAAATTCCTTTGAAGGTGGAAACAACAAATATATTAGTTTAGAACAACCATGAGTTGGTAATATCTTTATGTAGAAACCTGCCTGTCTGTTTCGAAAAAAAAAAAAATATGGGTGTAAAACAACTATTTTTTCAGTTTGGATGTCAACAAACAAGTTTGTTGTTTCAAATGGAACTGTTTTTTCTCCGTGGAGCAATCACAGGACTGAAGCGGCTGTCATCCACGAACAACAATCGTGAAGTCGAAAACTTGGTGCTCCGTGTGGTGCTAATTTGACAAAACTCGGTTTTCTTGAAGGCTATATGCAACAAACACAGTATTCGCGGCGGATGTTGTGGTGTTTTTTCGTTAATTTGACTCGAGAGAAAAATCTTCCGTGTTTTACTTAGTGCAGGGGTTATCACAACGATAGTATTTTTTCATTGTTTATCAGCCAGGTATTATAATGTTTTATCTAAATGATTGATACTAGTAGTTTGGCAGAAGAAATATTGTTACCTTTTATTGGATCCGCACAATCCATTGTGAACCGAGCTTAAAATGTTAAAATCGTCACTAGCGCCACACCAAAAGTGGCAAGCTTCAAGAACTAACGCTTTCTTCAGTCCTCTGGGAGCAATGGTAGCATTAGAGCTTGCTCTCGTTTCTCTTTCAAGCACACATGATGCATTGGATTGAATTTTTTTCATCGCGGTGTGCTTGAAACAGAAAGGTCAATAAATTTCATCAAGTTTTATGCTTGGTACTGACAGAAGTGTAACTCATACATTAAATAAAAGAGAAACTCATACATAAATTAAAATTAATCTCCTCTTCTGCACTTTATCTCCCGTTTCTCTCTCTCTCTCCTTCCCTCTATCTCTCTCTCTGTTTCTCTCTCTCCTTCTCTCTCTCTGTTTCTCTCTCTGTTTCTCTTTCCCTCATTCCCATTCTCAAGCAATGATAAATCAACATCGATACAATTGAAATCAAATTAATGGAAAGAGAGCCACATTCACATTACGCCTTAATAAAAATTTGTTCTTGCACTGCATTTAACATCCATATAGAATGAAAAGAAAACATGTATTCCAAAGCTAAAAAGCGGTAGTTTCGAGAATGGGTGGCCCTTTTTTTTTGCCCGGGGGAGACATCTCCAATTTTTGGAGGGGGGCGTGAAACTAAGCTCATCTGTCAAGATGCTCGGGGGTTGGTTTTTATTAACAAATATATAAGAAAACAAAACGTTTACTGTGCTGTATTTTCAGCAAAACTGTAAATTGCCGAAAATACAGCAAAATTATTTGTTTTGATCTGCTGCTGGTTTATCCAGCAAAATGCAAGCATTTTGCTGAAGGCTCAGCAAAAGAGCTGTCACTTTTTTGAATATCAGTTTTGCTGGTTGATCAGCAATCTTGGTTTTGCTATATAGATTGCTGAAATTACAGCACAAAAAAATTCAGCAAAACTTAGCTGTTTTCCAGCAATAAAAATTTGGTGTGTAGGTATTTAGTCACTTATAAATTTTGATTTAAATGATCATGGCACGCATTTGAATTTGATGGGCGATTGAAAATGTCCACTTCGTGAGCACCAAGATGCGTACAGAAAGGTGTTTTACTGTATCAACCTCAAGATTCAGTTTTGATTTTTTGCATGCAGCAGCCAATCAATTTGCCTGTATACAGTTCGCTCACCTTCCCCAAGATTTGCTATAAATCGACCAAACTGCAACACCATATTTCACTCACCATGGTCAGCACTACGCCAGCAACAGTAATGTTTACAAGCCGTCCGCTCGTTACTGCCTGTAGCGGCTCATGCTTTCTCTCCCTTTTCTCTGCTCGCTGTTCATCGAATTTGTACTCATAAGTTAGTTTAAATCGGATTGAGTGTGATGTTTATTACCGTCCGACAGAACCGCGCATGTATATTGATTGAAATAAAAGGTTGTACAAACAATACGCCGATAGCCAGCACGGTCGCACTTCAACGGCATTGCGCACCAAAACAAATCGCAAGAACATCAATCAATGATCACGTTGATTTTGTTTCTACTTCGACTTACCCATGTCGGTACAAAACAGCGATAAAAAGGCAATTATGTCGTCTTTGACTTAACGACCGAACCATACATTATTAGGAAGTGAATGTGCCACACACATATTGCTCGCCGTGGCCGGATGCGTGATATCATCCGGCAGACAATAAAATCGATCGAGACTAAATTTAAATAAAACAAAAATGGACAACGACGATGAGGACCGTCGTGTGTCGACTTCGAACCGAGAACCTGGCAGCACATGGCGCTTCCGCTTGGCATCTTGGCATCAAACCCGTATTCTTCGCTCAATTGACCATTCTGGTCGCGTACCACCTACGCACTTAATTTTAATGTGCCCTGTGTCTGTTCTCGGTCTACTCGTCGGTTTGCCATGCAACTGATGATCATTCTGGTCTGTGGCAAATTGGTTGTCGCCGTTTGTTTTACCAGAATGATTACTCGGTCTTGTTTGTCATAGAGTTAAGATTGCGTCCAAAGAAGAGCACTTTAATTTTATTTCTGAAGATAATATGTAAACACATATAGCTATGACAAATGTTTATAAATGAAGAAAACTTGTGCTGGCAATGGCTATGAATTAAGGTAAGGTCTAGAAATAGAGTCAGAGTGTGACATACGTATCGTTTTGGATTACTTATTATTTTTGTATAATGGATACAATTGTAAAATTTGTACAATTTTTTTATCTAACCATTTCTAATATAGAGTGCAAAAAAATTGGCCATTCAAACTAAAAATCCCCATCTGAATAACGCACATCATCGACCTTGAAATTCGTGATATCGATAATCTATTAACCACTACATGGGAGACTGTGTAAGTGTTTTCGTGTTTTGAATCAACTAAAACCACAATCTTCAGCTAATCATTCTTATTCTACCCGCAAATCAACTGGAATGCTTCACATTCCTAGAACCCCATAAACGCATTTAGCTTCTAATACGCCTCTCGTAGTTCCGCTCCTTCCGCGTTTTGAACGAACCGCTCCGTGGCAACTGCTGTTGAAATCTAAGCCACAAGACGAATGGAGGAACGAACCATTTAATTGCTTGTATGGAATTTTCTAATTCGACCGAATCGACCGCGATGATGGTAATGGGAATAAATCGAAAGATACCTAAAGTAAATAGTTTGCTACTGATTGCCTGCCTGAGTGCGCGTTGGATATTGGCTGATTGGGTCGAGGTGGATGGATGCACATCAGAGGGGCACCGGGAAGTAGATAAAGATGTTTGTTTAGAAGTTTTCGAATCGGATCCACTCTCACTGGCCCCGGTCGGTGCTGCGGGCCGAAAAGAGGGTCAGCAAAATTATGTCTGCAGACAATTATCATTCCTCCGGTGGATGGTGGTTCGGGAACGGACTACGGGTAAAATACGGTAATGGTGGGAAAAACTCCGAAGCTTTTGGGAGAGCTCTGAATCTGCCTACGCGAACGGAGGTAATTGTTTGAAAGTGGAGAATGACCACATAGAAGTCGGAAGTACACGCATTTTTCGTGGAGTTCAACAGCTGGGAGGAAATATTTGCTATGTATCTTTATGAAACATGATTTATTTTCAATCTTTTAGTAATTAAAAGCACAGTTTTTATGTTTCGGCTTGTAAACCGACTGCCGACTCTACACTCTTAACAATAATGAATATTACGTTTGATGTAATCCTTGTCGCACTTAAACTCTTCAAGACTCAATGATTAATATGACTCAATTGTATGTTCTATTTGATGTATTGTTAAATCCCAACTTGAATCCCAAATTAATAAATACTTTCACACTCAAAATCACGTTCCGGATGCTAAATTTACAACAGCTGCTAGAATATATTTGATAACCTCAAAGCTAAGTCCGTAATGCGTTGAAAAAAAAGCCGTTGAGATTTGAGAGCTTGAAATTAACATGATCGTTGTCTTTGGTTTTTATAACAACATCAGACCTATTTTAAACGTAGTCGGCTCACGCATCACAACAAGGTACAAGTTGAAAATTGTTCGCTTCCGTGATTGATTTTAAAACGAGAATAAAATATTTAACAGATTTAATTCAATTGCAAATTAAAGTTAAAATAAAAACGCAGCGTAGCACGAGTTAACTTACTTATGGCATTCATTAATCTAAACATGGCGACAACTTCTAGTATCCTTAAGGTTGAAGAAGTCCTAATTAATTTGGGCAATGATGATGATTGTCTGCTTCTTTTTCATCTTCTTTCTGTCAAAATTTCTATTTAGCCATTTCCGGTTATAAATCATGACTTACATTTTTCTGTGCACGTTCACTGAGTAGAGTTGTTTTTTTCTCACTTTTTAAAGAACATTTTATTAAACAAAACACTATGAATTCACTTTAATCTGGTAGTTTCAAAAAAAAAAAAATGGTTCGCTAACACAATACACCAACACAAACTCGCCATTTGCTTCTCAAACTAACACTATTACAAGGACCCATCACTTAATTTTTCCATAAATCCTTACAGTGGCGCCCAACTGAAAATAAGCACGTCCCACAGAAATTTTGAATTTTTTATGGTCGATAGTTGTATATTTTGGAATTGAAGCAAAATATCGTAGATTTACTTAATTATATTAAGTGCGCTGTTTAGCAATAGATGCGCCAGTAGTAAGTGCTGGTCGAATGTTGTACATCTGAAGCGTCATAAACCAAGCTCAGACATATGGTAGGTTTGTTTGCCAAATCAGTGATTTTGGTTTAGTGTTATATATTTTGGTTGTTTGAAGATGTCTGATTTCGTGCCAAATAATCGTCATTTGCGGGAAGTGTTGATTTTCTTCTTTCATTCGAAGAAAACGGCGGCTGAAGCACATCGAGAGCTCCAAAAAGTTTACGGTGATGCTGCTCTGAGTGAAACAACGTGTCGCTTCAAAAACGGTGATTTCAGTGTTGATGATCGTCCGCGTGCAGGAAGGCCAAAAAACTTCGAAGACTCTGAATTGGAGGCATTGCTCGATGAGGGAAATGGGAAGTCCTACCACACCCGCCATATTCTCCTGATATTGCACCGTCCGATTATTACTTGTTCCGTTCGATGGCACATGGTCTCACTGGTCAGCAATTCCACTCATATGATGACATCTCAAAATGGCTTGATTCTTGGATAGCATCAAAAGACGAACAGTTCTATCGAAATGGTATTTACGTTCTACCAGAAAGATGGGGAAAAGTCGTAGCTAGTGATGGGCAATACTTTGAATAATTCGTTTGTAACCTTTGTTTTCAAAATAAAGTTCCTTTTTCACCAAAAAACAGCGAGAACTTAGTTGCGCACCTAATACATTTGTTTTTATTTATCACCTTTGCCCCAAAAAAGTGAGAAAAAAATTGAGAAGAATTTTGTGTGGGAAACAACTCAAATCTGGTTCCATATTGATGGTCATGCGAATGTAAACAAACACCATCATCCATCAGTTTGTTACACAGAGACAAATTTGATAGTCAATTTTACCATTATTGAGGGTTAGGCACAGAGAACAGACGTCCAGGCTCAAACAACCGCTTGTGATCATAAACAGAACGGTCGATTCAAATTAGTATGGAATGTCTAATGGGGTGGCGCTTAGTGTTTCAATTTTGACTTAGGGGCATTGTCAGAGTTGTTCTGTTACATCATCAATGTTGGTAAACAAAGTGATGATTTAAGGTTAAAATGGGACGAAAATGTGAACACTATTGGTGCACAAATCAGCAAGGAAATACTTTGGGAAACACATTCCATAGGTTTCCCAAAAATAATGATTTGTAAGCAAACATTTGAGAAAAGATCAAATAACCCTCTTTGTATAATTCAGATACAGTAGGTGGGTAGCATGCCGCAGGTCAACAGAGCGAGCAGAAATATTCGAACGTTATGGTGCAAAAGCTTCCGTACAAAAAACAACTATGTTCCGACCACTTCCCGCCAGAGAGTTAGCGAGATATGCACAGGAAAGAACTTGGGTTTGTAAAAAAAAAACAAAGCAATATCGTCAGTCACAATAATGCTTTTATATACTACCTGCTGCTGTTCTTTGTGGTTCCTGTAGGGTCTTACCCCTCGGTGTAGATTGGACTGAATGATTGGTAAGAAGATAGGTAGTGTAGATAGGTCTGAAGCAGGGAGCGAGCGTTGAAGAGGGGACTGGTACGCGGAGAGACGAATAGACCAGAGGTACTATTTTTGGTGCTGTACAAATAAATATCTCTGATTGAGACGAAGGAATTAAACGGAGCAATTTATTAAACGGAAGACACAACAATTGGCGACGAGGAGTAAGCAGAAAAGTAAGTTTAGAAATCGGTTAGTCAGCGACAGTGAAATGGTCTTGAAAATATCTTCCGAAATATTTTTTTACGGTATTCCAAGATGGCTGGCTTATACGGATATTTTGCTGAAAAAGGGTGATGAGTCGATGCGCAAAGAAAATTCGGAATATGGACTTCTATTCTACAGTGTTTTATTTCTTTTGGCATGCGATAAAAGTGAAATTGTAGTAGTGGATTTTGATTGTGTGAAAAGATGGCGATCGGATTACGATATGACGATGAGAATGGCAGAAAATAATCCAATTGGAAAAGTTCTTTTGAGTGCTACAATATGAATTAACTCGATGAAAATGGTGCGATCGATTTGGGGAATCGGTCAAAGCGCGCTTAATTCATTTCCTAATTTCTGTGATCGATTTGATAACCGATTGAGAGATAATCAGTAAGGAAGATGTCGATTTGGGAATCGAATTGATGCCGGTTTGGGAATCGGCCAAACGCTTGTAATCGATTTGGGAATCGAGTTGTGTTTTGTTACAAGGTTGATGTGATTGATTTGGGAATCGTCTAGTTGAAGATAAATACGATTTGGGAATCGGCAAAAGCTTGAGATCGATTTGGGAATCGAGTTGTGTTTTGAGAAAATTAATGCGATCGATTTGGGAATCGACTAGATACAGGTGTTCTCGATTTGGGAATCGGCAAAAGGTTGTGATCGGTTTGGGAATCGAGTTATGTTGTGACAAGATTGATGCGATCGATTTGAGAATCGGAAAAATAAATGTAATCGATTTGAGAATCGAGCAAGATCTTCATAACGTGATAATTAATGCTGCGTTTAAACATCAATAGAACACAAACAACTGGTTTGGGAATAAAATAAGAATTAGATAATAATAAGAAACACGGTCGTTTTGGGAGCCTACTGAATTAAATAAATCAATGTTGAGTTTGGGTTGAGTTGAAATGTTTGAAAAGTACACATTCGTTTTCTAATTTTTGTTCTAGATGGAACAGTCTCGTGTTTTGCCACCATTCAGATGTAATGATGTAGAGAAAGGAAAGCTTCATAGAGAATGGGTGATCTGGAAGCGAGCCCTGGAGTGCTATTTCGAATCTGAAGACATTTTCGACCAGAAGAAAAAGCGATCCAAGCTGCTGCATTTCGGTGGGCCGCAGCTGCAACTGCTGTTCCAGAACCTACCAGATGTGGAAAGGTTTTCCTATGTGACACCAGAAAAGCAATACTATGATGTGGCCATCCAAGCTTTCGATGCGTTTTTTCAACCAGGGCGCCAGGATGTATTGGAACGTCACAAACTGAGACGTTTGAAACAGCTGCAAGGAGAGCGTTTTGCTGAGTTTGTTGTCCGTGTGCGGCAGCAAATTGGTGAATGTGGCTTCGAAAAGTACCCAGAGAAAGCGCGAAGAATTTTGTTCGATATTATGCTGATCGACACGATTGCAGAAGGCTGTCGCTCAGAGGAGCTACGGAAGCGCATTCTTCAGAAGGACCGTACCGTAGAAGAAATCGAGGAAATTGGAAAGTCCCTGGAAGAAGTGGAGCAGCAAATCAAGGATTTCACTACGGTTCATGAGGAAGAATATGGTGGTGGCCGGGTGTACAAAATTCAGTCCCACAGGCAGCGGAAATATACTTCAGCAACAAGTAACGAGGACTACTCCCGTAGAAGCAACGAACAGGTGAAATGCTTTAAATGTGGATTTAGTGGTCATATTTCGTCAGAAGCGAAGTGCCCGGCGCGGGGAAAGATGTGTAACCATTGTAAGCGGCTGGGGCATTTTGAATCACAGTGTCGCATGCGAAAATCACAGCCTGTAGGTCAAGCTCAAAAACGTCTAATTTCCAAGAGAATTCGCTCAGTAGAAGCTGCGAGTACGAAGGCAGACACATCAACGCGAGATGTTTATTCTGTTGTGGCATCCAACACGGAGGAATCAAACAAAACATACTATGCGTTCTACTCTGGAAATGATGTTAATATGATGGAATGCAAGGTAGGTGGCGTAACCCTGGAGATGCTGGTCGATTCCGGAGCGGAAGTCAACTTAGTATCGGAAGCGGCTTGGGAATTGCTGAAAACGAAAAATGTACGCATTAAAAGTTCGGAGAAAGGCAGTAAGTTCGTGTTGAAAGGGTATGCGAGCGATCAGCCTATGACTATCTTAGGGTCATTCGTAGCGACAGTAGCAATCGGAGGCAACGTTTTTCGTGATCAAGAGCGGTCAGCGCTGTTTGCTTGGTGATACGACGGCCAAAGAACTCGGTGTGCTCAAGATTGGGATTGACATTAACCAGGTGGATGCCAAAGGTAAGGCACTCTCTAAGATTAATGATCTTCAGATTCACATTCACATGAATCAGGAGGTAAAGCCAGTTTTCCAATCGGTAAGAAGACTGCCGGTGGCGTTGGAGGACGCGGTTAGTCGGAAATTGGACGAGTTGATAAAGAGGGACATAATAGAGGAAAAGAAAGGTCCAACGACTTGGGTTTCTCCTCTGGTGGTCGTCGGTAAAGCGAACGGCGAGCCTAGAATTTGCTTGGATCTGCGCAGAGTGAACGAAGCAGTGCTTCGTGAAAGGCATCCTATGCCATTGATTGAAGATTTTTTGGCTCGTGTCGGCCGTGATATGATTCGGAGCAAGTTGGACGTGATGGACTCATTTTTGCAGTTAGAACTGGATGAAGAATCGCGAGATATTACGGCCTTTATTACTAGTCGAGGAGTTTTACGCTTCAAACGGATGCCTTTTGGACTGGTTACGGCCCCAGAGGTATTTCAGAAGACCATGGACTCTATCCTGGCCGGTTGTACTGGAGCTTGGTGGTACATCGACGACATTTATATCGAAGGAAAGGACAAAGCAGAGCATGATACTCGCTTGCAGGAGGTAAGAATGTAATCAGTTTACTTTGTTTTACTATTTTATCAGCACAAGTAACTTAAAATTAGGCGTTTCAGCTTAAATTTGAAATAAATGAAACTACAATGACATAAGCCATTTCTTTATTTGATTGGGCGCAGGTACTCCAGAGACTAAAAGGGCGAAACGTGCAACTCAATTCCAACAAATGCGTTATTGGGGTGACTGAGCTCGAATTTCTGGGACACAAAATTACTAAAGCGGGAATCATTCCTGCAGATCCTAAGACTGAGGCTTTGCTCTCTTTCAGAAGGCCAGAAAATGCGAACGAAACGCGCAGTTTTTTAGGACTTGCTAATTATTTAAATCGCTATATTCCCAACTTGGCAACGATCGATGAACCATTGCGTGACCTAACCAAGAAGGGAGTTGTTTTCAAGTGGACGGTCAAACATGAAGCAGTGTTTCAGGAAATAAAGACAGCCATGACAGAATCCACCGTTCTTGGTTTCTTCAACGTACGTGATCGTACACTTGTTATGGCCGATGCTAGCCCTTCTGCTTTGGGTGCCATGCTTATACAAGTTGATGAAGAAGGAGAACATCGCATAATAAGTTATGCTTCCAAATCATTAACAGAGACAGAGCGGCGATATTGCCATACAGAGAAGGAAGCCCTTGCACTTGTCTGGAGCGTGGAGAAGTTTTATATCTACCTTTTTGGGAAAGAATTTGAATTGCTAACCGACTGTAAGGCTTTAGTTTATCTTTTCACTCATCGTTCCAGACCATGTGCAAGAATAGAGCGGTGGGTTTTGCGACTTCAAAGCTTTGAATATTCAATTACGTACATCCCAGGAGATCAAAATGTTGCAGATGTGCTTTCTCGATTGTCCACTCTCAAACCGGTAGCATTCGATGAACTGGAGGAGGTGTTGGTTAAGGAAATAGCAAATTTGTCTGCGGAGGCTGTGGCTATCGACTGGAAGGAGCTGGTGGATGCAACAAAGCAAGATTCAGAACTTCAACAGGTGATGAAGAGTCTTAGAGACAATAGTGTGCAGGAGTTGCCTATCGATTTTCGCATTTTTTCGAATGAGCTCTGCAATGTTGGAGAAGTTTTGATGCGGATTGATCGAGTGGTGGTTCCGGATAAGCTGCGTAACCGAGTATTGCAGATAGCGCATGAAGGCCATCTGGGTATACGCATGATGAAAACATTCTTACGTGCAGTGGTTTGGTGGCCCAAAATGGATAGGCAGATCGAAGGGTACGTGAAAAAATGCCAGCCTTGTACTTTAGTAGCCGCACCGGATCCACCGGAGCCCATGTTCCGTAAACAGCTACCTTCAGGTCCTTGGGAGGAAATTGCGATCGATTTTTTGGGGCCACTGCCGGAAGGTCAATATTTATTGGTAGCAGTTGACTATTATAGTCGTTTTGTCGAAGTGTCTGAGATGTCGACGATAACAGCGAAAGATACAGTTGGTGAGTTGGCTATCATGTTCAGTAGGTTTGGTATCCCTCGAGTTTTGAGGGCAGACAACGGACCACAGCTCAGCAGTGATTGTGAGGAGTTTCGCCAATTTTGTCGGGAATTCGGAATCGAATTAGTGAATACAACTCCATATTGGCCCCAGGCAAACGGCGAGGTAGAGCGTCAGAATCGGACAATCCTGAAGCGCTTACGCATCGCGCAAGAATTAGGTCAGGATTGGCGCAGGGAGCTACGGACGTTCTTACTGGCGTATCATGCTACTGATCACTCTGTTACAGGGAAGTCACCATCCGAAATGATGTTCGGTCGCCGTATTAGAAGCAAATTACCAACAGTTCCTGCAGTTATTAATGATGATGGTGAAACACGAGATCGGGACTCGTTATGGAAAGAGAAAGGGAGGGTATACGCTGGTGTGAGACGCAAGGCTCGGGCGAATCCAATAGCGGTAGGTGATTTGGTTTTCGTTAAGCGAATGAAAAAGGAGAATAAGCTATCCACGGATTTCTCGCCAGAGCTGTTTGAGGTAACTGATAGAGTAGGATCAGAAGTAAGCTTGCGATCAACAATATCCGGTAAGAATCTGAAACGTAACGTTGTTCATGTGAAGAAAGCAGAGGTAGATTTAGAGCAGGCCGCATTAAGTTATTCGCAGCCAGATGGGAGTGAGCAACAGGAAGACGGAGAATCGCTGACGGATGAATCTACGCAGAGAGATAGGCACAAGGTGAAGAAGAGTAATTTTCCTCCATCTACGAAACGGTTAAGAGTTGAGCCGAAGAAGTTTAGAGATTATGTACCTCATTAAATACAACAGTTTTGTAAAAGAAGGGTGGGATGTAGGGTCTTACCCCTCGGTGTAGATTGGACTGAATTATTGGTAAGAAGATAGGTAGTGTAGATAGGTCTGAAGCAGGGAGCGAACGGGGAAGAGGGTACTGGTACGCGGAGAGACGAATAGACCAGAGGTACTATTTTTGGTGCTGTACAAATAAATATCTCTGATTGAGACGAAGGAATTAAACGGAGCAATTTATTAAACGGAAGACACAACAGTTCCGGTGAAGGTTACGGTGAGGATTCCGATGGGAATAAATGCGGTAGTTGGTTGGAAAGAGAGAAGAATTGAGAGAAAGAGGATGGATATGAGAGATGTGTAGGGGGGGAAAAGGGAAAAAATGGTGGGTGTTAGGTGTGTTTTTTTGTTTTTTTGGGGGGGGTGTGGGGGAGGAAGAATAATTTTTTTTTTTTTTTTTTGGGGTGGAAAAAAAATAGGGGGTACAGTAGGTCCATTTCTTCTAGCTTTTCCCATGAAATAGAAACGAAAAAATATCCATGGGTGGACTTATTTCACCGTGATGGCCGTAATTAGTATGGAATGTCGCCGCACTACGGCGCCACTATATTAGCATACACATGATTTTTTGTTATATTCGTATGAGCCAATTCGTCTGTTCTCTGTGGGTAAGGTGACTATTGCAGTATAGTGATTTTGAACCGACTATCATCATGGTCAAAACGACCATTAAAAATAGTTGATGCAACATTTGCTATAATGTCGGAATAGTCATTGTTACCATGCTCATAGTCAAGAATGCCATGAACGTGGTGAATTCGTCCACTTTAATGGTTATTGTAACCATTATATGTGGTAGTCATCCTGACCATGATTTAATTGTCGGTATAACGATAGAACTTTTCTCAGAGTATAGGAAATAATTTAAACAGTGTTATTGTGCTGTTAAATTTATCTGTTGAGGAATCGTTCCGTTTCTTCACGTCAAGAATCGATGGAAGCATGGAGCTCTCTGCACGAATCAGTCTTTGGCGCAGCGGGAAGTTTTAGACTGATGATGATAGGATAAGCAATCACACTCGATGGATTGACGCTTCCTGCGCTCAAGCATCTGGTAATGGGACACGATGGGTTCAAATATGTTATTCTCGTAGACATAAAGAACAAACAATCCCTGGAACCTTCAATCAGACCCTATCTTTTATCAAACGATTGTTTTTCGCTCACCTTACAATGTGTAGATTTCGCTTCTAAAGGTAAATGCGATAATTTTATTATATTAATCGATTTCATGCTTTTGCAGGAGGGTAAAACTTTTCCGGTTGTTGCTGTTTATGAACAGTGCTGGAATAAAGGCCATTCTATCGAGAGAGAAGAAAAACTCACACGACGAAGGGAATAGTGCTGGGAATAAGATTCGTCTCTCAGGTAGATATAACATTCGAGTTTTTAATATTTTATCGTTCGTAGTTGAATGAGTGCATAAGATGGTGGAATAAAACAAAACATGTTGAACTTAAAAAGATATTGCAATGTTATTAAATTGTAATTTAGCGTATAATTGAAACAAAATAAATAAGTTTCCAATAAATGATGTCGTATTTTGGCAAGTATTGATCCGAAAAAAGAGTAAAATCAAATAGTCAGTTGCAAAACGAGTTTTAATGTACGTTAAGCTTCTTACGTTTCGTTAGCTCTCTTTTAGTCCTCTTATTTCTTCGAATTAATTTGTCATCTGCTTTTATCTTCATGTTCATGACCTGCAATTTATCCTGCAACCTTTATCAACATATTTAGATATTTATCTGCGACAATTTTAGCACAAGGTTTGCAAAGTACGTCATACACCAATTTATCGGGGCAGTATGATTGATACGGCCAGAGAACAGTTTGTAAAATAGCTCGCTTAACACCATAAACACTTTGTTTCAGAAGTGCTTCGAAATTTCTCTCGAAGACAGAAACAACTCTTTTACAAAATTGGAACATTGTTGCTCCTGGAACAAACAGTCGGCTTTCTATCATGTATCTTTTCAGGTCAACCAAAAACGCTGAGCTATTAGTAATATCAGAGGAAGCCCGCAATAAACATTCGCGATGTTTTAATCGGGAACAAACCCATCCCGTAGAATAATAAATGCTACTAAGCTGGTTAGGGTCGGTGATCCCAGTTCCTCTGCCAAGCTGGTTTCGAGATCTTTTTTGACGATGTGCCGCCTTCGGTATTAACTTAACCGCTGACATTTGTGGCGTGCTAAGGAAATGCTTGCTTATATCGGCTTGTACATTCCCGAGCTTTTTGGGTGCAATCAGTTGATTGATTACAATGGACTTGAATGCCGATGCAAATTTACTTGCGTCTGAGTGGTTATTATTCGAATTCTTCCTACGAGTTACTGAGAAAAAGTGTAGCACTAAAGGACTAAAAAACATGCCTACATGCATATTTTTGTCCGCCATGGCGAATGTTCCAGTTAACTGCCGGAAGGCCGCTCGCAAGGGCGTAACATTTTTTTGCGAGTAAGCTTAAATAATTACCTTCCATGAGAAATTTATCAAAGGCAATTATCTGTCTTAGCTTTTTTTTATCACCATCAGAAAAAAAAAAGTCTATTTTTTTTAATGCAAACGTTACAAGTTTCTTACTGATTGTCGTGTGTTGAAACAAATAATAAATTTTGTAATTTACCCTAATTTGCCTATTTTGAATTTTTGGTGTAAATCCAACGTACCACAGTGAATTATAACAATTAGTTTTAGTACATCCTGTTTTTATATTGTTCACATCCCCATACATACGCCACGAAGGCAATAGCGATGAAATGTTCCAATAAAGTAGTCAGTAGATCTCGAACCACAGAAGCAATTGGATGCCAAGTTGTCGTCTGATATATCCGAATCCGAAGAAGCGGTCCAGTTTTTCCGCAATCAATTTGGTGTGACTAAGTCTCGTCGTCGCTAAAACCACTCAAGTCGTCGGTAATCCCTGAAAATTGTTGTGAACACTGATTTCACTTTCAAGTTCACCTTATATAGGACCACTATCCATTGTACCTCTGAGTGGGTATAGGTCATACTTGGTTATAGGTATAATTTTGGGCTCAGGTTGCTATGACCAGCCGCAACGGCTGAAAAAACATCAATAAAGGCTATAATAATAATCCGCCTAGGTAGTCATTGACTTGTTGAATTATTCATAACCAAGCCTATAACAGCAGAAGTAGAATATAAGCATGAATACTTAATTATTATGTATGTCGTTTTGTTTATTTGGTGTGCCTGCACCATTTTGGCATTTGGAGAGTCGTATTGTCCGTGAAAGATGCATTTCCTAAATTTAATTTCTTAATACTCTATTTGATACCCTATGCATCTTTATTTACAATTTTACGAATCCCTGTGACAATTTATGATACCCACCAGCAATCTATAAGTTTGATTCAAATCTTTGGGAACTCCATGGTAGTCTAGAGTCCGAAATTGAAATAACTGTATGACTATTTTACAGTAACTGCCCGAGCAAAGGATTATACCAAATTGATAACAAGTTCTAATACCAGGTTATCATTTTTTGATCACTGAATATGTTATCATTGAGGCTGAATAAACAGCCAAAATAACAGAATGAATAACAAAAAAATACTCGTTGGATATCATGATAATAACTTATTTTGATATCACTGCGAACAACTTGATAACAAATCCTGTATTGTAAGCAAATTTATTGAAATAGTTTCAAATTATGTTATCAATTTGAAATCAAAATCTCATGCTAATAACTGGAAAAAATATTTTGATTAAGAGCAACATTTCTTGTTCAAATATGCTGGAAATATTTATAGTTTTACAATTCAACTTATAACGTTCATAAAAAATAGTGTGTTCAAAATGATAACATATTATAACAAAATTTGCCAATGGTGATAACTAAATTTGTTATGTGATAACAGCGAAAATCAAAACGATAACTGGGATAACAGAACTTGTTACTCATATGATATCAGCTTGTTATTTTCCTTTGCTAGACTGTTGAGTCACTGAGACTGAGTCACCATAAATCAAGGGAGACACATGATAGTTTAGTCGCATAAGAGTATGGTGCAAAAATCCAAAACTTGATAACTTCAAAAAAAAATATCTCGAAAACGAAAAAACATTCTCCTCTAAAATCCTGGAGAGTGTGAGCTGTTTAGTGGAATATCTGTAACTAGAAAATGAGAAGAATTATTAGTAATTTCCACTTAATTCATACTACCTTTATTGTTTATCTTGACAGATACGCGTATTTCGTCTACAATGTGCAGACTCTTTAGTGTCGTGTACTAATACTCGACTGGAAATTACTAATAATTCTTCTCATTTTCTAGTATTCTCCTCTAGGTTTTTGATATATTGTGTTAAACAGTCTAAATTTTTAAGAAAATTTTTAAAATTGTAGTCCTAGTTCTCTAGTCTAGTCTCTAGTCTATTTTTTTTAAAGCTTGTTTAATTATCGTTCATTTGGTGTTTTAACATATGCAATCGGTTCAGTGATTCAAAAGTTATGATTTCTTGAAAAAAGTCATTTTCTGGAAAACTAAAAAAAATCGATTTTTGAAACCGCTCTAACATGTAAATGGTCACCCTAATACAAAAATAAAAAAATATGTGTGTAATATTTTGTGATAAGGAACAAAAAACTACCAATTTTCATGAAATTCTGAGGCCTACTATATCGGTATTTTATGGAAGGACTGTATATCCACATTAGAAGTTGTTCGATTTGTATAATATCCATTTTGGGTTGAATTGTATTTTTGTATTCGGGCTGAGAATCTGCTTTCTCTGTGTCGCTGGTCACAATCCCGCTTTAAAATAATTACTCATCTTACAGCAGTTATTTTTTCACGAACATCCAAAACATTTATCATCGCACTCAAACCATGATGAATCAGCATACCCCGGACCAGCACTAACCGATCGAATGAAACACAAGAGCAACCCAAGCGTGATATCCGATCCTCCTATAGTGCTGTGTGGTTCGACATCGGCATCGTTCTACAGTCGAGTACATCGCGCGCAAATCTAGACGACAACAGTGTGGTCGATTGCGACTCAGCGACTGCTGGCTGAGAAGCGCCAAGTAAACCAACCAACCATCGGCGTCGGTTAGTACACTACTAAGTAATGAACTACGCCACCAGTCGTCCTCGGTCCTAGGTACTCGTCGTCGTCGTCGTCGTCGTCGTCGTAGTTGTTATCGTCTTCGTCATACGTCGGTCATCGTTGATAAGGTCAGTCAGCGAGCGTAAAGGAACAATCGGTATCACAAGAGCTCGCGCAACTTTTGATAACAGGTTCAACGCGAGTGTTGTAATGTAACCGTAACCGCAAGTGTTCGTGAAATATGTGATAACAGTTAATCGGGGACATCGGCGTTGTTCGGTGGAAGAACGATAATAACTGCTTGTGGCGGTAAAGTAATGCGATTTGCACGTGTTGTTACGACGTGACGGTTCATTGTCTTTCCATTGTTAAGTCGCAGGTGATTAGTTGACAAACTGTCGAATGTAATTCAACCTAGGAAGACCTTTCCTGGCTGGCGCCGTTCCGAAATCAACGAAGGAAATAGCTGGAATGCCTGCCTGAAATTGTGTCGATTATGTGAGTGTTTGCTGGCGCTGCAATATTTGTGGAACGATACAAATATTCGTCGATTCAATTTTTTATGACTTGTTTCTCGTTTTCGCTGCAAAGTTATTAAGTGATTTTTTCGACTTTTACGAGCTGGAAGTTTGAGTCCGGTCGTGCCACATATTTACCCCCGATGGACGAAGAACGACTGCGGAGCGAAAGCGAAAAACAAAAATACGCCAACACACTTTCTGGGGTATGTAGATATGTACAGCAGATATCTAGTAGAACCGCACTTGAGACTGGTCGTCAGTGCGTACATCCGCACCGGTGGAAGCGTCTTACGATGGCGTGGGGGCAGGAGAGAAGTGGTGGCGAATACTATCTCTCTATCGGCCCCGGTCTGGTTTGTTGTTCTTTTGCTTTGCTTTGATCGCGGTGTGTCCGACGAGGTGTTGTGGTATGCATATAGGTATGATGACCGCAGTGTGCAGACATCGAAAAATCTAGTGATAGGGTGGTTGCAGATAAGGAGAATGTTTTGTTTTTTAAATTTGTGGTTTTTTTAAATCTTTTTTTGGTTTTTTTTTTCTCCCTCGAGGGCCTTGGAGGTTTTTAAAAATTTTTTTTTTTTTTTTTTAAAATTTTTTCTTTTTCTTTTTTTTTTTTTTTTTTTTTTTTTTTTTTTTTTTTTTTGTTTGGGGGTTGTTTTTTTTTTTTTTTTTTATATACTTTTTCACTTTTTTTTTTTAAGAGTTTTTTTGGGTAATTTCTTTTTTTTTGTTTGTGTGTGTGGGGGGGAAGTTCATCTTCTCCTGTGCCCGGGGGGGGAAAAATTTTTTTAAAAAAAAAAAATACACAAACAAAGCAAAGACCCCCAAGGCGTAGCCAGAGGGGGGCAGGGTGGGGCCGTTGCCCCCCCCCCCTAACTTTTGATTTTATTTTTAGATTTTTAATGTTTGTTTCAATTTTTTATCATTTATTTTTAATGTTTGTGAGATTGCCCCTTTACCTCAATGAAAAAGCGCGAAGTTGCCTCGATTTTGTAATAAGTGGTAGCAAAAAAGCGCAAAAAGTGGACATCCATGAGATTTTTTTTTTAAATAGTAAAACCCAACCTAGCTAACCTAGCGTATCCTAAAAAATATCTCTAGCGTGTAATGTTAACTATGATTCAAGCATTGATTGGTTTTTTCCCGCTAGCTGAAAGTGGAGAAATGCTATTCCCAGTTAAATTTTCAGTTCTTGGCAATCAAAAAACTTAATATTTTAACCAATGTTATAGCTTTCGGAAGCCAAATAACACTAGATTGAGAAACATAATTCATAATTCATAGTTAGAAAGTGTATCAACGGAAAATGTATATTTGAACTATTCATGATATGGGCCAAACCGATCAATATTACCCCGCTGATCAATAATATCCCGTTTAACGGTACTGTAGTTTCGTATTATTGAGAATATATGTTAATCATATCTTACAGTTTGATTCAGTATTTTGAAATATTGTTTCTGTATCCAAGAGATATTAATGGAGCACATGCTACGATATAATCCAGGTGAGACGAGACGAATCGTATCCGATTTTCAGACCAGTAATTTGATAAGCGTGTGAGAAAGCAAGACAGCATGCTAATCAGTGCGAGAAGTTGCAGTGGTCTTATCCTATTCAAAGATTTCATCCCTTTCTATGAGCATGAGCAAGATAATGAGCATGATTGACCGCCCAAGGTTGCTACTCCGTTGCTGCCAGATCAGCTGTTATTACACAGAGGACAGATGATGGTTGAGACTAGCATACATCCTCAATGTATAAAAACTGGTGATCCCAAACTAAGGCAATACTGGCGCCTGCTTCACCCGAATGCAGGTCAAATAAGGAAAGGGTAGGAATGTGTCGACGTGATACTCGTTTTATTGGAAGCCGAGACCGCCTCTGCACTTTCACGAGAAATCACTGGCATGTTGGATAACAAGATTGGGTGGCAGCAGGTTTCTTTTTGTTAAACGATAAGCTGAATTCACGCGGCGTTGTATAATATTTAGTAATATTTAGATATTACTTCCGATTTCTGATTTGAACCTATTTATACCAACAGTAAGGATGGTATTGGGGCCACTCACAAAGTGTGATGGTGGTTTTTCATTGGAAAAACAAAAAGATTCTCTATAATGCTGGAAATCCGATTTGAACCGATTTAAACCAACAGTAAGGATGGTATTGGAGCCACTCACAAAAAGGTATAGTGGTTTACTTTCTCAAAGTGACACGGCGAGTATGGCAAACCAACATTATGGATGACAATTAATTGTGATCCTCACCACCGGTCCACCAGCCCGGCGAACCACCACATCTCACCAGGAAGC
The DNA here is from genome assembly GCA_024533555.2 of Aedes koreicus. NCBI lineage: Eukaryota > Metazoa > Arthropoda > Insecta > Diptera > Culicidae > Aedes > Aedes koreicus. The sequence continues at coordinate 186,065 of JAHHFK020001210.1, forward strand.
ATTTTTGTATTTTTTTTTCTGTGCTCACTCGATCACTCGCATCGCTTAATTATAGATAACCGAAACAATACGAAACGCCATGCCCGATAGCAAAATAGTGCGTAATTAAGCATCGACACAACCTTTCACAGCCGATGCTCGAAGCATACTCTTTTTCGTAAACTTTCAATTTTTACAACTGTATCAATCAAGTAGAAGCTTCTTAAGAACAATCTATGCTAATCCATTTAAAATTGCGATTGAGGGATTTGGTAAAAATAAGAGTGCGTAGATGCATTTCGTGCCTTCTGGCAACTTTATGCTTCTATTGATGTCCAGGCTCATCGGTTCAGCACCAACCGGGGGAGACTGGTTCCTATACCCAATGATTTCATTATCTCCAATCTGCTCAACCAATCCCAATATATTGTGATGTAGTGGACGGATTATTATAATTTGAGATAACTCAATGCAGACGTCTTCCAAATTTGGCAGATCGACAGGCAGTCGGTGAAGACCCACCTGGTACCTCATAGCAAGATGCTTAGGGGCGGACCGGAAGATTCGAGAGCTACCCCACCTTCAAAGATTTTATCCGTTTCTATGGGAGAAAACGCGCTGAATTTATGTGCGATGGTTCGGCACGTGTTCATAAATAGAAGAATGTTTGTAACAAAACGGATCACCGGATAGAATACATACATAAGCACTCGGTTAGCACTCGGTTTTGTATGACAATGGCATAAAACAATACTAAGTTGAATAGGTTCATTGGCAGGAAATTCATCAATCAAATACATACCACAACAAGTCGAGAACACTCGCATGAACCAAGAAGAAAGCTACTATTAATGTCGATGTTCATTACTTCTCATTCTAAATTTGATTTCGAAAAAGTGCTCTGCTGGTGAATTGAGTGCACATTGTGTGAATTGCGCAATGATTTTTGTAAATTATTAGCAGTTCTTTGATTTATTGTTATCTAGTAGTACCATAAATGTAATAAAACGAAACAAACGAACAAAACTAAATAAATGCCGCTGCAATAACCACGAAGAGAAAACTATGCAAAATGGTGGTTTTTCTCGAATTTGAACAACAATTTTAATATAATTCAATAATACACCGATTTTGTTTTATACTACTCAGATACACTCCACTTGATACGACGACACTATACCATGATTGCTACATACACCACACCTCGACAGATCATGTTTCACTTGGATCATATCAGATAAATCGGTTCAAATTTCAAAACGCAGATGCATAAGTGTATCTGAACTATTTTAAAAATATTGAGGAGTAGCAGATAGAACGCATATGAATTCTTTTTCGTCATTGATGAATAAAACTTCCTAAATTATTTCTTATTACTCGTGTATTAAGAATGCAAGTAGCAAAAATTTATCACAAACAGCTTGCTTACAATTGCAACTTACGTCGGTTTGTAAAGTTATGCTTGATTTTCCTGTTTGGATAAAACAGAGAAAATAATTAAACTGAAGGTAAGTTAAGAGGACACAAACCATAAGCTATAAACCACCAAAACTCAAAATGTATGTTTGTAAAAAGCTAACCACTTATTATTTGAACAACCATTAAAAAAATTCTATTGAGACGGTGTGAGCACGGTGAGTAAAAAAACGGTGTTTTTGCGGTGCTGCCTTGTCAATATATGCACTGAAAATTTATTTTCGTGAATTAGCTTTCCCTCGTTTCGTAAACATGGATTTTGTACAAAGAACAGATGTCTCATAAATTTTATGATACATTCTTAATGCTTGTCATCTGGTGAAATGCTATCATTACACCTTTTTGTACAATGCACGAAATGAATTTCGTGAAGACCAACCAATTGCTGCTTCTCTTCAATCGTACTCATACATGTTGGTTTTGCTGCTTGGGTGGGCTGGAATCATTGATTTATCCCAAAATAAAAATTAAAGCGCTATCGAGAGTTATAAGTTCATACTCATTAATCAAGTAACTTCTAACGAGTCACCATGGCTTAGTGAGATCAACCACGGATTCAATAACAAGTCTTCCCAAAAATACAGGTTCGAACCTCATGTCAGATATATTAAAAAAAAATCTGAAGAACTCCCCGTGGTTTGCGCTTTTTTTTCAATTACATACTGAGTCGATATAAAAGTTCGGTCAGTCAATCATGCAACCACCTGAGAGACGTTTCTTTTTTATTGATAACAAAATATTCGTAGCATTTTGTATTGTTTTCGTAAAATGAACGAGTGTTTTTTCTGTGTCAACTAATGCTTCGTGCTTTTAACAGTTATGTAACAGCATTGTGGCATTGAATACGAAGGTAGTTTCTTGAAAAGTACAAATCAATTTCGTTGCAGAAAACAACGAATAGATTTGTTAGCCCTACATTCGATTTCGTAATAAAAACGAAATTTAATTTTCAGTGTGGGTGAGCGGGTCGCGAGGAAAAGTACATTTTCAGTAAAAACTGTTAACAAACTCTATGGTTGTCGTATACAAAAATCCAACATGACTGTAAAATGAATATTTCGACACATTACAGTACCCGTTAGATTTCAGCATGGTTCCTATTTAATGGGGTTCGATTTTGAAACACGGGGAAAATCGAGGGTTTTTAAAATCTTTTTTTTTTCATTACAGATCAAGTCTAGAATAGTTTAATCTTGTTGCCAAAATCGAACGGGTATTGTAAAATACTTTGGGTGAGAGTAGAAAAGTTAATCCACCCGTCGTTCAGGCGGATTGTCACAAACTGAGGGCTCGATTCCCGCTCCAGCCGATGGAACTCGATAATGTCCCTACTATATGGGTCCACCCGGCGTTGTGTTGTCCGTTGTATAATGTTAAGTGTTCAGTCTGTGCAGCAACTGGTTGAAGACGCTGTAATTCTCTCTCTCTCTCTCTCTCTCTCTCTCTCTCTCTCTTGAGCCGAAACCAAAAAAATCACGACAAAGTCGCTCCAAAATTAAAGTTTTACTGACCGTTTTCTTTGATTTTCGCGGTGTCGTCCATTCTGAATTCCTTCCAGAAGGTCGAACGGTTAACAAAGAGTATTATTTACAAGTTATGAGACGTTTGCGTGAGGCAATTCGAAAGAAGAGGCCAGAATTGTGGCGCAATAATTCGTGGATTTTACACCACGATAACGCTCCATCACACACCGCGCTCACTATTTGTGAATTTTTGGCCAAGAACTCCACCAATACCATCAAACAAGCACCATATTCACCAGACCTTGCCCCGTGCGACTTCTTTCTCTTCCCAAAACTGAAAATTCCGCTCAGAGGTAGGCGTTTTGAATCGATTGATGCGATAAAAAAGAATTCGCTGGAAGAACTGAAAGCCATACATTCATCGGCCTATAAAAAATGTATGGATGATTGGATAAAGCGCTGGCATATGTGTGTTGCCTCTAATGGCGAGAACTTTGAAGGCGATAATAAAGATATCAATTAAAAATTGAAATAAATGCGTTTTTTTTTCAAATTACCGGAACTTTTTGATCACAAGGTATATCAACACTTATAATTAAGTAAGCTTAAAGGCGAACAACAACAACGTGGTGTAAAACAAAATCCATTCATAAGTCAACCTTATGAAATTTACAGCATGTGTGTGTGTGTGTGTTTACAATCTAATTCCCACTGTCTGGCAGCGGTATTATGGATAGAATCTTCCTGCAACTGTTTCATATTTGCTGTTTACAGTTGCAAAAAGCTTAAATCCGGCGATTAGAAGGTGACAGCTCTATCGCGACTCCAACCTTATGAAATTTACAGCATCGTTCAAAAAGTTGAATCTTATGAAATTTTTAAGATTATTTAGCTGAGTGTGCGAAATTTTGAAGTTGTTTGATTTTTTGATTGAAAACACAGGAGTAAATGATTTATAAATTATCATTCAGGAACAAAATGCATTTGAACCATTCAGTGAAATACGAAATGGGAAAACACCGGTATGTTCAAAGTCCAGAAGGCACCAAATCGTAACGGCCAGCAGAATGTGGCAGCCAAACTACGGGCACGCAAGCTTTATACGCAAATGCTACGCAAAAAACCGGACAGACGGGTGATGAAAACGACTTATGGAGCGACTTTCAGCAGATTCCAGGGCATCAGTTTTACACTTCAAGAGACAAGTTTTATGCACCAGAGCACCAACTGAAGCAAAAAATCTCGAAATTTGCCAAAGAATTCATGGCTTGGCAAGCAATTTGTGCGTGCGAGATGCGAAGTTCTCCATTCGTGACGACTTCAACCATGAATGGTAACGTGTACGTAAAGGAATTCATCCCTGTATCATGTATCTCAAAAACGTGTCCTTCTGGTACTGAGGTCGCACATTTTCGGTCTGACTTGCTGGCATGCCACTACTTAAAATAGTTGCTAGCATGGTATAAGTAAAATGAGGTCAACTTCGAACTCAAGCACCTCAATGCTCCAAACACCCCAGAGTTGAGACCAATCTTAAAATTTTAGGCTATTATGATGCAGGAATTTTGCAAACATCTTAACACACGGGAGCTAAAAAACGAGCTGAACTGTCGACTTACAAGAAAGTGGTGACTCCAAATCGCGACGATAAACAAAACACGTCGGCCACAGCACGATCGCGAAAGTTGTACACGACGATGCTGACGAAGTCTAATTGCGTGGTACAGGACGATGAAACTTACGTCAAGGCAGACTTTAAACAGCTTCCTGAACAGGAATTTTATACGGCAACCGGACGGGAAAAGGTGACAGATATTTTCAAGCACATTAAACTGTCATTGTTCGCGAAGAAATATCTGGTGTGGCCCATCTGTACCTGTGGCTTGAAGAGCAACGTTTACATTGCGACCGGAACCATCAACCAGAAAATTATCTAAGCGAGTGCCTCCAAAAATGTCTACTGCCTTTCCTGAAGCGACACAATTGTTCCGTTCTATTTTGGCCGGATTTGGCATCTTGCCATTACGGAAAAATGGCCATGGAGTGGTATGCTGCCAACAACGTCCAAATGATCCCAAAGGACAAGAACCCTCCCAACACGCCAGAGCTCCGCACAATCGAACAATATTGGGCCATCGTCAAGCGGAACCTTGAGAAGACTCAAAAAGCTGTTGTGAGCGAGAAACAGTTCAAGGCAAACTAGCGTTCTGCGGCGAATAAAGTGGACAAGGAGACTGTACAAAATCTTATGGCAGGTGTTAAACGATAGACTCGGCAATTCGCATTCGGTAAAAACGAAGCTTAGCTGAATACGTACTCCTGTATTCTGTTTTAACTGAGCTTGAAGAAAAAAAAGAATTTGACGTATTAATAAAAACTTTGATCGACTCACACACATTACTGTTTGACCAAATTTTGAGCGGAACACCCTTTATATACTATATATAAAAATGAATTTCTGTCTGTCTGTCTGTTTGTCTGACCCTTATAGACTCGGAGACTATTGAACCGATCGGCGTGAAAATTTGTAAACAGGGGTTTTTGTGGAAGGTTCTTATTGATGCTTAAAAACCCCTCCTCCCACTGAAAGGGGGGGGCGTCCATAAAAATGAAAAACAAATCTCTGCCTAACTCGAGAACTAATCAAGCAAATGGAACCAAATTTGGCATGGGGAAGTTTTTGAAGACCAAACATTTTTCTATGGTGGTTTGAGGAAGGCGGGGGGGTTCTCAAAAAATGAAACACAAATATCTGCATAACTCGAAAAATAAACAAGCAAATGGAACCAAATTTGGCAGGTGGAGGTTTTTGATGGCAATAAATGTTTCTAAGGTGACCCCTTTCTTTCTGGAAGGGGAGCTCCCATACAAATGAAGCACAAATTTCTGCATAACTCGAGAACTAATCAAACAAATGGAACCAAATTTAGCAAGTGGAGGTTTTTAAAGGCAAGAAATGTTTCAATGGTAGTTTGAAACCCCTTTCCATTCTGAAAGGAAGGGCTCCCATACAAATGAAACACAAATTTCTGCATAACTCGAGAACTAATCGAGCAAATGGAACCAAATTTGGTAGGTGGAGGTTTTTGAAGGAGAAAAATATTTCAATGGTGGTTTGAGACCCCTCCGCCCTCTGAAAGGGAGGGAGAGTTCTCTTACAAATGAAACACAAATTTCTGCATAACTCGAGCAATAAACAAGCAAATGGAACTAAATGTTGCATGTGGAGGTTTTTGAAGGAGAGAAATATTTCTATGGTGGTTTGAGACCCACCATAGAAAGGGGAGGCTCCAATACAAATGAAACACAAATTTCTGCATAACTCGAGAACTATTCAAGCAAATGAAACCCCATTTGACATGTGGGGGTTTTTAAAGGCAGGATTTCTATGTATATAAAAATGGATTTCTGTATGTCTGTCTGTATGGCCCTTATAGACTCGCAGGGATTTTTGGGACTGGGGAAGGTTCTAATGATTGTTTGAGACCTTTTACAATGTAAATACAAGTTTCTGCATAACTCGAGAACTTATCAAAAAAGTGGAAACAAATTTGGCATGTGGGGGTTTTTGAAGGCAAGAATGTTTCTATGGTGGTTCCTTTTTTTTTCGTTTCTTGATTATCGAGATTTTCAGCCTCGGGCTGGTTCATCTCCCATCGTAGTCACTCAAACACCGCTTTTGGGCGTTTTCGTAACTTTACTGGGGGTGAGATTCAAACTCGTGACTTTGGCGTGAGAGGTATGGATGTTAACCACTACGCCGGGGTCGCCCCCAATTGTGGTTCCCCTTCTCCTTCTGAATCCGGCGTGAAAATTTGTATGCAGGGGTGTTTTTTTGCTGGGAAAGGTTTTAATGACTGTTTGAGACCCCTTCCCCCTCTGGAAGGGGGTGCTCTCATACAATTGAAACACAAATTTCTGCATAACTCGAGAACTAATCAAGCAAATGGAACCAAACTTTGAATGTGGGGGGTTTGAAGGCAATTATTGTATGGTGGTTTGAGACCCCTCCCCCCTCTGGAACACAAATTTCAACCAAACATGAGAATTATCCAGGTTACTAAAACACAAACGTGTATTTCTCGGGAAGAAGCATGTTCTGATAGAAGTTTTAACCCCTGCTTGGTCAAGAAAAAAACTCATTCCGAAAAACAACCCTAAACGTGCCAGTTCCATTATATTTTCAATCATTTAGTTGCAAGCGTAGCGCACTCGCACCGGGTTCAGCTAGTCTAATATAAATTGAGACTTCGACAATTGAAAGAGGAGGTTGTTATGTATCTTGACTATAGAAAAAATCATTTTTTTTTCGATCAAATTTGAATCAATTACTATTAATTGTATTGTATTGTAGAAAATTCCACCATGTGAGGTGAACAGTAGATATATTGTGATGACAATATGCAATTATAATTTATCTGATATATGAACAAAAAGATTCATGGTTGGAAATAGATTTTATTGTTATTTTATATTATTGTATTGGTAATTATATGGTTTTTTTTTTATCCGGGTAACATGTACAAAAACATTAAACGTTCAATAACTCCGCAAATTTTAACATTTGACCATATGTGTAGAACATTTTTTTTCCATCAAATATTATCCCTTGTCACTCCTGATAATATTTGCACTAAGGAACCGAACACCCTGTATACAGTGTGTTTCACAATAGGTGTCACCTTTTTTCAGGCTTGGTTTATTTCAGCTAGGCAATTTTAACAGCAGAATTGATTATACCCATTTTGAGTGTATTTTTTTGATAGCTTATCCCTGAAGATAAATAACCGATTCCGTTTGTTTATATTTATCAGCTACCATGGAAGCCATACGAGAGCAAGTTTTAACATTACATTTGCAAAAGCTTAGACCTTTTCAGATATTCAATAGCCTTAAGCAGTTTGGAGTGAGTAAGCATTTTGTTTTTCGTACCTTGAAACAATTCAAGGAAACTGGAAATGTCCATATTCACCAAATAGGAGGTGTCAGAGCGAAGAAAAAGATCAAATGTGTGAGGGAGCGAATAAGACGTAATCCGGCCGTATCTGGCCGTCAATTGAGCAAACTTTTTCAATGAACAGGCTCCTCAGACATGATCTGGAATGCAAGCAGTACAAGAAACAACGGGTTCACGGGTTGACGGAGCGTCAAAAGCAAGCCAGGGTCCAAAGAAGCAGAAATCTTTTGGTTCGGCACGGTGACTGCGAGATTTTATTTTCGGATGAAAAACTCTTCCTTCTTCAGGACAGTCATAATAAACTAAATGATCGTGTGTATGTCAAAAGTCTTGCCAATATTCCAAGAGATAAACTAGCTGTAGAACGCTATCAGAATGTACCGAAAATAATGGTATGCGGCGCCGTTTCACGAGGAGGAAACCTTCTTCTTTTCATAGAACCTAACGTAAAAATCAACACTGAATATTACATCGAGCAGGGTTTGAAGAACCATCTGCTTCCTCATGCTTCAACGCTGTATGGGAATACACCATATTGTTTCCAACAGGACTCAGCTCCAGCTTACAGGGCAAAGAAGACACAAGCGTGGTGCGCGTCAAATTTGCCCGTTTTCATCACAAGCAAAGAATGGCCTGCTTCCTCCCCGGGCCACACCCCACTTTACTTTTTTTTGGGGGGTTATGCTTCAACATATAGGCCCTACGGAAGGGCTTACTTTAGATCGATTCAAGAAACATTTGGTTGATATTTGGGACCAAATTCCTCAGAAAATCGTGCGTGCCAGCTGCGATGGGTTTACAAAGCGTTTGCGCAAAGTTATCAAGGAAAAGGGCGAGAGATTCGAATTGAATTAATATGGTTTATTTCTATAACATGTATCTTTCAAATGAAAAAATGCTATGATTTGGTTGAATCGTTTTGCTGTAATCCCATTTGGTTTAAGTGACACCTATTATGAGACACCCTGTAATATGACGCAAATTATTGCCATTTCCTCTAGCCTACACAACTGAGTCGTATTTATGTTTAAGCCTCAACGTATTTACGTGCATTGATCAATTGTTGTCAGAAACTGCTAGCTTTATGTAATATCAACGATGATTTTCATAATCGAAATCAGAAAAATGAGCTAAAACCAATCAATATATTTCAGTTTCAAGTTGTATAGCTGCCTGAATACGGTACAATCATTTACGCACTTGAAGTTTGTTGTTACGTCATCCGTTTCGGCAACTCCGGTGCAATTGTTGCTCAACGAATAAGTACGCAGAAGTCAAAATAATTTCGAAACACATTCTTTTAATAAATTGAGCACTTCGAAACGGTTTCGATTGAACATCTTTGAAATATTGAATCAAAGTCCAGAATGGATATTCAGAAAAGGACCACCCCACCGCATAAATGACAACACCGCCAAATATACACACTGCACGTTCGTTCATTCGCCCGTACCTACGTATGTATAGCAGCTATATAACGTTCGACCTCAAACGTATGGGAATCGGGAGAGACGGAAATAACATTCCAATACGTTTAATCACTTATCAATAAGCCACTGTGGCGTGGCCGGAGGAAGAGCCATACCAACGGCAATAAGAGCGGGTCAGAGCATAAGGCCAGACGGAGCATTACCTATATCCATCCTACAAAGTAAGTAGCGAGAAACCGAAAACAGCCAGCAGCCGGTAGGTATATCGGGTTTTGGTTATGGTCGATCAGTTGCCGAAGAAATCGGAACCACCGAACGAAGAAACCATTGCTCAGTGCTGGCAGTGATATGCGCCCGATTAGAACATGCTCTGGTGAATCCGGGATCGTTTAGGAAAGTTATTATATTTGACGTGAACTTGTGTAATTCGCGACGTAAACAACAACCCCGTACCTCATCCCCATCCACGATCCGCGCTCTGTGTGTGTGTCTGTGAATGAAGAAGCGTAAGTGCATAATCTTACGGTGGGTGCCAATCTGTGAAGTCGCGTGTGACGAAGATTTTGTGATCGTCTGGCAGCGGTGTCGGTGCTACCCAGGTGTGTAGAGTGAAGTAGTTCAACGATCCACCCAGCAACCAAGTGAGCGAGCGACGGACGCATGGATGGTCGTCGGTATATTTATTTCGAGCGACCTTGGTGATCGCTGGCGCAGCAGTTAGCTAGCGGCGGTCGCAAACTGTTGGTGGCTATGGCTACTCGTCGCAACTGTGCGCGGGGAAAGAAGCCTTCCCAAGTCGAGCTGATTGCATATTAATGGTTGACGTGTGTGAATTAGTAGTCGTCGTTGGGGGGATGCCGGCCGCGGGTGCACTGGGCGGAACAAGAAAGTTATACAGTGTGTCGATTTTCTCCTCAAGTCAGAGATCGTAGATCGCCACCTACTTCAAATGCGTTGTAGGTGATATGGAAGAACGAGTGCGGCGATGGCGAAAAAGCGTTAATTTGAGTTATTTATTAGATATCGATCTTTTGTTTTAGGTGGTGATTCAGGAAAGGCTAATATTTATTCAATTTGTCCACACATTCAGGAGTGCAAAATGTGTGTCCGAGCGGTTGTATTTCAACTTGAAACAATGTCTCACTCGCATGCGAATGCGATTTATTCATACTTTCTACAACCTTGGCGTAAAGAGGACACCGCTCGCCAAGGATACTTTTACCCCGGAGCGGTATTTTTCTGCAATTGCATCTGTATGGTTCTTTGTTATTTTTGCATCACCGCATGCGTAGACATAAGGAACGATTCGGATGTGTAATGCAAGCTGCACTAGCCAATTGCACTTGACGGTTAAATGTGCGCAAAATGGATGATGCAAAATGACGGATTGCCAAAAGGTGGCCAACAGAACAATGCTGGTGACGTACGGAACACAAACAAGCTCACACGCCACTGACCATGCTGCACGACCGAACGGACGGTGGTTAATGGTTGAGTGGTGAAAATTATAACAAGAGTGCAAAAATAGAGCCTCCTTTGTTGAATCTCAATGTTGAAGATTGACTTTTTTTTTGCAAATTTGCCAATGACAAACAGGAGCAGGTTTTCTAGTGTAAAATAACACGTTTTGAGATCAGTGTTTTTTACACTGATATCTTGAATTAAAGTGATGAAAATTCACTCAGCTTCAACTATGAAAAAAAAAAAACTACTTTCACGTTGAATAATTTTAAAACTTTGAACGATTTCAATCATAAATTTGAACTTCATTTTATGCATTTTTCAAATCGTGTCGCTTTTACGGCATCAGAACATAGTTGTTGTATATTGCTTTTCCATTTTTGAATAGTCTGCCTAAATTCAATAAATGGGCATGCGCCATCAGCATTTCCATAAAAATGCACCGAGAACAAATAAGCCGTAAAACACAACAACGACTAATCACACGGACCTAAAACAAAACGACTGTAATTCAAGCCCCTCATACATAAACAGGCACTCGTCATAAAACTTGGCGATGTAATTTTCGGAAGTACCTTACGCATGCATAATGTGAGAGCTAGTGTTGCGGAAAGTGTTAAAAACCGTCGCATCAAGTGCGTCGTGAATGAAGAGGACGGTCAACGAGTTGAATCGTGCACAGAATTCTGCCATTTCATCAATATTTTTTGTCTGCTCGGTGGCAATTGGGTGTTAATTAAATTACCCGCACCTAGTTTCATCCAATTCGAAAAATTGGTGGAGGAATTTACAGCAGTAATTGAGATTTCTACACCAATTAGGAATGCAATGTAAACAAATTGGTGGAAATCGTTGGCAGAGCAATGGTTTTTTACATTCTCTTGCCGAAATGTAGAAGAAGGGCTGAATAAATTGCTATTCAATTTTCATGCGTTCGCGATGAATGTAAAGCTACATATGTATGAAATCTCTGAAGAAAGAAGTGATGCATTTCTGATACGATCTCAGCTTTCAACTGCTCGTATTATGGCGATAGACCTTACCAATGAATCACTTGAAATTGTTTGGTGCTGAAATCATATTCCATTGAGCATCAGCATGATTAACCCTCTACTTCCCAACCCCACCTTTAGACGACCTTCAATAAAATGTCTATAAAATTATCAAATGTTTTTTTATATGATACTTCTCACACTAGCATCTCTTCAAAATGTGCTTACCTATCATACACACACATTGTTTATGTGTAAACAATGTTCTGTCAGATTAATTTCACGTTTCCAGATTTTTTATCACAAAACTAATGTAATCTAGTTTTTTCAAGTAAATTAAAGATCTGGGCATTAGAGGGTTAATTAGCCGAGATCACTACTCCGTTATTGGCAGATCAGCTGTAATTACACAAAGAATATGTGGTATGATGTCTGGGATTTACATACATCCTCAATGTGTAAAAAACTGCAGATCTCAAACTTCATACAAGGTAATACCAGCATTGGCCCCGTCCCAATGGTCAACTATGAAAAGGGAAGAAATAACATTCGGGTTAACTGGCTTTATTGGAACCCGAAAAAACCTCTGCACTTTCACGATAAACCACTGCACACTGGGCCAGAATGAAAAATTAGTAGGAATTTATTATTTTTACTATGAAGATGCAACTTTAGAACAAAACTGTCATCGGCAAAAATGCAGCTTAGAATTAGGGCTTTAATTTGACATCAGTTTCAGTTAGGGTGGTCCTTGAATATATTGAAATAAAAATTCTATCTTTCACATTTCTTGACATAGAGCAATACAATGTTCTACAAAATTGTTCCTTGTTGAATTTAAAGCAACTTTGCAGCAAAAATCACAGTCATAGGTCTTGTGTGTCATTAGTTATGCATGTCTTTTTATAAATAAAATTCTAGATTTTTTCACAGATGTTGATGGTAACGACGAAATCACCATATTTCAATAGAAAAAAAAACTAATATTTGCAATTTGTTCATTTTTAAAATAAACATACCTGTGAAAAACGTACCAAAATTATAAATTGTACTACTAAACCACTTAACATCATTAAACAAAAAAAAAAGTATCATTTTACGCCTTACGCGTTTAAGGGTTACAAAAATCTTCGAGGTTGAACTTTCTTGTGTTTTGTTCTCAAAAACATTAGGTATGAAGCGCATTATCCCAAGTAACACCACTTGTTATATTAATGTTGATAATCACTTTTTACACCAAGCTCATGTCCTTTTTTAACATCAATAACTTAATTTCATACACGCATATAACCGAAAAAGCGCAATAAATGTGCCATTTTCTGAACATCTTTTGGTCATACCAGATGTTTGGTAGAACATCCATAAGACAAATATTATGTTCTATGGATACTTCCAACAGCATGCTTATAACATAATGATATGTTTTGTTAAAGCAAGCACGGTACGAACAAAGTAAAAAAATTATAAACAAGATTTTTCAATGGCGAAACAATATCGTAGGTAATGGTATTTTACGCGTTAAAGATGATTGTTTATAACTTTTTCAAATAGAAAATTAAAAGTGCTTTACGCATGGGAGTTATATCAGAATTGTATATGCGGCAATCTTAAAGCAGTGCAACTTTCCGTTTTACCTTCCCTTATTTCATGCGCCATTGATTGGATTAAAAAACGTAGAAGGTACGCCGAATAAATTATAGAGTTTTAGTGAGATTTCTTTATGGAATCCACAAAAATCAACATGACGATTTTCCAAGTCTACAGTCCTATAGTAAAAGTCTACAGTACGGATAAAAACATTAGTAACACATTTGATTTTCAAATGTTCGTTTTTTCTTTTCTGCGTTTTTTGTTGTGAAATTGAACAGAGTAATGTCAGTATAAAGGAAAATAGGGAAACTGCCCCCATATTAATCTCATTGTTCCTATATTCATCCTACGATGAATCAAACAAATGAGCAGTTGAAGGATCAGTTTCGTTTTCTAATAATGTTTGCTTACGTTAAATAACTACAACAAACATTACTAACTAATCCTGTCACGTGTATATCGTTTTATTTCAAGTAGGATTAATTGCAAAGTGATGAGATTAATATAGGTACATCTTCCCTACAGATACAATTTTTCTTTTATGTTGTGCGTACCTACATCTCAAAAGACTCCCCCACAAATTAAGCGTAACAATTAATAAAAAATACTAAACAATATCCCAAACTGTTGCTTTATATTACATCTGAAAAAACCCCTACGCCTAATTTGGCTTTGTTTTGCTATTTTCTGCTAAATAAGTCTTCAGGTTGTTGCGCTTCTTGATTTTCTGCACCATTCCGACGGAGGTACCAGCCTTTTTGGCCAAATCACTAATCAACATCGATCGTTCCGAAGAACGAGGTTGACTACCTTCCGATTCAACTTTGGGTCAGCTGGACCTGGTTTTCTTCCTCTTCGTGGCAGCTCATCGATCGAGTAGTGTTCCCCGAACATGTTGATGATAGATTTTACGCTGTTGTGATGAATTCCGAAACGTTTCGCCATTTTGTTCATCAAGCCATCTTTTCGATTCACCGCATCTCGAAAACCATCACTGTTTACCGAAAGTTGAGGAGCTGATCAAATTGTTGACAGGTGATCGCATCGAGTGTAGGCAGTCTGAGCGACCAATGATGTTTATGCCAGGTCTGGACCAAAGAGCCATATTCATGGATTAGTGAAATGATGAAACTTGTAGTGATATTAGTGTCGCATGGTAATTTTTATGTATCGCATAGAAAATTATCGAAGGTCATCGAAGCGGTGACGTTAATCTCCTTGTATATATTCTGTTTCTCTAAAGAAAGTGATCGACGTTTTGTTTTTTCCCAATAATTTGTTCGCTTTTCACTTCAGTTTGTACAGTAATGATTCAATGAGCAGTGAAAAAGTGTTCCATAACAAGTTACAGCATTACCAAAGATAGACTATCCGTCAAATTGCACGGACTTCCCAAGAATGAAGTTCGTAGAACAAAGTGGTTGTTGTTTTGTGGTTCTTTTTATTCATGTTAGAACTACCAAGAGATCCACACCTTTTTGTTTATTCTTACAATTGTAAGTACTTCATAGAATAGGGTGGAGCAGAATATGGTATTACTTACTTTGTACATAAAAAGAACGTATTTTAATATTTCAACGGATCGAGAATCTTTCTGGGAACGAAAGGGTTAAACTATGAGAAGCTTATGGGTCAGTTCAAACCAACGATAAACTTAACAAACGTTTTAAATTGATCATTTCCTTTAATTCCGCACACGTTCTAGAAATGTCATGGCAGTGTGACGTCACCACTTGCTTGCTCAGCAAAGTTTACAATAATTTTTCTTCTATGTGTATGTGTAAGCGTTGTAAGTTTATTTTCGATACAATCCTTACCATGTTCCACTGTTGTTTCATGTTAGCATTTGAAAAATGCAAACGTCTCTCAATATGCGAAGGAATAAGGTTAGGAGTTTTTGCTTTTTTGGCCCTTTCTAAGCGGACTTTTGACCAAAATTTTGATGAATAGCTTCGAGCAATTTTTCGAGTCCCGAATCTATCTCAATAAAATGCTTCGATTTTGCCCTTCCTTATATGAGTAAGTGCATTATTTTCGATTGCTTCGACATTATTTTTGTTTTTGTTTAGTTCGACATTATTTTTGTTTTTGTTAAAACAAAAACCAACTCAAAAAAAACTAAAACACTAGTGGTTTTAATTAAACTGCAAACCACAAATATATGTGAAGTCCAAATTAACATTAATCATCGAATCAAGATCAACTACAACAAGCCCATTCAACTGGTTACACCAATACATGCAAAATACTATAGAGTTGCTCAAATATATAAACTGGTTGCCTCTGATATAAGATAAATATCAGGTTTATTGAGGGATAGGGTAGAACTATGTTTCCCTAGCTCTTAATAAACAAAGTGTTCAAATATCCATAGTTTTGAATCAATCCATATGCTTAAATCTTTCCATATGTAAGGAATGTACATTAAAGAAAGTGGACACCTGTTTCTCAAAGGAAAATATTTATTCTCGAACAAATTCATAAGTTTGCTTTATATGAATGAAAGTCGACATACATATGACCGAATTCAAGTGAGTTTGAATATCTACTTCTCATATCTGAAGAACGCTCGAACTTTTCTCTTGATAGCTTCCATTAGATTTTGCACAACTTTCTCCGTAACTTTTCATTTTGCTGCTTCAAGGTTTCTTGAAGCTATGAACAGAGCTTGCTTCTCTTCCCCTCTTTTTCTTAAAATGCCGCTTAATTATTGCCCAGTATCTTTCGATAGGACGCAGTTCAGGGTAGTTTGGGGGATATTGGCATTTTTGGACGAAATCGATTTTTTCCTTTTTTTACTCAATATCTCCAATCCAGCAGATGCTTGATCCGGCCAAGACAATGAAGGATCCGTATGCTTTCGGAAAATGGGTAGAAGCTGGTTTTTTTTATGCATTATTATCTGTAATTTTCACCGTTGATTCCTATCTCCTTCAACGTCTTGCAGATGTAAAGTTCCGTAGTCTAGAACTTTTTTGCTGAATCAGATTGACTAATCGAATCCTTATTGTTAAAAGTACTATGAAGCAATCTGAGTCCTTTCTTGTACATTATTTTAGCCGGTCTCCCACTACCACTCCTACGAGTTGTTCCTGAGGATGCCAGGATACGATAGATGGTTGAAACTAGAACAGTCTCGGTTTTAAAACGGTTCACAGTGAACTTTTTCCCGTGATTTATGTTCGTTTGATAGAATTTTACAATCAGCTCGCGTAATGCTTCTTGCTTCGACGGCATTTTGAACACAACTGAACAAGTTGGAACAAAACAAAACATGCGATTTTGTTTGGGAGACAAAGAGCATTGAATCACATAATCTCTCTTCTCTCTGTGCACGATTGTGGTTTGGTATGAGAGAGTTAAAATCATTCTCATTTTTTAGTTATACCCCGTTATGGCGCAAAGAGGACACCGATCAAATTAGGAGATGTGTTCATTTTTTTAAATGATTTCACTTCAACTGCATAGGAGTAAATCAAGACATTGAGAACAAGGCGTGGAAGTGTCTAACCTGCATCATCATGTGAACGCCAGAAACACACTTTCGGTAACGGGTAGTGCTACTAAGAAGAAAGCAGCTGGAACAGATTGCCGCCCTTCTCCAGTGCGTCTTCACAACGATCATTTGCAGGCTGCCAAGAAGATATAACGGTCTAGAGTATGCACCGGAACAACCCCACAGGATCAGGACCATAACAATGAGCAACGGCCAAAAAGAACCAAGGTAAAAGCAAAGTCAGTTGTATCGCAAGCGTCATGCCGAGCAGCTAATTGATCGTCGCAAACCCTCGCAAAACTAAAGGTGCCAAAACTGGAGAAGTAAAGAACGCTAAACGAGAAGATGTTAGAAAAGGAACGAATCTACCTAGATGTAAGGTATAAACTGCTGAAAGAAATAGCTGGCAAAACTCGATCGGAAACGAGTTGCGTGTCAGATGTGATAGAATAGTGGTTGCCTCGAGCGCAATCAAGTCATCGCTCACATCACCAGTCAGAAGTCCAGGAATCTGTTCACCTCGTCGAAAATTCCCATAGAAGGCTCAACGACAATCACCGATCCGAGCAAAACTCACAGTATGCAAGCCATTCACCAGAACGCAACGAAGATCGCTGCTCGCTAACTAGGAAGCAATTAGCGGCACGGCAGACTGTATCCAAGGATCTGCCCCAGTTTTCCGGCAACCCCGAGGATTGGCCTGAGGATCACAATACGACGGCCATGTGTGGCTTCGCGAACGACAAAAACATCTTTTGGTTTCAAAAACGCCTGGGAGAACGAGCCTTCGAAGCCGTGAAGAGCCGATTGTTTCACCCGTGCAACGTCCTTGGCGTGCTGAAGACCCTGAGAATGATGTTCGGACAGCCAGAAGCAATTGTGCGCACATTGATTGATAAGATCCAGTCACTGGCAGCCATAAGGGAAGATAAGCTGAGCACATTCGTGGATTTTCCCGTAAGTATGGAGAATTTCCGTGCGATCGTGACTGGGGTTTGGACGAATATCTCTACAACACTACTCTTCTACATCGGTGTCTGATGAGGAAGTTACCTTCGACAATCAAGCTGAACTGGGTACAGTACAGGGTCTCTTTGCTAGGAGTCAACTTAGCAGCTTTCAGCAACTGGATCTATTCCTTCGCCGAAGTCGCCGGTGTCGTGATCCGGTGTTTGTTTCGTTCCTTTTGTTGACACCGTGACGTTTTTTGTGAAGGCCAAAAGGCCGTCGGCTGCCCACGTGCACGGTGCTATTCTCTTTTTTTTTGATGCGGCGTCTTACTGGATCAACTTTCTTCGGATCAGTTTTAGTCTTGCCCTTTTGGCTGGCTACTGTCGTTGCTTCATTCATTGTAGCACCGGATGGCTACCTTGCTCCTCGGTAGGCTGCTGCTGCTCCTAATGGTCCGCACACTACGACGTCCGATTCCAGACTGAGCCGGCCGGTGCTAGTCGATTATATATATACACCGGCTGCTGCTTTCGGATGGCTACCGGATGGCTACCTTGCTCCTCGGTAGGCTGCTGCTGCTCCTAATGGTCCGCACACTACGACGTCCGTTTATGGAATGAGTTTGCAAACGCAGTGTGCTTTACTTATATAGCCATTGGCTTCCCCGCTCCAACCAATCAGAGCCATCGTAGCTGAGAACGAACAAAAAGGGAAACAACGAAGAGGGAAACAACGAAGGGAAAACAACTTGCAAGGGGAGAATGGCATTTCTATTTCCTAGTGCTTCCACATATTCTTTGATGAAAACAATCAATTTGTTTGTAACATTTATTTAATGCATCGCTTCCTTCTCCTACAGCCGGCACAGAGACTGTTCCAAATATTTAGAATATCCGACCAGTTCAGAACAAAAATTCTCGTGAAAATCGAACAGTGATGAAGAGAAATATCTTTGTAAACGCGCATTCAGAATCTTCTTCCCAAGAATCTCGAACATCGAACCGTCTCAGCGGTAAGAATCCTAGCGACAAGGTTCACTGCCCTGTCTGTAAACGACCCTGCAGGCTTGTGGAGAAGTGCAAGTGCTTCATGGAAGTCTCCTGCGATTCACGTTGGGCTATCGTTAGAGAATCTTCCCTTTGTCGCCATTGAAAGCTAGGAGCACTGAACCTCCCAACACACGAGCTGGTTCGGCCTCCCGGTAATCCTCGACGTAGAGCTACTGATGAACTAGAGTGCAGATGATAAATCTCTCGTTCACACCAATGTGTCTAAGCCGTCCCAAGATCTCTAGGGCTAAATTTGTTCAAATATAAATTTACTATCAGCTCACATTTTCCGTCCATCTTGCATGAACTATCTTCCAAAACAAATCACATCCGTCAAATACCAGATGATTACACGAACGATCAAAAATATGCCGGTAAACTAAACTGTGAAAGAGATACACTGACACAAAAAAATACTGACAAGCAACTTTTGCCACCCTGTACGGCAACCCTAAGTTTGCACCTCTGAACTGAAGAAATAATCCATAAAAAATTGAAATTCGTTCCATAAAAAACGTATTTATGATCCATAAAGCTCTGATGAAATCTCTAAAAAAAATGAAAATGATCCATAAAATACAGCAAAATGATCCATACTTTATGTAAATTATTGCAATAAAATGTCAAAAATGTACCGTAATATATCTAGGAAATGATCGATAAAATTGTAAGAATTACCCATAAATATATTGAAAATGTCCCATAAAAGGTTTAACATCATTCCTTAAACTTGTAAAATTGATCCTTAGAATGTAACGTTTGTGAACTAAAATATATGCAAATGATCCATAAATTGTTGAAAATATTCCATAAATAAACCACAAATGATCCATAATAGGTTTGAAAAATGAACCACAAACTTTTATATATAGTCCATAAAATAATATATTAAGCCATAAATTATGCCGTTTTTATTCCAATTTTGGGTTTAAATATTTTTTATTTTTTGGCTACGAGAAAATTGATTCTTGACTGCGCTACACCTCAGATTTATTAACATGTCCGTTCCTTTAGCTATGCCGCTTAAATATTGCTAAAAACGAAGGATTGCGTTGGAGAAAATTTTCAATTTTTCAGAAATCTTACTTACTTTTGCGATCTCCATTCTTTTACGACCGCAACTGCGACACATGTCTCGCAATAAAATTGGTAAAGAGCTCTCGTGCACTTAAAAAACTACAGGTCAAATTTAAGGCTTGATAAAACTGTTATTTAAGATTTGTTTTTATAAAATTATTCCGGGCAAACGCTTGCCGTCCAACTCGCTTTCGCTCGTCGGACCTAACTACAAAAAAATATCCTCTGTTTGTATTATACCGGGCAAATGCTTGAATCAGTCGTTTGCTTGGAGACGCTATGCTAACTCTTCGGGTATCGAAAATATCGGCCGCTTTCTACCTCCATAGTTCTTCAATCTTCAACTACTCAGCAAGCAACATTAGTATTTCTAGCACTTGGAGTAGAGCACAACAAGCACAACAACTATATCACATTGTACAATATAGTGTGTCTGACTGAGCTTCATGCCAAAAGATTATAAATCTGTTATGAATTGATTAAAAACATTCTTAATGAACGTTTTTCTGGAAACCGTTGTTTGGCAAAACTGTACTTCAGACATTTTCTATAAAAATAACTATTGAACAAAAGGTTTGCTTTCTCCATAGTACTCGCAATTTCGTAATAAAAAAATCTAATTAGTGTTAGTTTCTTATCAAATGTGCTCAAATGTCAATATGTTGTTCAGAACATGATTTGAAATCGTTTAAGCATAGAGAAGAGAACATGTCAAAATTTGCATCAGTCGAACGGGAATGTTAGGGATCAATTTCACAATTTTTATGATGATGATGATGTGATGATGATGTAATACTACCATCTATTGCAGCAAGGAAACTTTCCATAGCAGTGGAATAATCTGAAAAACGATTTGATCAGGATTCTATTATTGTTTGTGATAATCAAGCTCCTGTATGAAGGGCCAAAAACGTTTGGGCGGGCCCGTAAGCAGAGACACTTACGCGAAACCCGCGAATATAGGGAAGAGAATCTCCTTCCAAAAGCAAGTTCACACTCACAGCACTAGAATCGAGCCCTCGATTGACAGAATAAACCCAATAGATGGGGTCGAAGAGCCCGCCCTCGTTCCACGAAATGTTAACAATAGGGAGGAGGCAGTCCCATGCTCCCTATCCAAATCGTTTTACTTGGGTGCCCTGATGGTCCCTCCCTTTCCATGTTAGGGATCAATTTCACAATTTTTATGGACCAAAAATTTGAAAAAAAAAAAGTGGCCAGAACTAAAAAATGCAGGCATAATGTATGGATCATACCCATATGTTTAAGTGCACAAAGTTGATTTGGAATGGATCATTTTTATAAGTTTATAGTTCATTATTCATTGTTTTATGGATCATTGACAATTTAATTATGAATCATTTTCAATAATTTATGAATCATGTGCATGTATTTTAGTGCACAGATGTTACATTCTGTGGATAAATTTTTCAAGTTTAAAGAACGCCATTAAACCATTTTTGGATCATTTGTAACATGTTTATGGGTAATCCGCACAATTTTATCGATTTCCCTTTATATATTACGGTACATTTTTAACATTTTACTGCAAAATTTTCTATAAATGATGGATCACATTGATAAATTTTATGGATCAAATGCATTTTATCATGGATATTCACCAGAATTGTATGGGTCATAAATGCGTTTCTTATGGAATAGTTTTAATTTTTTCGTGGATCATTTATTAGTTTTTATACGCAAAAGCATGTTTGCCACCCTCGACAGCTTCCGCATCGTGCTTTGGTGTTTCTTATCGTCGTGATTTGCAGTCACATAATTCTTATGAGTCGACAGTCCAGCTCGTTTTTCAGCTTGATGCACGTTTGTAGACGATACTCCAAGCTTTTGCGACATCTCGGCCGGAGAGATTAGGGTTCTGCTAGAAACTGATGGCTTCCCTTGAGGTTGTCCAGGATTTCCAGGCTACCTGGCTGTCGACAAACATTCCCGGAACACTTGTATTACATTGGCAACAGTTGATTTGGCCACCTTTGACGATTTCTCTAACTCAGTCATTTTAATAACTGAAGTGCAAATGAAAAAATCAAAACAGATGCGTCATTATGCACGCACACACTCACACCTGCAAAATGAGGGGGGTTTGAGTTTTTTCGATGAACGATTAAAAGAAAGGCGGCAAGTTCAAGTCGACCAAATTAAGAATAATTTAAGTTTTGGAAAATTCCTATAGTATTATTTGAGTATATTAACAGAAGAAATCTGCACCCTTATCTAGCAATGATGAGCCAAACCGACTGTGGAATTAAATATAAATTACTAATCCTTAACACTGTTGACGGAATCACACCGTCTTCCTGAAAATACTTGATTACCACTACCGCTCGATAATTCCCACCTGACAAATCGATTGAGTTATGATTCAACCACCCAACTAAACGGCCGTATGTTTCTCTCTGTTTTCGCTCAATTCCCAGATTGTTAACAAGCCAATCATCGATCGTCCGACCGACAAGTGAACCGTAATAGGAACCGAGCGGAGCATTCATAAACGCTTTCGCCTGCAAGCGGAACACAAAAGACATGAACCACATGTGTGGTTGAGCAAGTGAGTAGCAGCGCGCAAAGATAAGAATGAGTGAAGAAAGAAAAAAGACGCTGAATAAAAATGATAACGTAATATAAATATAAATGTGAAAAAAAAAAATCGTGAAGACTAACAATCATCCGCACATAAAACATACATACATGAAGTTCAAATTTGGACTCGGGAGCGCCAGCAGTGAGCAGCAGCAGTACTTCTCGCCATTCGTCGATGTAATAATATGTGCAGTTTTGCCGGGCCCGAACGTTTCAGAGAGGGCAAACAATTGGGGAATCAAATTTCCACTTCCGATTCGAGTGCAACGAGTGAACCATTAGCATAGTAGGTTTGAGTGAGCCGACGGATCCCGTTACAGAACGTTGCGCCCCGCGAGATAATGAATGGGATCGTCTATCTGTACGGGGTGTTGCTGTTCCTACTGAGTCAGACCGTAAAACCGTCGCGGCAGGTGAGACCCCGAACTGTGTTATCAACCGTGTACGGTGTGTTATACTATTTACGCTTGCATTGCAGTTTCATCACCAGCGGAGATCTGTCGTCAGTTCTTCTAAGGAGAACCATCATGACAGCTACGTCGTAGGGGTGGTCGAATTCCGGCCCGAATCGTTCGACATTGACATCCGACGCCGGACGGAACTGCATCTGGATGCTTACGGGGAGTTGATCAGGTCCGATGAGGCGAAGGTAAGTAAACAGAGGAGTGTTGCACGTTTCGTGACGTAATTGTTTAGGGTAGAGCGCAGCTTGTTGGTGAATCATATGGATTTTGATCTTTATAATTACTTATTTCGCTTGAAATTCTTGGAAACTGTTATCAGCTATTGACTCATTTCCTGAGTTTTTGAAAATGGGTGGAAATTGGAAGCATAATATTTCCAAAAGTTTCATCGTGGATACTTGTTTTCTTTTTTTTACTTGTACTTTTGAAACGAGGTGTCTTTAGGTCAGTTATAAAAGTCGAATCAAGAAAAATGACGCATTACAGAAGTCGACAGAATCTGATCGACACGGCAACCTTACTCTACTGTCAACTGTATTGTGGGAAAATTTCAAAATGTCATTGAAATATTACACCATGCAAGAAATCAAGACTTCTCGAGTAATTCATGATTGGGGCCTAAAAGCCAATTGTAAAAAATGACTTTAAAAGAGGATCTCTCACAAATCACAAGACTCTTACAAAAACCAACTACACCATATGATAGAGCAAACATTCCTCTATCAGATGCTGCTTCCAATTCATGAGAGTGTTTTGCGACTCGTGAGAAATCTACGTTTAAAGTAATTGTTTACAATTGGCTTTTAGGCCCTAATAATGAATCGAGACTTTCATCAATTAAGCAATATCAATTTTGACATTCGAAGAAGACTCTTGTTTTGTGAAATACACTAATGTTTTTGCTATTCTGAACACCTCATTGGGAAAGTAGGGTGGGTGAAAAGGGGTTATTAAGGGGAGGGGAGGGGAAGGGGTGGGGAAAAGATGGGGACTGGGGGGTGGGGAGGGGGGGTTGGGGTTTTGATTCATGGGAAAAAAGAGGGGTGGGGGGGAAGAGGGGTGGTGGGAGGGTAGAAAAAAAAAATGATAGATGGGATCTGTATTCAAGGATAGTTTGGAGTACCTTAGGTATTCTAGAAATACTATAACATGTCTATTACAGTGTTGTGATGTCCCGTGGGGTATTTCAACTCGAAAGAGGGGACACGTAAATGCCTTTTAACATCAAGAGCTGAAGTCAAGGATTGTTCGGAGTACCTTAGGTATTCTAGAAATACTGTAACATGTCTATTACAGTGTTATGATGTCCCGTGGAGCTATTTCAACTCATAAGTACGGTGGAGACATCGTAAATAGCCTTGTTGATCATGTAGAACATCAAGATCTGAATTCAAGGATAGTTTGGAGTACCGTAGGTATTCTAGAAATACTGTAACATGTCTATTACAGTGTTATGATGTCCCGTGGAGCTATTTCAACTCATAAGTACGGTGGAGACATCGTAAATAGCCTTGTTGATCATGTAGAACATCAAGATCTGAATTCAAGGATAGTTTGGAGTACCTTAGGTATTCTAGAAATACTGTAACATGTCTATTACAGTGTTATGATGTCCCGTGGGGCTATTTCAACTCATAAATACGGTGAGAGCATCGTAAATAGCCTTGTTGATCATGTAGAACATCAAGATCTGTATTCAAGGATAGTTTGGAGTACCGTAGGTATTCTAGAAATACTGTAACATGTCTATTACAGTGTTATGATGTCCCGTGGAGCTATTTCAACTCATAAGTACGGTGGAGACATCGTAAATAGCCTTGTTGATCATGTAGAACATCAAGATCTGTATTCAAGGATAGTTTGGAGTACCTTAGGTATTCTAGAAATACTATAACATGTCTATTACAGTGTTATGATGTCCCGTGGAGCTATTTCAACTCATAAGTACGGTGGAGACATCGTAAATAGCCTTGTTGATCATGTAGAACATCAAGATCTGTATTCAAGGATAGTTTGGAGTACCGTAGGTATTCTAGAAATACTGTAACATGTCTATTACAGTGTTATGATGTCCCGTGGAGCTATTTCAACTCATAAGTACGGTGGAGACATCGTAAATAGCCTTGTTGATCATGTAGAACATCAAGATCTGTATTCAAGGATAGTTTGGAGTACCGTAGGTATTCTAGAAATACTGTAACATGTCTATTACAGTGTTATGATGTCCCGTGGAGCTATTTCAACTCATAAGTACGGTGGAGACATCGTAAATAGCCTTGTTGATCATGTAGAACATCAAGATCTGTATTCAAGGATAGTTTGGAGTACCTTAGGTATTCTAGAAATACTGTAACATGTCTATTACAGTGTTATGATGTCCCGTGGAGCTATTTCAACTCATAAGTACGGTGGAGACATCGTAAATAGCCTTGTTGATCATGTAGAACATCAAGATCTGTATTCAAGGATAGTTTGGAGTACCGTAGGTATTCTAGAAATACTGTAACATGTCTATTACAGTGTTATGATGTCCCGTGGAGCTATTTCAACTCATAAGTACGGTGGAGACATCGTAAATAGCCTTGTTGATCATGTAGAACATCAAGATCTGTATTCAAGGATAGTTTGGAGTACCGTAGGTATTCTAGAAATACTGTAACATGTCTATTACAGTGTTATGATGTCCCGTGGAGCTATTTCAACTCATAAGTACGGTGGAGACATCGTAAATAGCCTTGTTGATCATGTAGAACATCAAGATCTGAACTCAAGGATAGTTTGGAGTACCTTAGGTATTCTAGAAATACTATAACATGTCTATTACAGTGTTATGATGTCCCGTGGAGCTATTTCAACTCATAAGTACGGTGGAGACATCGTAAATAGCCTTGTTGATCATGTAGAACATCAAGATCTGTATTCAAGGATAGTTTGGAGTACCTTAGGTATTCTAGAAATACTGTAACATGTCTATTACAGTGTTATGATGTCCCGTGGAGCTATTTCAACTCATAAGTACGGTGGAGACATCGTAAATAGCCTTGTTGATCATGTAGAACATCAAGATCTGTATTCAAGGATAGTTTGGAGTACCTTAGGTATTCTAGAAATACTGTAACATGTCTATTACAGTGTTATGATGTCCCGTGGAGCTATTTCAACTCATAAGTACGGTGGAGACATCGTAAATAGCCTTGTTGATCATGTAGAACATCAAGATCTGTATTCAAGGATAGTTTGGAGTACCTTAGGTATTCTAGAAATACTGTAACATGTCTATTACAGTGTTATGATGTCCCGTGGAGCTATTTCAACTCATAAGTACGGTGGAGACATCGTAAATAGCCTTGTTGATCATGTAGAACATCAAGATCTGTATTCAAGGATAGTTTGGAGTACCTTAGGTATTCTAGAAATACTGTAACATGTCTATTACAGTGTTATGATGTCCCGTGGAGCTATTTCAACTCATAAGTACGGTGGAGACATCGTAAATAGCCTTGTTGATCATGTAGAACATCAAGATCTGTATTCAAGGATAGTTTGGAGTACCGTAGGTATTCTAGTAATGCTGTACATGCTAGTACAGGTCAAGATCTGTACTCAAGGATAGTTTGGAGTACCGTAGGTATTCTAGAAATACTATAACATGTCTATTACAGTGTTATGATGTTCCATGGAGCTATTTCAACTCATAAGTACGGTGGAGACATCGTAAATAGCCTTGTTGATCATGTAGAACATCAAGATCTGAACTCAAGGATAGTTTGGAGTACCTTAGGTATTCTAGATAAAAGGTTCAATAACTTTCCTTAAACTTGTAAAATTGATCCTTAGAATGTTACGTTTGTGAACTAAAGTATATGCACATGATCAATAAGTTATTGAAAATATTCCATAAATAAATCGCCAATGATCCATAATAGGTTTGAAAATGAACCATAAACTTCTAAATATGGTCCATAGCAAATCAATTTTATGCATTTATAATAATATAAATGATCCATTAATTATGCCGGAATTATTCCAATTTTAGGTTTAAATTTTTTTTTAAATTTAACTACGGGAAAATCGATCCTTGACTGCGCTAATACTCAAATTTATTAAAATGTCCGTTCCTTTATATATGAGGCTTAAATATTGCTGTAAAAGAAGGATCACTTTGGAGAAGATTTTTAATTATTAGAAAGCTGACTTACTTTTGCGATCTCACGTTCTTTTACGACCGCAACTGTGAAATTTGTTTCCCAATAAATTTGGTAAAGAGCACTCGTGCGCGTAAAGAACTACGGCAGCACTATTTTTGCACCTTTAAAACTGAAGAAATGATCCATGAAAAATTGAAAATCGTTCAATAAAAAACGCATTCTTGACCCATAAGACTCTGGTGAAAACCCACAAAAAAATAAAATAGAAACGATCTGTAAAATTCATCAATTTGATCCATAAAATCCATAAATCCATAAAATATCGAAAATTAACCGTTTTATATCAAGGGAAGAATACATAAAAATTTTCGGATTTCCCATCAACACATTGCAAATGATACTTAAAAGGTTCAATATTTTTCCTTAAACTTGCAAAATTGATCCACAGAATGTAACATATGTGCGTATCATCTATTAATTATTGTAAATGTTCCATAAATAAATTGCCAGAGACCCCTGACAGTTTGTATAAGAAATAATAGTCTTCAAAAAATGATTCATAACAAACCAACTTTATGAACTTAACATTATTTGATCTCCCCGCAACTGCGACACATGTTTGTCAAGAAATTTGGTAAGGAGCTCTCCTGCTCATAAAGAACTTCAGGTCAAATTTATAACTTGATTAAACTGTTGTTTCAGAAAATTTGATTTAAATTATGCCGGGCAGACGCTTGCTGTCCAACTCGCTGTCGCTCGTCGGACCAGACTAAAAAAAACATCCTCTGTTTGCATTATACCGGGCAAATGCTTGAATCAGCCGTTTGCCTAGAATCTAATCTACACTATGTTAACACTTCGGATGTCGGAAACATCGACCGTTTAGTTCTTCAATCCTCAACACGGCTACGCAAAAATTCCGCAATCCTTCTTTAGCAGTAATACTATATTCGGATACCTGAAAGAACGGACATGTAACTAAATTTGAGTAGTAACGCAGTTGGAGATCAATTTTACAATCTTTTAGGATCAAAATTTAAAAAAAAAGTGCCCCAACCTGGAAAAATGCAGGCATAATTTATGGATCATACCTTATGGTTTAGCAAACAAAACTGATTTACTATGTATCATTATTATAAGCTTATGGTTCATTATTCATCATTCTATGGATCATTGTCAATTTATTTATGGAAAATTTCAAATAATTTATGGAACATGCGAATATATTTTATTGCACAAAGGTTACATTCTATGGATCAATTTTACAAGTTTAAGGAAAGTTATTGAACCTTTTATGGATAATTTGCAATATGTTTATGGGTAACCCGTACACTTTTAACGACCATGCCCTAGATATAAAACGGTACATTTTTGATATTGTAATGCTAAATTTGTTATAAAGTATGGATCACATTGCTGTATTTTATGGATCATTTCAATTTTTTTATGGATATTCACCAGAGTCTTATGGGTCAAAAATGAGTTTTTCGTGGCACGATTTTCAATTATTTATGGATCGTTTATAACTTTTTATATGCAAAAGTACGTTTGCCGTCCCATGGGGCTATTTCAGCTCATAAGTAGGGTGGGGACATGGTAAATAGCCTTTTTTGTTTTTGTGGAAAATCTAAATTTGAATTTAAGGGTAGTTTGGGGTACCGTAGGTATTCTAGAAATGCTGTAATATGTCTAGTACAGTGTTGTGGTGTGGTTGGGGGTTTTCCTATTTATAAGGTCGGGGGGGGACATGTTAATTTTCCTATTAATTATGAAGAACATTAGGGGCCTGTTCATAAACCACGTAGCTATCTTTTAAAATCCACCCCCCCCCCTCTTCGTCGTTTTTTTTTGTTGTTTTTTGTAGTTTTGTGTGGTGGGGGACTGGTGCCCCCCCCCCCCAAGAAAATTGTTTTTGTTTTAATTCTTCGTTTTGTTTAGTTTAGTTCTTCTTTTAAAACAATAAAAAAAAAAATTTTTTTGTTTTTTTTTTTTTTTTTTTTGTTTTTTGTATATCATAAATTTTATATTGGGTTTTTTTTTTTAATAATCGTTTATTTGTCCAGGCTCAATCGAATCAACTTTACAGAGCCAAATTTTCATATTTTTATACATCATTTATCTTAAAACTAAAGTTAGGAGGATAGAGCCGATTACTCGCGGCCGTCTCGAGGTTAATAGGAATTACAAATTACGGATGGGAAAGAGGGTGGGAATTTAAGGTATGGTTTACATAACACATTAAATTTAAATTCTAAATTATCTAAAAACTTATAACTATACAATTTATGGTTTACTTTTGACTTGAACATTTTTTGAAAAAGAAAAAAAAACACACATACACAGATAAAAAAAAAACTTATAGTAAACATACAGGTTAAACTAACTACAATCTAAGGCTAATGTTAGTCAAAAACACATAAATGAGTTTCATGTACTCCAAATCACGTACAGCCAAAATATCTCGAATTGGCACATTGGGTTGTCTACCTCGAGCCCGAAGGGAATCATAAAGCTCCGATCTGACTCCACGATGTTCAGCACAAGACCAAATAACGTGATCTGCGTCCTGATAACCTCGTCCACACTCGCAGAGATTGCTGTCGCTCAGCCCAACCCGGTATAAATGAGCGTTCAAAGAATAATGATTGGACATGAGGCGAGACATGACACGAATGAAGTCTCGACCCACATCCATCCCCTTAAACCAGGATTTCTTCGACACCTTTGGGATGATAGAATGTTGCCATCGCCCCAAATCTCCTTTACTCCATTTATACTGCCAGCTGACAAGTGACTGTTGACGAAAAATAGGAAAAAATTCGTTGAAGGCGATTTGTCGATCACAAATATCGCCTTCCATAGCGCCCACCTTTGCAAGCGAGTCCGCTTTCTCATTGCCCGGAATTGAACAATGAGATGGGACCCATACAAAGGTGATGATAAAATAACGCGAAGATAAAGCACTTAGAAGCTCCTGTATTTTCATGAGAAAATACGAGGAGTGCTTTACCGGCCTCAATGAGCGAATAGCCTCTATAGAACTGAGACTATCCGTGAAAATGAAGTACTGATCCGGTGTTAATGAGGCAATGATTTCTAGCGTAAAGTGTATTGCCGCTAATTCGGCGACATATACGGAACAAGGAGCTTGAAGTTTACGATTGGCGCTATAAATTTCATTAAATATACCAAAGCCTGCTGACTCCTCTATCAAAGATCCGTCAGTGAAGAACGATTTAGTGGAATTAACTTGGCCAAACTTTGCAGCAAATATTACCGGAGCAATCATAGGACGATGATGCTCTGGGATTCCATGAAGCTCTTGCTTCATGGATAAATCAAAATGAACCGAATTGTCGAAATCGGAGAAGCAAACACGATTGGAAATGTTCGGCGAAGGGCTGACATCCTGTGTTATGTACAAATGGTACAAGGTCATGAAGCGGGTTTGAGTATTCAACTCAAGGAGCTTCTCAAAATTTTCGATCACCTGGGGGTTCATAACTTCACACCTGGTGAGGAGCCGGAGAGATAATTCTGAAAACCGATCCGAGAGTGGCAACATGCCAGCCAGCACTTCAAGACTCATGGTGTGAGTCGAGTGCATGCAACCTAACGCGATACGAAGACACCGATACTGAATACGTTCCAGTTTAATGAAGTGCGACCGAGCCGCTGACTGAAAACAAAAACTACCGTATTCCATAATTGTCCGGTACAACGTTAGAAGATCTTGCGGATGCGCTCCCCACCAGGTCCCGGTAATTGTGCAGAGAAAATTGACCCTCTGCTGGCACTTTCGCTTCAGATACTCAATATGGGATCTCCAGGTGCACTTAGAATCGAACCAGACCCCAAGATATTTAAATGACATAGAATGAGTTATCGGCTTACCCCAAATTTGAAGCTTCGGTTGTGCTGGGTTATGCTTCCTAGAAAAAACTACCAACTCAGTTTTCTCCGTAGAGAATTCGATACCTAGCTCTAGAGCCCAAGTAGACAAATTGTCTAAGGTATCCTGTAAGGGTCCTTGCAGATCGACCCCATTGGGTCCCGTGACAGACACTACGCCGTCATCTGCAAGTTGTCTCAACGTACAGTTGTCACTTAGACAACCGTCAATGTCTTTGACATAAAAATTATACAAAAGGGGGCTTAAACATGATCCCTGGGGGAGACCCATGTAGCTAAATCGTGAAGCTGTAGAGGTTCCATGAGACAAGCTCATATGTTTCTCTGACAGCAAATTGTACAAAAAATTATTCATTAATGGTGAAAAGCCACAAGCGTGGAGTTTATCTGAAAGAACTTCAACAGATACTGAATCAAAAGCCCCCTTGATATCCAAGAATACAGAAGCCATTTGCTCTTTTTTAGCAAAAGCTAACTGAATATCCGTGGAAAGTAACGCGAGACAGTCGTTCGTTCCCTTACCCCTACGGAAACCATATTGAGTATCTGAAAGCAGGTTGTTCGTCTCAACCCATTTGTCCAGACGGAAGAGGATCATTTTCTCCAACAACTTTCGAATACAAGATAACATCGCGATGGGTCGATAGGAGTTGTGGTCGGACGCGGGTTTGCCAGGTTTTTGAATGGCGATAACTCTCACCCGCCTCCAATCTTCCGGTACAATGTTGAGCTCCAAAAACTGATTAAACAAGTTCAACATGCGCCTCTTCGCGACGTCTGGAAGGTTCTTAAGCAAGTTGAACTTGATTCTATCAGCTCCTGGAGCCGTATTGCCACACGAAAGGAGCGCGAGAGAGAGTTCTACCATTGAAAAAGGTTGGCTGATCTCATCTATCGGATTCTCGGTTTCGCGAGGAATGATCCGTGCCGGCACAGAATCTGGACAAACTTTTCGCGCGAACTTGAGGATCCATTGATCCGAGTACTCTTCGCTCTCGTTGTTCGTAGTTCGGTTACGCAATCTTCGCGCCGTGTTCCAAAGAGTACTCATCGACGTCTCGCGCGATAGCCCGTCCACGAATCTTCGCCAGTATCCGCGTTTCTTGGCCTTGATGAGGCTCTTAAGTTCACGTTCAAGAGCCGTGTATACTTCGAAGTGCTCAGGTGTTCCACGTCTACGGAAAACTTTAAACGCGTCGGACTTTTTACGGTAAACCTCGGTGCATTGCTGATCCCACCATGGAGAAGGAGGTTTCCTGCGAAATGACGTCCCTGGAACTGGTCGAGTTTGAGCTTGAAGCGCGCTGTCTAAGATCAGGTTGGAGAGGAAGTTATATTCTTCTAGCGGTGAAAGTCTTTCTACCGTCGTTACGGCTTCATCTACTGCTGTCCTGAACTTTGTCCAATCGATGTGACGGGTAAGATCATACGTGACGTTTACAGATTTCGACGGATTGAACCCGGTGGCAACCGAAATTTTTATGGGCAAGTGATCACTACCGTGGGGATCTTGAATCACATTCCATGTGCAATCCAACGATAATGAATTCGAACAAAGTGTGAGGTCTAATCTACTGCCAACTGAGGATGTTCCAGCCAAACGTGTTACTTCTCCATTGTTAAGAACTGTCATATTGAAGTTGTCACAGAGGTCATATAATAAGGAAGACCGGTTGTCGTCGTACAGTTCTCCCCAGCCTGTACCGTGAGAGTTAAAATCTTCCATGACCAACCGCGGAGCAGGAAGAACCGAAAAAATATCTGAAAGTTGTTTCTGGTTTATTGGGGCTCTAGGAGGAATATAAACGGAAGCAATGCAAAGGCTTTTATTTTTAATAACAGCCTGACATGCGACAACTTCAATACCTGGAATAGGAGGAAAATTCACTCTATAGAAGGAGTAGCACTTTTTGATCCCCAGAAGTACTCCTCCTCCACGTGAATCCTCACGATCAAGACGAATAATATTGAAATCATGAAACGGAAGATCGATTTCGGAAGAGAGCCATGTTTCACAAAGAGCAAATGCATCACAACCGGTATTGTGAGTTAAAAATTTGAATGATTCCAATTTAGGAATCAAACTTCGACAATTCCACTGTAGAACAGTGATCAAATCCCCGACCTCATTTGGAAAATAATCCATCGAAGGAGATGATAGCTGCAAGGAGGGGCCACTTAATTGTCAATTGCTTCAAAAAAGTCTTCACTGTTGGAAGCATTGCCAAAACAATGCTTTTGAGAGGGTCAGAAATTTCGAGGTACTTGAAGATACCTTCGACAATGTTATCAAATGAGAACAGCCCAGTCGAGGAAGGGGCTTCTGTTCTTAAAATTGGGGCATCAGGGGTTTTGGATGTCCCCGGGAGAGATGGAAAGTCCTGGGTGTAGTTAGTACTACGAAAACCAGGAGGAATTGGATTTTCCTTTTTCCCACCTTTTTTTGAAATAGGCATGCTGGTCTCGGGCTTCTTTTCAGCAACTTTCCGTGGGCGGACGCGTCTTCGCTTCCTTGAAGCACCTTCCGGAAAAGTGAACGATGTTCCCTCTTCAGCCGAATCAAAGTCAGACTCGTCATCTGACAGAGGAGCAAAGGGATTTATATTGGCATTGGGTGATGGGGAGGCCTTTTTCACCATTTCGGCGAAAGATTGCCTGGAACGCTGTTTTAGCGAGCGTTCTATTTTTTTCCCCGTGTTGTTTGTACGCCGGGCACGAAGAGAGAGCATGAGGAGGAGTTCCCTTACAGAAAGCGCATTTTGGTGTGCTGTCTGCACAGGCGCCATCCTCATGTTTC
This sequence comes from Aedes koreicus, assembly GCA_024533555.2. Taxonomy (NCBI): domain Eukaryota; kingdom Metazoa; phylum Arthropoda; class Insecta; order Diptera; family Culicidae; genus Aedes; species Aedes koreicus. The sequence continues at coordinate 219,908 of JAHHFK020001210.1, forward strand.
TCCCCGCAGTTGGAGCAGCGTGCCTTATTGCCGCAATGGGAGGTCGTATGTCCCATCTGCTTGCATTTTTGGCAGATCATGACCCGAGGTACAAACAACCGCACAGTTAGTCGAAGTTTTCCCAACTCGACGTATTGAGGGAGGGCTGAACCTGAGAAGGTCACACGAAACGAGTCCGAGTTGGTAAATTTCTTTTACCCTCACTGATCGATACTGTGCCTAGTTTTTGCACATCCAGTATCTTGACTGAAGGAAGCAGAGGGTTCTTAAAGCGACCAACCCCTGCTTCAACAGGATCTCAGGGGTCAAGCTCGCTTCGGTGACCACCCCTTCAATCTCAATACCTCGAGCTGGGATGTACACTAAATACTCCAGTGTAAAAAACTGAGAGACAGCCATTTCGTTAGCTTGTTTAAGGTTGGACACAACAACTTTTAATTTATTGGGTCTCACCTTAATTATCTCGGTCACGGCCGAGAATCGTTTCGTCAGATCGTTTGAAATCTGGTATATATTGAGAGGTTTCGTTTTGGGCCGAAAATAGACAACCCAAGGACCAGCTGAACTATCTGGATAAGCACGCGATCGGGTAACTTTAAGAGCTACCCCATCATTTGGCGGCATGGATGAATCATCTTCCGACAAAGCATCCATGTCGCACCCGTGGGAGCTTATGATGCTCAACCACTAACGCAATTATCTACAATCAATCACAGATAAACAAACTAAACCTAAGCACACAACAAACTAAACCTAAGCACACTCTCTCACACGCTCTCACACACTCTCACTCACTCTCACTCACTCTCCACACAATACAAAACAATATATTCAGAAGAAAGAGAACAAAAGCTTATGTATATCACTGATCTGCTGCAGCCGGGCGACGAATGTGCTGCTGTCGAACGACGATTCGTGGCCGCGTGTGCCGGCTAGACGTTGAGCTGAACGATGATGATAATGATGACGATGATGATGTTGCTGATCGGTGGTGGTTAGCAGATGATCGACTGCACGCTACACACGATGGACTGCTGGTGTGCGTGCCGTATAGATGCGGAGCAATATGGCGTTTAGGTCGTGGCAATATCGCTAATTGCAATTAATGACGTTGTTGCACTGTTTAACACTCAACGTTTTCTACTTCAGAAAACTAAGACTCGATTTCACTCGCGACTCAGAAAAAAAAATAGCGCTGAAGGCTTGAAACAACTTGTGAAAAGCTTCCAAAGCAACGGAAAGCTGACCGAACGAACTGTTCCGTTCGCTTGTTCACTGGGCAAAAAAAAAAAATGAAATACGGTGTTGTAAGAATCCGTATTAAATCGATTAAGCCAATCTTTGGTGTCCAAAGTTTTGAAAAAATTTCTATAGGTGATGCAGAAAATGGTTTGATCGTTATGGATCAAATCAGAAATGACGGAGGAAGATAAATGAAACAAAAAAAAACAAAATATTTTATTCTAATTAACCTTACTCCCTTGCTTGTGATCACGATTCTGTAAAACGTTTCGTAGAAGCCAGATATCCAAGAGCATACCATGATGCCTTCATTAGAAGTATTTCCCTATTACGACGGAGGTTGTGCGAGACTTGCGAATCTGGTCAGGTGCAAACCTAGCTTCTGGGTAAGAATCTCAATTTCTGAGTTAGTAGGTACTTTGTTTCAACTACTTCTCCAGACTAAAGTATGACATGTTATAAGCCTAAATCATGACTATTTTCTGAATGATAATTATCGCACTTAGGAGGACGTAAATTCAATGATCGATCTTTTTCACCGATTTTATCTCGTTCTCTGACCTTCTGGTGAAACCTCCGAACTTTTTCATGAGCATCTGGTATCCTAATGGGATTTTTTTTTCAGAAATGAGGATTATTTTTTTGATTTTTTGGAGGATTCTCTGAGCTTTGGATGAATTCTCGAAAACTTCTTCGAAGTATTTATGAATTTTTTGAAGTTTCTTGAACTTCTCTGCTAAACTTCAGTGAAAATTTCTCTCCGAACAAATCTGTCAAACAAGATGAGATAGAAACCAAAGAATTGTAATTCCTACCATGAGATTGTGTCCTAACTCATAGTACGATGCAAACGGTTGGGAAGATGGTGTTAACCACAATTGAATATAGCGTCATGGGCAATGAATATCATTATGGTCATATGAAATTTTTAAGTATAGTCTGCTTGTTCGGTTCGTCTGTGATTATCATTTGGATTTCAGGAAAATTACGTCATGAACCGCTTGGCAGTCGTCATGAACCCTATGACATTCACACCTAACAACCCAACTTACCTTCCAGGCTTTTTGAGAAACATCTCCTTAAACTCCTTTGGTATGTTTTATTCTGAACTTAGTTTCTTCCTAAACTTCTGATATGCCCCATCCTGAACTTCGAGAAAAAAATTACTGAATTTTTGGGAAATTTCTCTGGAATTTGTAGGAAAATCCGCTTAAATTTCTTGGAAGTTTCTTCCTGAGCTTCCGAGAATTCCTCTTCAAAACTCAGGAATGTTTTCTTCAGAACTTCAGGGAAGTTTGTAACTAAATTTCTGAGAAATTACTGCTAATACGAAGCTCCTCCTATGCTTCTGAAAAATGACTTCCTGTTCTTTGAAGGAGTTTCTTTCAGAACTTCTGGGAATTCCTGAACTTCGAGAAAGCCTCTCTCTGAAGTTCTGGAATGTTCCCTTCTGAACTTCGGGAAGGCTCCAATCATTTTCGAGAATTTTCTTCCATAACTTCTGGGAAGTTCTCTCTTGGACTTCTAGGACGTATCAAGGACGTATGAAGTTTGTGGAAGTTTTTTCCATTTTTGTTTGATAAATTTCTCCAGAAGTACACAGAAAATGAATATTAACACACGCGTAAAATTTTCCCTCGTTTAATTTTAAGCCGAAGCAAGCGTAAACAACGTATTTTTTTAGCAATCTTCCATAAAACAGATCTGATTCCAGCGATTAATATTTATTTAAATAGCCATACATCGTATTTACGATATGACTTCATCTACAACATTTCGCCAATATACTCGGTCTATGGCTGCCTCTCTCCAACCTCGTTAACGACCCACACTCGCCAGATCCTGTTGCACCTGGTCCGCCATCGTGCTCGCTGTGCCCCACGCCTTCTTGTACCGGCCGGATTCGAGGCGAACACCATTTTTGCAGGGTTGTTGTCCGGCATTCTCGCAACATGCCCTGCCCACCGTATTCTTCCAGCCTTCGCGACCTTCTGAATGCTGGGTTCGCCGTAGAGTTCAGCGAGCTCGTGGTTCTATATTTGTCGAAGACAGTGTACACTTTTATTCATTCTGTGTGATTGTATACAGCCATTACCACTTTGGCCTGAAGGAGTTAATATACTTTTTAAGACAAGGTTTAACATTTATGAACGTATGTGGCCCGAAATCAACAATGTTCTGTATTGAAATTGATGCGTAGAAATACTTCCTATCGCTTGGTGTAAATTTTTTGAAAATCTTTTGAGAAATGACTGAGATACTCAAAACCTGACCACTTTTCGTGACGGTCGCAATGCGATTTTTTAATGAATTGTACCCTAGTATAGATAACGAAGACGTAGGCCTACGTCAAAAGTCTGGTTTGCAGAACTCGTTTATAAAATATTGCCAATGCCTCAACCCACCAGCCGTTGCATCCAGTGAAAGCTCCAAGTATATTGTGAAAATCGCCAAGTTACTTCAGTTGATTCAGGTCAACTATGATCTTCTTATTGACGAATGGAACTTGTTAAAATGCTAGGTGCTGACCTTGAGTACAGAGTACAGAATTGAGGGGTATTGGAACCAGTTGTTTACTAAGAAAACGGCTGTAGATGAGCCTAAATACCCTCAGGTGATTAAGGTAGTGAAGTCAGAAGTAATTCTAGCACAGGCCATGGTGGAAGGCGTTTCAACCGTACGTATAGACCCGTCTTCGCAAAAACGATCCTGTACGCCGCCAAAGATGGTCCTAAGCACCCGGCGTTCGAAAACACCAAGTGCTTGCAGGTCCTCCTCGAGCATCGTCCACGTCTCGTGCCCGTAGAGAACAACCGGTATTATCAGCGTTTTGTACATGGTACATTTAGTGCGGGGGTGAATCTTTCTTGACCGCAAGTTCTTCTGGAGCCCGTAGTAGGCACGATTTCCACTGATGATGCGTTTTCGGATTTCACGGCTGTTGTTGTTGTCAGCCGTAAGCAAGGATCCAAAGTAGATGAATTCTTCCACCACCTCGAATGTATCCCCGTCTATCGTAACACTGCTGCCTAGGCGGTCCCTGTCGCGCTCGGTACCTCCTGCTAGCATGTACTTTGTTTTCGACACATTCACCTCCGGTCCGACTTTCGCAGCTTCGCGTTTTAGGCGATTGTACATTTCTGCCACCGTTTCAAATCTTCTGCCGACAATGTTCATGTCATCCGCAAAACAAACGAACTGACCGGATCGAGTGAAAATCGTACCCCGGCTGTTGAGCCCGGCTTTTCGCATGACACCTTCTAGCGCAATGTTGAATAACAGGCACGAAAGTCCACCACCTTGGCGTAGTCCCCGGCGTGATTCAAACGAGCTGGAATGTTCGCCCGAAATCTGCACGCAGTTTCGCACACCATCCATCGTAGCTTTAATCAGTCTAGTGAGCTTCCCGGGAAAGCCGTTCTCGTCCATAATCTTCCATAGCTCTATGCGGTCGATACTGTCGTACGCCGCCTTGAAATCGATGAACAGATGACCTGGTATTCGCGGCATTTTTGGAGGATTTGCCGTACAGTAAAGATCTGGTCCGTCGTTGATTCCAGCGATACCTGGTTTAAATTTACATAAAAGACCCCTTTAATGTATGCCAAATCTAGCGTTCCCCTTATGTACATTCGTTAATACAACAAATTAAATGTTTTTTTTTTTTCAAACTGTGTTGGTAGTGCCTTCTCTGGTAAGTTTCTTCCTGAACTTCTGGGAAGTTTTTTCCTGAGCTTCTGAAAAGTTCCATCTTTAATTTTGGGGAAATTCTCCGGAACCTCTGAAAAGTCCAGCATAAACTTCTGAGAAGTTCACTTCCGCTTCCCTAAATTTCTTCCTTTACTGAACTTCGAAGAAATACTCTCCTGAATATCTAGGAAGTGTGCTCTTGAACTTCGGGGATGTTTGTTCCTCAATTTCTGAGGTATTCCTGCTTGACATACTATGTAGTGCTCCATATACTTTTGAGAAGTTTCTTCCTCATCTTCGAGGAAGTCTCTTTCTGAACATCGATTTTCTTCCTGACTCTCGGATGTCTCCTTCTGATCTTCTAGGAAGAGTCCTCTCAATTCTGAGTAGTTTCTTCCTATACTTCTGCATATCTGGGACAAATTTCATAAACCACTTTACGCGAGCATAAATTTCCAAACCAAAAGTGCAAATGTACTGAAATGATGCTTTTAGAAACACTTTTGAAAAAAATATCGGAGTTCTTAAATAAATTTCACAAGTTCACTTTTACGGTTGATTTTGATTAAACCGTGAGGCCATCAACTGAGCTTAATCACAAAAGTAATAGTATTCAAACGAAAAATTAAAGCTTGGTCAATGTCCTACCACTTCTGCTTAATATTACTTTTGTTAGCTCCAAATCCACAACAGCCTCTGGCGATGACCACGAAAATTTCATCAGTTCGATGATCCGTTTAAACGTGGACATTGTATGCTAGAAGTAAGTTTTTTTCTGTGAATTCCCCAGCAAAAAAATAATAACTTAGTGTATCTATTACCTTACTCAGCCAATTATCACTTCCAGATGGAAAACGTGTTTCAAAACAAATTCTTACTTGACAGAATGTGACAGGTCAGTCACCAACAAAGGGTGGATCGCTCAGCACACTTTCTTCCTGTGCTAGTTTGTTTTAGTGTTTCTAAAAGCGTTGTAATGTTCTGGGTGTTTCCGCAAGGTGCCAAAGGTGCCGATGTGTATACAGTCCATTTTTTTTATTTTTTTGCAACGCCTAGTAAACAAGTTTCTTATTTCTCAAAGCTCAACTGTCAAAAGTGTTCCTCAGTGTGCCATGGATTGAAAATCCGCAGTTGTAACAAATTCGTCTAGTTTGTAATACATCGTGGCTGGAACACTGTTCTATGCGACTTACCCTTGGTCACCAATTTTTGAGCGGTCGACTGATTCGACCTACTCGACAAAATTTCGTCGATCTAAAATAATAGATTTTGGCATCTGTAATAGTAAAATAGACCTGTAGAGCTATGTGACGGTCGACTTTACTGTTGATTCGTGACTTCTTTAATTGGGCCCCTATGGGGGGTTCCACGTGGGGCACATGACCTATTATAGCTAATCTACGAAATAGTAAAGGACAAGGACGATTTCATTCTTCCCATTAGTTTAACAGTCATTTGCGTCTAATATTTTTCATCAGCAAAATTCTGTAATATGATGTAAAGATAATTTGCAAGTCGCAATCTAAGCTACAACTTCTGTCAACAACTCAATTCTCGTTCTCTCTATCTCAAAGTTCTTATCGAATGTAATTAAGCATCACTGTAGTTAAGAATTCTCTTTGTTCGCTATGAATCAGAGATGTTAATTGTTCATAGAAGTTGTAGATTAGATTATGGCCTACAAATATTCCACACATCATTCAACAAAATTCTGCTGATGAACCCCGTTTTACATTACTTGTCTCCTATATAGCCCATTAGTTACCAGCTCTAACCTCTTGACTGAAGTTTTACCCAACAATCCCTTTTCCGCCTCTCCACAGCCAGCGGACATCATCGTCTTCCCGGAGTTCACCCTCAACACCATCTCGGATCCAGTGTACGTCCCGAACCCCAGCCGGAACCTCGTACTCTGCCAGGAAGATGCACCCCGGGACCTGTTGTCGCACCTGTCCTGCCTGGCAGCCGAAGTCGGCAAATACCTTGTGATAAATCTTTCGGAGATCTTCGACTGCGAATCGATTCCCACGGAAGACCCCCGACCATGTGGCCCACACGGGTTCCATCGGTACAATACCAACCTAGTTTTCGATCGAAACGGAGCTGTGATAGCGCGGTACCGCAAGTTTAACCTCGCCAGTGAAAACGGTACCAATCGGACGTACGTGCCGGAGATTGTAACATTCGAGACTGATTTCGGTGTGACGTTCGGATTGTTCACCCGATCTGATGTGTTGTTTGCGAGACCAGCCCTGGAACTGGTCAAACGTGTTGTGAAAGATTTGATCATGCCCGCTAAGTGGGGTTTGGAACTGCCGTTCCTCACATCGACGCAAATCTACGAAAGCTGGGCACACGCGAACAATGTCAACCTGATCGTGGCGGGAGCCAACTTCGAAGCAGATGGCAGCACCGGAACGGGGGTGTACAGTGGAAGGAGCGGAGCTGTACTGTCTTTCGTAACCGGTGAGCCCACCAGGTAAGTTTCCCGTTGCTGCAATCTTAACCTAATGCAACGTTAATCTTTACTTTTTATTGTAGGAGACTTTTCGCCGTTCGGGTACCCAAAGACCCCGGAAATCTCACTCCAAATCACATTCCATCGGATAGTTCCAACACGGAATCCGGTCGTTTGCATGGCAAATTTCTCGAGGGCATCCATATTTCCAGTGACGACCTGGAGCAGTTCACCACGATGCAAATCAATCCGGAGCGCTACCATGACCACATTGGTCAGATAATCTGCAATGGAGACTTCTGTTGTGACTTTAGTGTTACGTTGACTATTGTTCCAGACCGGGATGTAACCCATCACTACCGGTTCGTCGTGTTTGAAGGAACTCGACGGTTAGCCAGCCATGAAGATACTCACGTCTCCACCTGCGGAATTATTACTTGTCGCAATGAATCCCTAGTTAGCTGCGGTCTTCCGATGAACGAAAACTCCAACTACCTCGAATTCAACGAAATCGTCATCGCCGGTCGGTTCCGAGCGAATGGAACTCTAGCCATGGCTAACTCCCTGGACGATATGCTGCATCCACTGGACGTGGATCAGTACACGATTTACTCATCGATGAAGTAAGTTAGGCGGCGGCTCGGTTGCGCACTCTCTAAAACTCGGTTTTGTCCACTTTCAGTTATTCTTCGAATCAGCAGGACGTTCGGCTTACTCTGTCAAGCGGCACCGTGGCCAATCTGCAGACGTTCGCCATCTACGCGATCAACCACGAGAACTTTGAGTACTTCAATCCGCTCGAAGCTCCCCCAGAGCCGACTACGGAGAGTCCTCCCGACGCGAAGGACACTGTGCGGGGCGAAGGCCTCGACAGTAGTGGAAGTTCAATGACTTCCTGTGCGGTTGCATTGCTACTGCTGCTGCTGCTGATCAGCATAGTTCTTCAGCGGCGAGTTTGAACGGTTCTGTGAAGGGAATTGTTTTGTATATTTTGTATTATAAATGAATAGGATAGTTGAAAGTGCATGCCAAATCGTTGATTGTAGTTATTGGAAACTAAAAGGGTTTTTAGGTATATTTAAGTGAAGAAAGATGGCATAGTTACCGCAAATCTTAAGAAAGATGCCGATCGAGAAATTTAAGTTTTAGATAGGTATTTAAATTGTTCGAATGAGGAGCAAAAGATAAAGCGCTATTTTAAAAGCAATAAAAGTCATAGTATAATTTTGAATTTGTGTCTCATAAGCTTTATTTTTGTAACAATTATCAAGAGAAGTACTTCGGTGGTACATTTCATGGATATCTCTTGAACGCAACCAGACGTGCTATGAAATGGTGGACGAGAATGACCATTGAGTACCTCCTAGTGCAGGAGGATTTCACTGCAGCGTACTCGTACTTTGTCCGTTTTCTCTAGAAGAAAGGATGCTTTGTTGATGAAATTTGTAGATTTTTGTTTTTTTTTCGTTTAAGTTGATGTATTATTCTTTTAGAAGTTCAAAAAGTATTATATACAGTAAACATATTCTGCCAAGCTTCCGTTTTACCGAACCCAAATTGCCGGGTCTTTCGTTTAACTCCTGCCATCAGATTCAGCACAACCTTGTTCGCCGAAGACCACCAGTTTGCGTTAACTTGCTTCTCGTTTTCATCGGCGTTTTTTTTTTTAGGTTCCGCTTGACGACAGCCCAATATATCATGATTAAGTGGAACTCTGATGTGTTCGATAGGATCTTGTTTTTGAGCACCTCCCGCGGGTTGTTGGCTGCATACCATTCCATGATCTTTTTGCCATAAATGCAGGATGTCAAATTCAGTCAAAACATCACGGATCAATCAACATCAGGAAAGGCAGCATGGCAGCAGACGGTCGACGATCCCGCGAGCAATGGAAATGTTGCTTTTCAAGTCACAGGTTCCAATTAGGTAGCCTACCGAATCAAATATTTCTTACCAAACTTTGACAGTTTCATCCGCTTGCAAATGCCACTTTCTCCTTCCTGCTCAGAAAGCTGTTTGAAGTCTGCTTTTACGAAGGTTTCATCAGGATTGCCCTGTACAGCTTCCGGAATCGTGTTTTGGCCATCTTGTGTTTGCAAATCATGTAGATTTTGTGTCACTAAGCTCGAAGCACGGTTGCTGAAGACACTAACAACCTGTTTGCGACATCTCGAATGGAGAGATTGAGATCCTCTTTAAAAAGCTGGGAACTATTTTTGTCGTCGCTACCATGAGCGGTTCTTTCTTATTTCAATACCTTCAATCCAGTCGAGCACTCGACACTGAAGAAGTCTGTAAGTCGCAGACGAAATAGGCCTATCTGTCAAAAGATAACCTATCTGTAGTGGAATTTAACGGAATTTGCTAGCGTTTACTACTGATTGTTTAAAAGGTGTTTCAGTTTTTAATTTTTTTTTTTTTTAGAAAAAGTGATCAAGTGAAGTGTCAATTTAAATTTTCCTAATTTTTCAACCTTCAATCTGTTGTGGAAGATTAATTTAGTATGTCTTGAAATCTTTATCATGAAATCAATAAAGTGTTAGGGGAGATTTTTTTTTCTTTATATTAATTTAAATTATCTGTTCTTTCTCAATTAAAATCTCTTTATGAGTTCAAGATTTTCTAACATCGCTCGACACGTAGCTCCCGGATGCGGTTGGTAATCATGTGAGTTATTTTCCGTGCCCCCTACTTCTATGCCGTAGAGTCGCTGATTCCGTGTCCCTTCGCCATTTTCCTCGTTGAACGCACCGGTTTCGCCCGAATCTTCCTTTTGATGGCAGCGACAACCCTCGGAATCTGAGTTGACCTCGGACGACTTTCGCGGATATTTGTCATTTATTTTCTCGGTTTATGATCCTTTTCATGGTCCACCGTGACACACCCAAGGCGTTTGAAATGTATTTTTCCAACATTTGCGCTTGGGACAAATCACGAATACGCTGCCAATTCAAAACTTTGAATCCGCTAACACGCCTCGTTGAAGTTTATTCCATCGTTGAATTTATAACAGAAAGCGATTACAAGCAAACAGAAACAAATAAATGAGATATCAGTCACTCAGTCAGCTTATAGTACCTATTCGACCAAATGACGCATTCGGTTTAATGACCCATTCGGCCTACTGGCATTCAGCCTAATTACACATCCCCGTTACACCCCGTTCACACTACAACTTATATTACGTGATATAGACTATCTTGATATCAGCATCTATACATCTAGTTTTCATTGGAAATAATTTGCCTGGCATTTGATATCAAGATACTCTATATCACGTAATAAGGGGGTAGGGGAGGGGGGTTGATAACGATAACCCAGAGACGCGTGGCGAAAATAACGGTTTAGTCATCAGCACGGATTTTGAGATATTTGAAATGCAACTGGCAACCACATTTTTTTCAGAGGATTCAAATGACAACGACGTTTATTGGACAGAGGACTAATTTACATTAGAAATTGACAAGTTGATACGTCGACATGCCATTTCCTACAAGATTCACTCAAATGTTAGTACGTGTGACAATATTGATTCGAAAATGAATCAATGTTGAGTTAAACACGACTGTTCGTACGATTGTTGATCTGTCAACACATGTCCCATGATGTAATATTTTCTAGATTTGATGTAAAACCGATCATGATGCGAAGTAGAATCCAAAAGTACAAAAGAAATTACAGATGGCTCGCAACATGCAAATTGTTTCACGATTGACGATGACGATGACCGTTTGATGATGCTCGGGGTGACGGCAGCTGTTTCGATAAGGTGGACGGCAATTCAGCGCCAACATTTGATTAGGGCGAATCTGCTTTTGTAAACAAACACTTTGTCTGCTAATTTATCGGAAGTTGAATATAATTCATTCAAATTGAATATATAAGGGGATAGACATGAACCTCCTTTTCCTTAAAGAGTGCTTAATTTGTATTTGTGACCTTTTGTTCAAGAGAAAATGACTACGAAAGCCATTGTTTACAAAAGCAGATTCGCCCTAATCTAATGTTAGCGCTGAATTGATCAACGAAAAGGCGTTTTCGTTGTCGATTCGGCTGCGATAAATTCACCAGCAGGGATGGGCACTTTAAAGGGTGGTTCACATTTCGAAATATTTCTGATGCACTTTACCATCCTACGGTTTACGGAAAATCCTTACGTTGAGGGCATTTGCGAGCTAGGTGCTCCTCAGATCGTCAAATGAAGTACTGCCTTTTCTGACTTGTTGGAGTCGGTGTGGGTCTCTTCGACGAACCGGGCTGCTGCTCCATTCTGACTGGATTTGTGTTGCGTGGAGTAAGGTCAATACGATTCATGTCCATTGACTTCCTAGTATCCATTGATTTCCGTCCTGGGGTCTTGCTGCTTGCAAACCGTCCGGTGACGTCTGCATCTCGCTTTTCGACATCCTTAGTCGCTCGTTCCACCCGGATTAGCGCGCTCAGGAACTGGGGCAATGTTAAGGCAAGATCTTGCGCCATAACTGCATAAGTCGCCATAAGTCGATGCATATGGTAGGTCCTTAATCAGATAATGTTTGATTAGATCATCCGATAGTCTTATCTTTCGGCCCAGTGCAACGGTTTCGTGGAAATATGATTCCACCGACTGATCCGGCTTCCGTTTTAAATTGAGAAGATTTTTGTGGATACCAGCTGTGTCGACGACAGTAGGGAAATTTTCTAAAGTTGCGAAGCTCCTGCTTGCAGCCATCGAACCAGAACTTTGCAGGACCTTTAAGTCGCATACAGGCATATAACAAGGTCCGTCGTTGATCCCAGCCGAAGATCTCGGCCATGGAGTCTATTTCGTTCAGCCACTCTTCTGCACACGAGCCGCGATTAGTGTCAGGATCGAATTCTGATATGGTAGCCTCCACTTCATTCGAACGCATCGCGAGACCCGCATCATTATTGTCGTCATGGGCAGCATGTCATAATCAATACGCAATCGGTTCATACTGGTAATTCACTGTTAAATATATGAGTCACGTCCCAATATCATGACCGGATTCTGCACTTACCAACAACCGGAACAAGTTTCGGAACAATACAACGAAGAAAATTTGTGATTACTAATCACCAACAGGAGGCTGAAATAGTTAATACAAATTTCTTTCTAACGTGTACTTAGATTTCTTTTTTTTTACTTACGGCGAACTTTATTCAAAGCCTTCTATTATAGCTACAAATGTCTTGTTTTTTACCACGACTAAACTTTAAATTTAAACAGGTTTCCTATCCGAAAATCAAAGCGTCCGTGCGACGGTAGAATTGTTTTAGCAATGGCGTCTTTTAGGCTGTTTTATCGTAACTCGCTCTGTCAGAGTCACGCATACACATCTGCACACAAACGCAACGCCGGATCAAGTTATCCCATCACGAACATTCTTGCATACACTCTTCACATTCATGGGCGCCCGAAACACACACACACATATACACCCACAATCGTCAACACAGTAGGACCAAGAGAATGTCAATATGGATACAATAAGTTCATTCCAGTGTTCACGCATTTCTCTTCATAAAGGTACCGGAAGTAAATACAAGCGCTATTACCTTGCGCACCAATACAATGCAAATTAATTATCGAGAACTTGTCGAAGTAGCCATTGCAATAAAAACCATAATGGCTCTTAAATCCACTTGAGGCAGTTTTTTTTTGCTCCATTATACTCACCACTAATGGAACCTATTCAAAACTTTTTACCATATTCCTCTTTTGCGAATCGTAGTTTTCTCAGTCGATATAATCCCACTTCTGAAATGTAGACATAACTTCTTAACTTAAACACACAAAACGATTAAACTAGCCGAGCCCCGGCCTTTTTCGACCGCCTCTTGATTAATAGGTAGCTTCGACACGACTGAATAAACCAGTTTACAAAATAAATCAAAAATGATGAACTTTATAATTCGACTAATGTTTCTGATGTGAAATTTTATGCAGAATTAAAATAGAACAGGCTTCGAGATATGGATAAAAGTTGATTTTTTAGTAAATGAACAAAAATACATTTACTTAAAATAAAATATCTCCAACGCGTGTGATCCAATTTCAAATATTTTGTCATCAAATGAAGCAGACTTAAATTTAACACTGATCTTCTGAACATTGCAAATTCTAAGAGTAATAGTTTCGACGCTATTTATAAGTATATATATATATTTTTTTGGAGATTTGTAAAAAAAATGTGCAAAGCACATGATTAATACCAAAATAACGTTAACAAAAAATATTGCATGTGTAGCTTAAAGTAAAAAAAACGAAGAAAATTAGGGCTTAATGGTGAAAATCGGTTGAAAAATGAGGAAGTTATGCTGGTTTTTGGCAAAAGTGCAGAAATGCGAAAAAAAAGAAATACGCCCATCTCTCTCTCTCTCTCCTCCTCTCTCTCTCTCTCTCTCTCTCTCTCTCGCCTCTCTCTCTCTCTCTCTCTCTCTCTCGCTCTCTCGCTCTCTCTCTCTCTCTCTTTTTCGCTCTCTCTCTCACTCACACACTCTCTCTCTCTCTCTCTCTCTCTCTCACTCTCTCTCACACACACACACACACACACACACACACACACACACACACACACACACACACACCATTTTCTTGAGCACTATAGGCAAATTTCTTTAAAACAAGTTTATTACAACTTAAAAATGATGCAGACTTGAGCTTCTTCGTTTATGCGTCATTTTGGTTTCTCTAACTAGAAACAAACTGTAGTCACCCAGCATTGATTCGTCCCAAAAGCCTTGATATCGTCGTTCTATTTGCTTCATTTGTTGGTGGAATCGTTCACCGTGCTCATCACTTTCGTCGCCAAGATTCGGTGGGAAGAAATCCAAATGTGAGTGGTGGAAACGGATTTTCAATGACACGTTTACACCTATAGTCATGAAAAGCAAGGAGTTATAAACTATGTACATGAAACATGGGTAACTTGATAAGTTATTTTTAGATTTAATATTACCTAATTTCTTATAGTTTTTTCAGCAAATTCTCAATAACTTCTACATGATCCGCACTTCTAGTGTTTCCTAGAAAATTCGTAACAACCAGTGGAAATGATTTCCACGCTTCTTGCTCATCAGGAGCCAAAACATCGAAGAAATGTTTGTCCTCAATCATTTTTTTTATTTGAGGACCCACGAAAACACCTTCCTTAATCTTTGCATCCGAGATGTTTGGGAATACTGATTTCAGATATTGAAATGCGGGTCCATTCTTTTCCAACACTTTTACAAAATTCTTGAAGTTTCCAAGTTTTATATGTAACGGTGGGAGAATAATTTGATCTTTATCCACGAGAGGAACACATTTCACGTTTTCTTTCCCAAGAGCCAAACTTGTCCTCTTTGGCCAGTCTTTTTGAACGTAATGCTCCTTACGTGCTCGGCTGTCCCATTTACAGAGAAAGCACATGTATTTTGTGTACCCCTGTTGTAACCCAGTCAACATGGCAACAACCTTAAGATCGGAGCAAATATTCCAAGAGTGTTGCTTATAATTTATCAAATTCAGCAGCAGCGCCATTGATTCATACGATTCCTTCATGTTAACAGCATGAGCCAGCGGTATCGAGGGTTTCCTGTTTCCTCGATGCAGTAAAACTGCCTTCAAACTCAGTTTACTGCTGTCGATAAACAAACGCCATTCACTTGGATTGTGATGCTCCCCAAACTCTTCGAACAAACCGTATACATCTCGGCAAAAACTAGCGTTATTTTGTTTGGAGAAGTATTTAGCGAAGTGTTCTTCACGATTTCTGTAGTACGAAATTGTCACACCAGGCTCTAATAAATTTCTTTAATAAAAGAAATTGTCACACCAGCTCTAATAAATAAAATAACCAGGCCCTTATTGTCTTTGTTTTTTCTATGGCTTTAAGCTACATTTGCAATATATTTTTTTGTTGACGTTATTTTGGTATTAATCATATGTTTAGCACAATTTTTTTACAAATCTCCAAAAAAAAATCGCAAAAATATATATATATACTTATAAATAGCGTCGAAACTATTATTCCTAGAACATTTCAATGTTGAGAAGATCAGTGTTAAATTTAATTCTGCTTCATTTAATGACAAAATGTTTTAAATTGGATCCCATGCGTTGGAGATATTTTATTTTAAGTAAATGTGTTTTTTTTTTTTTAAAAAAAAAATTATTTCCTTTTTTTCCTATCTCTAAAAAATTTTTTTTTTTTTTTTTTTTTTTTTTTTGTTTGATTATAAATAAAATTATATTATATGATGAGAAGATAGCCGAGTGAATGAATATATGTAAACTAGTGTAAAGTTTATACCAAACGGGAAGAACCCTCAGTGAATTAATTATAACACTTACACATACACGCATTACCCAAAGAACTTTGTATGGAAATAAATGATTATTAGTCTCGTAAAAGCATCCCGTGTGAATTGATGTGGCACGAAATCTTAGCGTGTGGCATGGGATCGAGACCGATGTGAACAAATTGAAAGGCTACATGGTCAATCGCCGGTGATATCCATTTAGCTAGAACTAAACTAAAGTAGCTATCGTTGGTATAGTGAACTAGTAAAGTCTTGGAAAACTTCTGCACTGGTTGAAATTACGAGGAAGCCAATGATCATCTGAGGACCGCGTGGTCGGATTGCCTCAACAACTTGGATATAGTCAATGCTGTGAATAGAAATGGTTATTGTGCTCCTAGAATAAAAGACAGAAAGCACAAGCTGTGTCGAGTTCTGTGACTGAGTGAGATTGGCGTTCGTAGTTCGTACCCACCGCCGGGGGCCGAAACTGGGTCGTCGGGTCGCCGTTTCAGAGATCTCACATTGGAGTGTGTGTTATGAGTGATAGTGAAAGCGAGTTCGCGTTCGAAGAAGCTCTAGGTCGTCAGAGTGTCGAGCGTGGTGAGGGTAGTAGCTCGGGAGTGTCCAATCAATTCAAGATCGAGTTACCTCCGAACGTTACCGATCGTAAAAGGGCAGACAAGCGGGCCACGAAATTGAAGATGGAAGACCAATACATTGCACAAATCGAAGCACTCAAACAAGAGCTTGCTCAGGCAAGGGAAGCTGCACAACATGGGTCGCAAGCGGTAGCCAGTAGTGTAAATAGCGCAACCGCAGTACGAGTCCCAGATTTTCGTGAACTGAAGGAGTATGTGTCAACGTTTGACCCGAAAATTCCTTCGTGTTTGTCGGCCGATACCTGGGTAAAATCTATTGATAACACTGGAGAAATATATGAGTGGTCGCAGGCGGTACGGCTACAATGTGCAAGATTGAATCTTGGGGGTTGTGCAAAGTTGTCTTTGGAAGGTTGCCCGAATTCCATGCGAGATTAGGCATCTTTTTAAGCAGAGATAGTAAAGGGCTTTCCATCCAAGAAAAATCCCATCTACTACCACAACTTGCTATCATCACGAAAGTGGAAGTTAGGAGAAACTGTGGAGGAGTACGTTTATGAGATGCTGGCCTTTGGAAGAAAAGGTGGATTCGATGAAGAGACCACAGTGACGTATATTACTAGTGGTCTTCGTCAGTACATGAAACGGTCAGGGATGACCATAGGAAAGGTGTCCACAGTGGAGTAGTTGCTAGAAGAGCTACGGTGGATCGATAGGGTCGATGCTGTAGCAATCCCCAGACCAGACACAAGCACATCCGCGTATATCGGACAAAGAAAAAGTGAACCATCCGGGGATGTTTGTTTTCAGTGCCATCAAGCTGGACATATTGCTCGGCGTTGCCCCAAAATGATGTGTCATCTGTGCAAAAGAGAGGGCCATATGAAGAAAGACTGTCCTACGGCTGGTTTCAAACAGGAGGCGAAATGCCAAACCTCCAGGCCGATGCGGGTGGTTGACCAGAAAAGTGCTTTTGTGAAGAATGTGCTGGTGGATGGGATTGCTATGAAAGCCTTGGTTGATACGGGCGGTAAAGTTTCCACTATACAAGAAAAGTTCGCGAAAAATGTTGGGGACATCAAACCTAGTCAGAAAGTACTTCGGGGATTCGGGAAAAAGGAAATCTACGTGACATCAAAAGTATGCGCTGATATGCAGGTCGATGGAGTGACTTTACCGGTAGAGCTGCAGGTGGTGCCGACCTGGGTTCAAGATACTGCAGTGATTTTGGGTGAAGATATAATCGATCGCGATGGATTAGTGATGGTGAAACGTAAGGGTGATGTTAGATTCGAATGGGAGGCAGCTCCAAAACCGCAACAATCATCCGGTGAACATTCTCGGGCGCGTGATAGTAGTAACGAGTCGTCGGTTGTTCGTATGTATACGATCGACGTAGAATCCAAAGTGGACACTATACAAGAAAGTCAGATCAACATCGATGGTCCGAGTGAATACAATAAGCGATTGTGTCAGATCATGAAAAACTTCAGAGACTGCTTTGCGGTACGTATGAGCGAGATGGGTTGTGCTACATCGACCGAAATGAAGATCAGCTTGATGAGTGATGTGCCAGTGTATGTAAAACCTCGGAAACTGGAATACGTTCGGGAAAGTGTTTTGAGTTAGTTGGTCCATGAACTGTTAGCAGCTGGGATAATAGCTGAAACTGAGTCACCATACAATAGCCAAGTGGTGTTGATTCCGACGAAAAACGATGAATTTCGGTTGGCTGTTGACTATCGGCTGCTGAACGCACGAACAGTTAAGGATAAATTCCCGATGCCTGATATAGAATCGTGCCTCCAGAAATTAGCGGACGCGAAACTGTTTATCACCGTCGATCTTTACAGTGGGTAGTACCAAATACCGCTAGAACCAGAGAGTCAAAACTACACTGCTTTCTCGACTGTGGATGGACATTACCGTTTTCTTTGCATGCCTTTCGGATTGACAAACGGATGTGCAGTGTTCCAAAGGGCGATGAATAAGATTGTGGAAAAAATGAGGAAGCAGAAAATCGTTGTGATTGCGTGCATCGACGATTTGATTTTGCCAGGAAACAGTGAAGAAGAATTGTTAACAAAATTTGAGCAACTGCTTATCGCATTGCGAGAAGGCGGGGTTTCCATTAATGTGAAGAAAAGTCAGTTCTTTAAGCGCCAAGTTGAGTTTTTAGGATTTGAAGTGAGTGCGGAAGGTGTGCGACCAGGGGAAAAGAAAATTAAAGCCGTTTCCGAATTTGCGGTTCCCAAGACAGTGCACATGGTTCAGCAGTTTTTGGCGCTGTCAGGTTTCTTCAGGAGATTCGTTCAAAATTACAGCATTATAGCGGAGCCCCTGTTCCGCTTGTTACGTAAGGAAGCTGAGTTTGTATGGACAGTTGATCAGCAGCGAGCGTTCGAGAGAATAAAAAAAACTGTTGGTGACCAGGCCCATACTCGTGCTGTACGACCAAACGACCAGTGGAGTTGCATACAGATGCTTCGAGTGCTGGTGTAGCAGGAATTTGGAAGCCAGTAAGCTACTTTAGTAAGAAGAACTCAAAGACTGAAGCTCTTTATCATAGTTATGAGCTCGAAATGCTAGCTGTGGTAGCGAGCGTTGAACGATTCCGACAATACCTAATGGGACGGTTCCGCCATTCGTGAAGCGTACTCGAAGCGAGAGCTAAACAAGAGAGTAGCGCGATACTTTCTAAAGCTACTGGAGTATACTTTTCGGATCGAGCATAGAGCAGGGCGTAAAATGCTACATGTCGACGCCCTAAGCAGGTCACCGACTGAAGAACCGCGGGAGATAGAAACCGTGGCTGAATGTATTATGGTGGTAGAGTTGTCCAACACAGATTTTCTCGTCAGCATGCAGCGGCAAGACAATCGATTGGTGGAAGTAATCGATAAGCTGGCACGTGATCCTAGGTGTGATGAAGATCGCCAGATACAACAGAATTACGTTTTGGTGAACAATAGGCTGTTTCGAAAAGTTGGTGAGAAAAAGTGCTGGGTAGTCCCGAACAATGTACGTTGGCGTATAGTGCGAAGCTATCACGATGAGAAAGGGCATTTTGGTGAACAAAAAGGATTTTCGATGATGCAAGAGTTGTTTTGGTTCCCGAAGATGCGGAAATACGTACGTACTTATATCGCGGCCTGCCCAAAGTGCGCGTTTTTTTAAATCGAAGCAAGGTAGGCCTGAAGGATTCCTCAACCCGATACCGAAGACACCTGTACCGTTCCACACGGTGCATCTGGATCACTGGGACCATTTCCCAGATCAGCAAAAGTAAATGAACACATTTTGGTAGTGATTTGTGGATTTACGAAGTTTTTGTTGATGAGGGCGGTGAAGTCTACAAATGCACAACTCGTAGTACTGATGCTAGAGGACATGTCGTGTGTATTTGGATTGCCTTCTCGTATCGTCACGGATCGAGGAACTGCGTTCACGTCGAATGCGGCAAGGAAGTTCTGTGAAGATTACCAAAAATAAAAATTCACAAAACAAACTCAACTTAAACTGCTTTGAAACACATAAGAGATTTTCACGTATGATTTATTGGATTTTCGATAGTGAAAACATAATAATTCACTTTGCACAGGTTTTGTTCCTTTAGCTGAGCCATTTGGAAAATATACAACCAAAACTCATAAATTTTCATTGAAAATTTTACCAATTGCAACATTTTTACTAAGTTATCCAGACAACAGGCCATAGTTGGGGATAGAGTTGTTAGTACCGGACCCTTTTTGTGAGTACCGGTAATTCGGTACTGAGACAGCCAGCACCGGTAATACCGGTAATTTACCGGTACCCTAGAATTTTTGAGAAAAAAAAAACTAATCGTAAAAAAAGGGAAATCTCTTTATTCGTTCAAGTTTAAAAATCTTCTTAGTCTTTGTTCTGATTACAAAAGTATGATTTCAAAATACAAAGAATATTTAATGTATTGTCTCCCATGCGAGACCGAATTTTAGTGGCAAAATTCCCAGACACAGAAAATGCTCTTTCAGAATCAACCGAAGTAGGGCGAACCGTACTCAGTGCTTCGAAAAGCATAGTCAAATACTTCCCTTTTATTCCTTCAGTTTCGAAGTATGTGAACTCATTCCGCATCGTTTTCTGGAATCCAGGCATCATTGCATTGACAGGGACTGCAGCAGCTGCCTTGAATTGCTGGAGTCTTTTTTCGAATTTTTCCTTTATGGTAAGATTATGGCAAACATCATCGTCTTCTTCATCCACGTTTGGTGATGACTCATTGATCGCGTCCTCAGCCTCGTTCGTAGTATTTAGCCGTTTGAGTATGTCGTCAGCCTGCTTGATTAAGATATTCCGCGATGTTTTGAAAAATATTCCAAAGTTGTTATTCGTTGACGTTTTGATTGCTGGATTGAACAAAAATGCGAAAAGATCAGCGTATTCAAACCGCCTTTCTTTGACCCGTTCTTTAAGTGCTTCGAATAGTTCGTTGGCAATGTTTGTGTTCTGGGATGTAAGCTGTTCGAGCATAAAGTGAAGCGCTACGTCTGCTTCGTATAAAGTACATGGCTGTCTACACAAATGCTCTACAGCTGCATTCACAGGTTCTAAAGCTTCGATTATTTCTCTAATCAATTCCATTTCATCGTCGGTAAAATGCACATTCACTTGTCCTTTGAGGTCGATCATCGCTTTCTGTATCGCTGTCCTGAGTTCGTAGAACCTTTTAAGCATGGCGAGCAAGCTGTTCCACCTGGTCTTACAATCTGCAATCAAACTCAGTTCTTTGCCATTATCTTCCCGAACATATTTCTGCAGAACGTCGTCGTTTTTGACCGGTGACTTTTTGAAAATCTTGACAATGTCACGAACTTTCTTAACGGTTGACAAGTATTGTGGCTGCATTGGAATATCAATTCCAAATTGACGGTCAAGCAAAAACGATTCCGTGCTTTCATCGTCGGAAGAAACATCTGAATCTGAACCTAAAAACAAAGTTAAATATTAAGAATATTGTTGTTAGAGTATTAATTTGTAAAATTTATATACCTTCAGAGTTCACAGCATATTCTGTATCTTGCGACGGCTTCTGATAAAGCACGCTTGTTTCGGCAAGATGAATGCCATGCGCAAGGCAAATATGGTAATCTACAGGTGTCAGCCTCCCCACCTTTTTCATCATTTGTGCTCCATCTGTCGTCATAGCCATTATATCGTAGGATAGCGACAATCCAAAGTCCAACAACTTTGGCTCCAACAGCTTAATGCATTGCTCGGCATTCATTGATCCATGAATCCGGGTGAGCCCCAAATTCCAAATCTGCTTGCATTCGTGAACATTAACGTTCATATAACGACGGTTCCTTATTGAAGTCCACTCATCAAAAGTAAGGCTAACTTTTTGGTGCTGTGCTTTTAATTCACAGAACTGCTTCTGGAACTCCCCGACCACGAACTTGTAATAGGCTTCCACTTTAAGCTTGATTCCGGTATGCGTCTTTGGGATGTCACTGAATCCTCGTGCAAGTAAACCCAGGCGGATGTCCTTGGAATTGCATATGGTATTGAACGAAATATTATCCTTTGCAGCCTTTGCAGATGTTCTTGAAAAATACTGAACGATTGTACTTCTTTTCACGTTGGACGACGATGTTGAAGGTTGATCGTTGGACACATCGAGAGGAGCAGTACGCTTTTCCAGATTGATGTCGTGCAAACTCTTGAGATGTTTCTTCATACCCGTTGTGCTGGAGCCTTCGCATTTTATCACCTTAGCGCACTTTGTACACTTTGCCGTTCCACGATTCTGTTTTCCTCCAAGAAAATAATACCACACGGACGTCTCAGAAACTCCTTCCTTAATGCGATCGTCAAACTCCATCATTTAATCAATAACTTCAACGAAATGAATCGAACTGTAATTAGCAATTGTGAACACAAACTGACAGTTCATTCAGAAGGCGACGAGAGCAGGGTAGGGATGCAATGAGAATTTAAGTAAGGAGTGGAGCAAACTCCATTGCATTGGTATTAGTAAATGCTTGAAAAGTAAACATTCATGGTGACTACGATGTTTCATGCGCGCAAAATAGTAAACGTATGAGGCTGACGTCACTAATTGTTGTAAATAATATAATAGTGACGCCAGCCTTCTACGTTTGCTGTTTGGCGCCCATGAAGCGGAAAAAACATGGTAACTCGGATCAATACATACAATCTACATTTCCTCACCTTTTTTTTACTTTCTCATTGGTAGGGGTGCTCAATGAGAATTTAATAAAGGTGAAGAAATGTAGTTTGTATGTATTGAACAAGTTACCATATTTTTTTCCGTTTCCTGCACGCCAAACAGTAAACGTAGATTAGTGACGTCACTAATTGTGTTTATTTATATTATTTCTTCTAAGTTGCTGTTTGGCGCGCATACAGTATCGTAGTTACCATGAATGTTTGCTTCTCAACTTGGGGACATAGAAAAAAATATGTCCCTAACATTGGGTTTACGGTTTTCTTGTTAAATCATTGTTATTTTATCTATGTGAACAGTAAATTTATTACGTGTGACTATTATCTGCACATCAAGGCTTCAATTTTGCCAAATTTAGATCATTTAAGGATCATGAAGATAATCTTTTCAGCTTAACCAGTGAAATCATATTGCCTAAAAATTTCAAAAAATCGAAAATAACACGGAAGTGAACAACAGAAAATTGATTAATAATGTCTGAACTCTGCTTCGAATTAAACCGGTTATATTGATAGCAACAAAGTTTTGTTTATTATCGCTGAATTAATGATATATTTAGTACATAGGCCGAATGAAGGGGCTAGGCTAACATTACATTCCCTTACCCTACTTCTTATGTTTCAAGTTGAACATCGATATTTTTTATTCAAATGGACGAAGTTTGTTTCCGCGCACGTTGGATTTTTAACGCGGGTGTCCAAAATCAATTTCCTTCTTTTGGATAAAACCTGTCACAACTGTTTTTAAGCTTAATTAAACATAACAAAACTTTTACCACCTATAGCTTCCCAAACAATGTGCTGTCGAAACATTCGAAAACCGAGATTTAAGTTTGAGTTGAGGATGAATCCAAATAGGAACAATAGCGTGAATGTCATTACAAACATATTAAGGGCTTACGCCGAAGCATTATCGACGGGAGCTATTACCTCAAAATTTAGAATTAATATAACTCATAATCTGTACTAGATATTGAATATTTCATCACATCCGTTTGTATGATAACTTGCTGTGAGCAATCTGATGGAGTTCAACTCGATGATCATTCACTAACAATCGGGACACATACATTTGAAATAGCGAGGTAAGTTTGTGAGAGAGAGATAAAAGATAGGAAATAATACATGGAGCAGCAATTCATCTTAAAATCTTTCAACCGCAAGCTTCAGTTTACGGCTACAGCTACATATGACTATCTTTTCCATCGATTGATGAAAGGTTAGCTTCCACTTTCGCTATCTAGCTACAGCTTTGATTTCAAGGCCCGATTTGTATACATTTTAAATGCTCAGACACGCTGGGTTTGTCTTAATGACATATCAGCGAACCGAATTACATCTTATCGTTTCAATCACCGATAAGAGGTGGAACTGGGATTGGCAATGCAGATAGCAATTTATTGTGCCCAATTGATAAATTTAGTTCAAGTGTTTGTTTGAAGAAGCTTTGACATATTGCGACAATGATCGTAAATTTTCTGGCATTCCTATTTCTGGTGACATTTTTAAGCTATTTAAATGCAAGACAAGATGATTCCTACGTGGTTGGCATTGTTGAATTTAGGCCAGCGTTGCTCAACATGGCTATCGCAACTAGAACCGAGATACACTTGCAAGATTACAAGGAACTACTACGATCTGAAGCGGCAGGGGTATTTAAAATTGTATAATCAACCAATCACAAACACTCTTTATGTACTCTCAAAAACAGCTAACCGACATCGTAGTATTCCCAGAACTAACGCTCAACACCCTGATGGATCCCATCCCCGTCCCGGACCCTCAAGATACCATTGTTCCTTGCATTCAAGACTCTCCGGACCTACTCGCCCAGTTATCCTGTCTGGCCATCGAAACCGGCAAGTATCTCGTAATCAACTTGTCCGAATCGTTCGAATGCGATTCACAGCCACCGGACGATCCTCGACCTTGTGACCCTGCCGCCAACCATCGCTACAATACCAACGTTGTATTCGATAGAAACGGTACCCTGATAGCACGCTACCGTAAGTTCAATCTCTTCCGAGAACCGGGAACGAGCGTCACCCTCCGGCCGGAGATCGTCACATTTGAAACGGATTTCGGAGTGACTTTCGGGGTACTGACCTGTTTCGATTTACTATTTGCCAAACCGGCGCTTGAATTGGTTAAGCTAGGTGTAAGAGACTTTGTGTTTCCGGCTATGTGGGTTTCCGAACCTCCCTTCTTGACGGCCGTGCAGATCTTCGAAAGTTGGGCCTATGGAAATGACGTGAATCTGATTGCAGCAGGGACTAACTACGATCGAGCGGGAAGTACGGGGACTGGAGTCTTTAATGGACGGAATGGTGCTTTATTTGCATTCATGACCGGGAAATCCACCAGGTAAGGTTGGCAATATGATGGTTGAGGTTTAGCTTTCAAACAAGGGTTTTTTCAGGAAAATCTTTCCAGTTCGGGTTCCTAAATTTCAAGGAAGGTTCACTAGTCTACCTGCTAGCTTCGAAACCGTATCCGGTCGTCCCGAGGGGAAATTCTTGGAGAATATCAATATGGGTCAGGATTTCCTAGACCGATTCAGCACAGTTGTAATCAAACCTGATCAAGTACACCAAGACTTCAACAGGACTATTTGCAACGGTGACTTCTGCTGTGACTTTAGTGTCAGTTATTCGACAGATTCTCAACGGAATATGAGCCACCGATATCGGTTGGCCGTATTTGACGATGTTCGTACGTTCCAAGGATACGCTGATGCACATATCACCATCTGCGGAATTATCACCTGTCGCAACGAAAGCCTAGCGAGTTGCGGACTTCCGATGTACGAAAACTCACGTTTTTTCGAGTTTGATAAAATCTCCATCTCCGGTGACTTCATAGCCAATGGAACCCTTGTTATGCCGAACAGCCTGGATGATAAGTTCTACTCACTTGATGCGGATCGGTATCAGTTCCATTCAACTGTTGAGTGAGTGATTAAAGAGTCTAAATGTAGTCTGTGCTTATGTAATCTGGTCGCGTTGCTTTTCAGCTTTCCAAATGATCGACAGCACGTTCAGCTCACGCTTTCTGGCACGACAGATAATCTACAGACGTTTGCCATTTATGCCTTCAATCATGAAGGCTTCGATTTTTTCAATCCGGAATGGCCTCCACAGGAGGTAACGACCACGGAACTTGGTGTCACAATGGAAGATGATGGCGATGGTGCTGGTGTACGGGGATGGGTATCAGGTTGGCTTGTGGCTCTTGGAGTGTTAGTTTCCATTGTTTGTGTTTAAAAACAAGTGTGGGAAAATGAATACGATGTAATTCCAGATACGATTAAAGTTGGTCTTGGTTGGATGAGTACATCAATCAAATAGTCATATTTTGATCCCCTCGTTCATCCATTACTCGACTATCAGTATTTGTTTTGTATTTCGTCGAAAAAAATGTTCAGCGTGTTCCCTTCTCAAGCTTATTCTAAATAAGGTGCATGTTATCACAGGAATTATGGTGATTTTAATTCTAAAATGCCAAAATACCAACTCCACTGCATCAGTTGGCGCCTCGCATAAAGGGTTTGTTTTTGTTTTTCACTTCCGAGTTATGATTTGTTCAGACTATAAGGTCGGTATCGTGTTCGAAAGAAATTTCTTTTTCTATCCCAAACCCATGTTAAATTCCGTTTACTGAAACGGAAAAGTAAAGAATCGAAAAGAAATTTCTGCAGCAGTATCCAACTGAAAAGAATGAAAAATAAAATTGGAATTTGTAAGGTTTCGATGCAAACTAATGAGAGCTGTCACTTTTACTTTCGGAAAAATATTTCGCTCGATTATTCCGTAAGTGAAGGTGACATTTCGTTCCATGCAGATCAATTTTCAAAATTCCGCTTGGTAATATTGAACAAAATTCCGTTAAACACTGGCCAGACTGAGCAGTTATAACATGTTATAAGCCTATCTTGATGACGAATTTCTTGTTGAAATTATTTGACAATCGTTATAACATGTTATAACTCTGTAGTCTACTTTTTATCTACTTTTTACGAAAATTGAGTAACATTTCCGTGAGAGAAAAAGAGATAGTAAAATGAAACGGGAGTGTATAGGCTTGTATCATAACACAACTACAGAGATCTGTAGTCTGAACAAAGCATTACCTTCAGAAGAGTACAAAAGGCCTTCAACTTCGACGGTATTGGAGGATGTATTAAACAATGTATCTATTTGTGGTGATTTAACGCAATAAAATTTAAAATATTATGCTCATATACTTCAGTCTAACTATTTTCCGTTATGATTTATTAACGTGCGAAATTATAGATTTGGATCATTAAATTAGCAATTTTCAGATTGGTTGACTACGGTATCATTTTTTGAGGTACGGGGCGAGTTGAGCACCCTAATGGGGCAAAATGAGCACATCTAAGAAACTGGGAAGTGATTATGATTTTTAACCTTAAATGTATACGAAAAGTTAAAAGACAGTTATATGGAATTATACATTGTTTATTGTAGCATTAGCATCCTATTTCATACTAAAAAAAACGATTTACGGACGACATGGAGAGCTATTTACATCGCTGCATTCGTGAAACCACAAATGACATATAGTATGTTGCATTTGCGCCAATCTAGCCCTTTATGGGAGGAATTGAAACACATACCGCATAAATCGCATCCAAATCCAAACCAGTGGCAAAACTTTGGCGTTCTTCAAATGGCTCTGCAACTACATTGTCGAATCCATAGAAAGGCGGCTCGTCATCATTTACAGCTTCATCCGTATCAGGGATTGCTTTTTTCATGGGAATGCCTGTCACATCCGTCAAATCCGACGGCGTGGAATCATGATCTGTAATTATGTAACGGCTGATTAATGTGTTGAAAACAAAATACATGAAGGGAAGAGGCTCACGAGAAGACAATGTTAGCCTCCTACCACGAGTTCAGATCGACGGTGATGAAATCGAGGTAGTAGACGAATTCGTGTATCTGAACTCATTGGTGACCGCCGATAACGACACCAGCAGAGAGATACAATGGCATTATGGCTGGCAATCGTGCCTTCTTTGGACTCCGAAGGACGCTAAGATCGAACAAAGTTCGCCGAACTACAAAGTTGACCATCTACAAGACATTAATTAGACCGGTAGTTCTCTACGGGCACGTAACATGGACATTGCTAGAGGAGGACCAACGCGCCAAAAAATGATACCGGTGTCTTTGAACGGAAGGTGCTGCGTACGATCTACGATGAAGTGCGGATAGAAGACGGAACGTGGAGGAGGCGAATGAACCACGAATTGCATCAGTTGCTGGGAGAACCTCCCATCGTACTCGCCGCTAAAATCGGTCGACTACGATGGGCTGGGTATGTCGTAAGAATGTCGGACGACAGCCCTGTTAAAATGGTTCTCGAAAACGATCCGACGGATACAAGAAGAAGAGGCGAGCAACGAGCAAGGTGGATCGATCAAGTAGAAGGCGACCTGCGGACTCTCCGCAGACAGCAAGGCCATGGACCGATTACAATGGAGACAACTTCTGTGTACAGGTCTGATTGGTAAGGTAAGGTAAGTAAATATGTAACAGTTGAACGGCACAATCCCAGTCTTCCAAAATCTGTTAATAGCGGTGTTTGAGCAGGCAGTTTCCATAAATGCTTTTCCAAACAAGCTTCTAATTTCGCTTCCCTTGGTTGTTCTTTCAAAACACCTCCACAGCCATAAAAAAGTTCGTTTTAAACGGGCCCATGAAGCTGACATCCAACGGTTGCAGCTTATGGGTGCAATGGGGCGGGAGATACACTACAATTACAGGGACATTATTCTCACTCGCCTTTTCAAGGAACGTCAATTTTTTCGTGTGAAAAACATGGGCATCTAGCAACAGCAGCACCGGGTTTTCCGACGTAGGACATGTGTGTGTCAGAAAGTGATCGAACCATATATTTAAATCGACCACTGTCATCCAACCGGATTTGTTGCTGCTGAAAATGCTGTCTTGAGGCGCTTCGTTTTTTAGCTGCTCGGTTAATTGAAAAGGCAGAAAATGCCCGATTGCGGACTTACATAGGCATGCCGTGGATAACAAGCCTCTTTCCGCTGATATAATACAGCCCTACCTCTCAAAGCCTTCCTCTCAAAGCCAAAACTTTGGATGCCATCGCTTGAATCTAAAATTTTATAGGTTATATAGGTTACTACAAACAGTTATTTATAGTAAAGCAGAGTAACAAATTAGGATTGTCTCAACTTACTGTAATGACGTCTGGATCTTGGGTTGAATCTTGCCGAAACAGAAATTTTTGGAAGCGTTTGTCAGACTGTCGCATTCGTATCTGCGGACACATTTCTTTCACGTCGCCTCCGAAACCGATTCGTCGACCTCTGAAGTGATTGATTATCTCTACCAAGGAAACCAACAAGTCGGGCCTCTTCAACAACATGTCGTTGAAAGAGATTCCTCCTACCTTGGCAGCGGCATCAAGCGTTAATCTAACCTTCCGTGGTTTCTTCGGGTTGACAACCGCGTTTAACGGCAGATACCATTCTTGTCCTGGTTCGCTGCTACAAAGTTCTTCTGGTGTCGCTTTGTGAGCATATCCGTTCTGAACGAAATTCTCAATAGCCAGGATGACGCTGTGCTGCAAGTCTGGACCCATCCTGAAGCGTCGCTCCAAGCTCTGCATAGGCCGATATGTCATCGCATAGCTATTTGGTATCTGAACGTTGTCACTACGCCATAAAAGCCCGATTTGCCTCCCACACGCTTGGTAGTTTGCTCCAAAATGTGTTGAGCTCTCCGGTCTTCCTCCGATTCCAGACGGTAGGGGCAGGCAATACCTGCTTCTTCCATTGCGAAATAATTCTTCAGTGATTGATTCATCGACATATCGCATTCGTGCACACTACAGTACCCTTCCGAGGTACTTGAGGCTACTGGTCCGCTAACTGTCCACCCAAGTTTACAACGTAGACCGACTGGTTCTCTCGTGTTTCCTATTCTTGACTCAATCGGTGCCATCAAGTCCAGGTTGTCCGAACAGATCAAAATTGTCGGTTCCGCGTCTTCCTGGTCTCCGATGAATAATCCACTCAGATGTTTGAACCTTGATACCACATCTGTGAAGTTTACACTTTGTTCGGGTAAGTTCAAGCGTTCCACAGTGTGCACGTTCTCCAGTAAATGTCGCTCATTTGATTCTTTACCTGACACCACCAGACGCACGTTCATCGACGATTATTCTGTCCTGGTCACTCCCGAAGTCCATTTCAAATCCAACGGCCTCACAGGCCCTTTGAACCCCAGTTTCCTCGCTACACTACTTTCCAGTAACCTTCAGGACGAGCCCTCATCGAGGAAAGCAAAGGTTGCTACTTCCTTACACCCACTGATGAGGATGACTGGTACCAGGTGGAATATAACAGATGATTTATTGATCCTTCGATGTACCATGCAGTTTGATTCTTCCGGTTTCTCGGCGAAATGTAGTAATGCACGATGTTTAGCGTTACAGCCTTGTGCGTTACAGTGCATCTTGTTGCGGCAACGCATATTTCCATGGTTGTATAGGCATACAGTGCAAAGTTGACGCTCCTTTACCAACCGAAGTCGTTCATGAGGTTTCAATTTTTTGAACGATTCACAATTCCTCGCGAGGTGTCTGAACATGTCGCGCACTGTCTGTCGTCTGTTGTTTTGCTTGGCTTCGATTTAATAAGAACTTCAGCTACCATGGTCGTTTCACTGGGCGGGTGTACAAATCCTTTTGACTTCGTGGACCGCTTCCTGCTTTCCAGTTTGACTATGGGCTCCGACGCAGCATTCAACCAGGTTAATTCACTAGCTTTATATACCAGATTCTCCATAAAGTTTCCGAAGGTACGAATTGACACGTGATTTTCACCCTTCTTAAATCGGACCCACTCTAACTTGAGGTTAGCAAGTAGCTTCTCCACCATCTTTTCCAACAGAACGGGATTTCGAAGATGCTCTTGCTGATCAGCGGCATCCAAATGGTCGCACAATTGCTGTACGGCAATTCCAAATTTTATGACGGTATCTAATCGATCCGCTTTTGGAAGATCGATCATTCTCACTTTTGAGATCAACGAACGGATGAGAACTTCCGGTTTGCCGTAGACTCGACGTAAAGGTTTTAAAAAATTTGGTACATTTGCAGGTAGTAATAACCTGCTTCTAACCATCTCCAACGCGGAACCCTTGAGGCTTTCCTGTAACCTTATGAGGTTCCCTACATCAGAAAATTCATACGCTGCATTCGAGTTCTCATACGAACTGATAAACATGGGCCACTCTTCTGCTGTTCCCGAGAACGTCGGTAGCTTTTTCGGCCACACTTGCCTCGCTGACAACTGAGCTTGAGTTGGACCAATTATAGGCGCCACCACCGGCGAATGTTGCTCGGCACGATTCGACTGACTGATTTCTCCGCACTGTGGTTTGCTGACCCGTATTTCTTGCATGCTCAGTTTATCGTTGCTCCATTGCTGACATACCTGATGGGCCGAATTGCAGTAGCACAGGTATCACTGGTGTCCCTTCTCGGAATCAAGCTTCGTTGTGACTTCTCCCCGGCCCGTGGGGATTTAGGGTCGAGTTCAGAGATTCCGGTAGAGATGGTGCACGGTGAAGGCATCCTTGATTCTGGACGGCCAAAGGGGGTAACTGAACGTTCTTCTTCGTGTCTTCCAGCCTTGCTGTGACCTGCTGGCGGGCTCTCATGCAGACTATAAGCCTCATCGGGATGCAAATTCCCCGGCGCTTCTCGCTGACTGTTGATTCACTTTCTTGTTCTGCTAGCGCCGTCGGTCACTGAACTACCGTCCTGACTGTCATTTCCCTTTTTGTCTTGGATATACGAGGCCATCACTTTATAACGCTTTCTCATATTTTCTTGCTGTAATGAGTACTCTTCTTCCAACCGTTTGAGCTCCAATTCCGTGCACCGACGACGTGACGACGTGGAACTACCACTTCTATAAGCATATGTGCCGACGGGATCTAACGTGCAAACATCTCGGGCAGTACCAAGTATGGTCCTTGATGAATTCATCCACCTTTGCGCGCATATATTGGAACCACTTTCCACAATCGTCACATACTACCATCCCGTGATCAACGGAGGGTGACTTTTGGCATATCTCACCCGATGTCTCCATAAGCATTTTCTGTCTTAACAGATCTGTCTTGATCTGATCTATGATAAACAACCGGACATTTTTTTTTATGCTGGGCTTTGTTAAGACATTTTCATCAAATTTTAATAATGGCAGTACACGATCCCGTAATTTTTAGCATCTAGAGCAATGATGAAGTCTTTGAAAACAATTTGAATGAATTGACAACTTTTTTTAGCATTATTTTGGATTTCGTCATGTTACACACATACTTTTCATTTGTCACCTAAACTTCATTTGTGTTTCTCAGAGGGTTCCGTTTATGTGTGAACACATCAGTATTATGTGGAATTTTCCATGGATTTTTGCTAATAAATATGTGTGGATTATTTCCCGTGTACTGATGTGTTCACGCATAAACGGAACCTCTGAGAAACACAAATGAAGTTTATGTGGCAAATGAAAAGTATGCGTGGCCGCGCATAGTGGTTATGTGTACACATTGGAAGTATGTGTGGTTACAAATAGCTATCATTTGTTGATTGCATTGCAAAAAATAATGTGTCGGACACATAGATATTATCATTGCTTTTTTTATCAGTGTTTCCATCAGCGATGTACCGGATACACTTGGTTTTTGAACTTTTATTTTTCACCCATTCATGTGTAAAAGTATAACCGTTTTTTTATTGTATGAGGTTTCCTCTAATGCACTGAGAATAAATCAATAATTTTTATTATTAAAATTGTCACTTAAATCGGTAAATTTTTGATTTGAATTCAAATCATGTGAGCCAGTATGATTTTCATTTGCCGCACATAATTGTTAACATCCGTCTCTTAATACACAGGTTCGTTTCCAACTCAACTCCATATCCCGCATATAATTTTCAATGGGGCGAGAAATGTCATTCAAGTGTGTTTTCACTTTGCCCTATTCTATCCATCTTCGCACTTAAAACGAAATAAATAACCGTGCGCGAAAAACAATCAGCTGCTCTGTCGTTCTAGAAGAAAAAACTGCAAATTGGAGAAGCAAAGTGAAGTTTACCGTGTGGTGGTTGAGGTACTTGGTTTGCCAGCGGAAGTCACTGAATTTTTTGAAGGTAATAAATTACTATAGATGTTCTTCTTTGCCATGTTAACAGTGTTTATTTTGAATATTTCAGATCTGTCGAGCATTTTTGCCATTCCCGCAGAAGAGCTGCTGAACGCGATAGCTTCAAAAAGTTGGGATAGTGATTGCACGGAAACTATCTTCAACAAACTTTACGACTGGAGGTCGAAAGAGGTTGTGACAACTGTTCTCGGCGATTTGAGTCTCCCTCTTGAATACCTGGAGTGCTGGCAAGGTAAGTTCTATGAAAGTTCTTTATATCTATACTGTACCAAACAATGATTTCCTGTTCGCAATTCTTTTTTACGGGTGGGGGTTTTTCACTGGAGGGGTGGAAAGGGGGGCCATTTATGGGGTTTCGTTGGGGCTTTTCCCTCTTCCGAGGGGGGGGAAAATTTTTGGGGGGTTTTTTGGGGGGGGGAGGAGGGTTTTTTTTTTTTTTTTTTTTTTGTTATAATAAAAAAAAATCTTTTTTTTTATTTTTTTTTTTTTTTTAAATAAAAAAAAAAAAAAAAAACAATATCCATTTTTTTAAAAAAAAAAAACTCTCTTCTTTTTTTTAAAAAAAATAAAAAAAAAAAAAATAAATGCTATCCATATTTATTATTTTTTTTTTATATGTTTGTTTTTTTTATTAATACACACCCCAAAAATAACCACCCGCATAATCACAAACCATTCCTGGATCATTTCCCTTATTTTTGACGACCGTTTCCGTTATTGTTACGACATTTACCCTTATAGTTGACAACTATAAACTAACAATTTCCTATATAGTTTTCACAATATGTCAGATGGTAAAAGGCCAAATAACAATATGCCGAATAGGCGGTTAAGTTAGGTTACCATAAAAAAATGGCATTTTTCACGAACAAAATTTTTGCAGTACTCTATGCCAAAAAGTTGGTGTATAATCCAGACCGAGTGCAGACAATAAGAAACATTTCAATGACAATATGGCATACATTAACAATATGTGTTAATGTAGAGGTTGTATGGTGGAAGCGAGATTAAACTATTTGATAACAATAACATAAAATGTGATTATATATCTTACATTCGAAATATAGTTTTGACTATATAGCTAATTGTTTTTCATAATGCGGGCATAAGAAGTGCATAACCACCAATTCGGGATATCATCCCAACTGTAAGTGGCATGGTAATACCGCAGACAGACGTTCAAGCTGAACAAAAGAATTCAAATTTGTTGTGTAAAATTCCATCTTGCACAGTAGCGCCACCCAGTCAACTAATTGCTACATTATATCTGAAAGTTTGACTGGCAACCCATTTTTTCCATTACCAATCAAAACAAATCTGTGTCGCCATCTGTTAGCTTATTGCTACTTGATATCTTGAGGGAAGCCATATTTTTACACAGGTAGATGAGATGAAGGCGAACGTCTGTCTGCGGTAATACCATCTATAATATCGTTCCTGTATGGTACATGTTTATTAGGGTATATATTTATTGCACATATGGTTAATTATTCTAGGGGTCATGAATAGTATTTGACCACATTTAATAAAAAAAAATAAGTGCAGCACCAATACACTATGGGCGATTTCCATACAAGCAGGCGGACGATAATATTTTGATCATTTTTTCTTGTTTTGTAGAGTTTTCTTTGGTTGATGTTATCAAAATATGTTGTTAATATACTTTTTTTAACATTTCGGGATTAACTTTTCAAAAGGGCTTAACTTTCCATTGATTTAAAAAAAAACTATAATATCTTGAAAACGCATGTGACTAAAACTCTAATTTCAAAGGATAAATCATGATAATAATATTTCAATCTTTCTAAGGGAACATCCACAAATTACGTGATATATTATGGGAGGGGGGCTCAGAAATAGAAACGTACCATGTATTAGGTATGGCATAATATGCTACGAACTAGGTCTGGAAATGATCAATATTATGCTACGTCATTTGTGGATGGTCCCAAACAGAGATATTGCCTTTTCACAGAAAACTTAGCATGCATAAAATATTCAGAAAGAAGAAGAAGCAGCATCCGCAGCTGTTGCTTCCTTCAATGATTTGAATATTACCAAGCAAACTCGATGCATAGGTACAAGGTAATCGCTGAACAAAATAGCTGTGGTTGTCAGTGACGATTGTCAGTTTCGGGTATTTGAATCTGACGCCTGATGCAATTTTTTCTCTGAAACGGCAATAATAAGAATTGATTTTCGGTCCAACCATCAATAACGTAATTTATTTTTCGAAATTGTTCCATACTGCCTTCCCCTTGTATGATTTTTACGAATAAACCTGATAAACGTTTCATGACGCGTAAGAAAACACAAGATCCCTTTACCCGTCTGCCCCAGCAAAATTAATGGATGACTTCTTTGTATAGAACACTCAACAACAAAAAATTCATAATCTGCTTCAGTTTATTTATTTACATAACGGTAGAAATACATATATATCTTTACAAAGCGAATATACAATAACAACTCCAATATTTTTTTTGTCGATTTGCATAAATCTTACTATGTTTCTGTTTCATCACAAACAAAATCCTCATCAACTTCATCGACAGCTTTCATAAGTTCCTCCAACGAATCGCAGTTATCGGTGTCGGATGTTGAACGTATTTCAGAATCTTCAAAAATCATAAAACTTTTCACGATATCTGGATAATCTAGAACATTTTTTTTCTGTCGTCTTTTCTCCATCCAAAGTGAGCTGATGAATGGGTCTGATTCATTCATGGCACGAATGAAGACATCATGTAAGTTGTCCAGCCTTGAGCGCTTTCTAGCATGATGGGTTCGGTATTTCTTTAACTGTTTGTGCTGGCTTTCTGCTGCCTCTTCTGCTAATATACCAAGCGGCGCTGGAGAATGCATAATAATTTCTCCGGAATGAGCGAGTACTTTATGCACAGTTGCAGGAATTTTATACCAATCGTACAATTCCAGATAAAGTCGGTAGGTATCCTTCCAATACGAATCTATTTTTTCGGGGTTTATTGGGTCTTGACAGTTGATAGCAATTAAAATATTTCTAAACCTCACAATCAATTCTTCGTCGATGTTCAGAATTCTGCTTAAAAGCTGAGGATTTGCCAATGTTCGTCGACAAACGTTACCTGTAGTACTTGTACCTGCACCACCAGATCTTGGTTGATCTACTCTGACTCCAAAATGCTCATGAAGCTGTTTCGTTATAAGTTTTTTTCTTTGTTCGTATAATTCTTTAAATGGCTGTGAAACCTGCCATTTTTTAAAATCCATTCTATATGCAATATGCAAAAGGCATTCGAAAAATCGAATCCAAGCATGAAGCGGAGATATACCGTAATGTAGAGCATCTTCGTTTGTTAAAAATCCTTCTTCAAACTTTTCTTTACTGTTCATTACATTAGGCTTTGCTCCACAGATTGGGCAATTTTGCATTAATGAACTTCCTGTAATATACGTGAGGACTTTTCCATCTATCATGCTAAGTACAAAATCAAAATCAACAAGAATTATTTTGTCATTTAAAAGCTCGACCTTCACTGGCGCCAATTCATTCATTTCTTTTTCAATGTCATTTTTTGTGGCAAGAATTACCTCCTTACTCTCTTTGATAAATTCAAGGATGATGGGCCTACAAAATCGAATACTTTGAGGCATAGCATTGAACCACGTAATCATTTTTCGATCATTATGCATGAATAACTGAATTGGAGTAAGTGTTGATGAAAATACATCAGAATCATTCTGACATCCTTCTGGCAGCTTCTGGTGGTACTGAGAATACCCGGTTGAGCCATCCATACCCCAACTACATAATAGAATTAGTTCAGCACTATCCAGCTCGTTAGAATCCATGTACTCGTTCAGCTCTGCGTCGATTATTTTCTCGATTCGATGCACTGTATTGTCCAGAAGCGCCTCTAATTTTTGAAGCGGTTGCTTCGATGAACTCGTTGGGAGGTGCGCATTTCTTTTTTACTTCCCCGATGACGCCGTAAGGTGGAAATCGTGACGGTGATTCTCTGTGTATTAGTTCGTATTGGAATCGACTAAATCCAGCTTCGATGAAAAAACTAAAAGCTTCCTCGGGTGACATCATTCCACGTTGATCAGTTAATTGCGACAACATTTTTCTAGAATCTCCTCGATTTCTTAGAATAAGGCAAGCTGTCCTTCTCGCCATTACTAGAGCCTTTTCGATGCTGTCTACTTTGGGATCCAAGCTTTCGTTGTCAATGACACGTCATTTTCCTCTTTCGCTCAGATCAGCAAAAGGTTTTGAGGGTCTCCCACGCTTTGACGATGACGCCAAGGTTGAAGGAGCATCTTGTTCTTGTTCGATGAACTCCGCAATGCCGAAGTCTCCATTTATCCAATCCCGAGAATATGCCTCGAATCTTTCCTGTTTTCGTTGAGCTTCATTCCACTTTAGCTTGTATTTACAAGCGGTCCTATAGAGTTTTTCCTGGAGACGTTCACGTTTTTCCTCCGATATAGGATAGTTTTCACAAATAAATTTAAAAGCTCTTTCAACATTCGCATTATGCGTCAATTTAGAATCAAACAACGAAATTATAACTCTATTATCCATTTTTACACTTGCACTCAACCGTAGTTTATGGGATTTCAAATAATACACTGTCAGTATAAATACCACTTCTGGTAATAAATCGTACTCTAGGTACTTACCATGAGCCTCAAACATTGAGTACCTAAGCGAGTCGATGGCAGCAAGGTCCACATACACGTAGGTACGAATTAACGAACACCAGCAAAAATTCAGGAAACACATTATTCAAAAACAAGACAAAATAACAAAAAGAACGTAAACTTTAAACTTACATTGGAAAACATGTTAACATGAAGAAGCCCTTGTATGCGATGATAATAATACCGATTTTATTATTTATAACCAATTATATCAGAAACTGTTTTAAACATATTTTTAATAATTTGAAATTTAAAAAAGGTTCAGCCCTTTTCAAAAAATGGTCGAAATTTTCTGTAAAGTGTTAATTTATAACTTATTTTGGTTAAAACATCGCCAGAAATTACCAAAATCGCCCAAAAAAGTAAATACGTTTTCATCAACCTAAAATAATGGAATTGCACCAAAGTGGTAATATTTTTAAACCGCCTGATTTCAAAATGGCGCAAGTTTGCGCAGAGTTTTCCTTCTTAATTTGTTATTATACATCCCACACTTTATTCAGACCTGCTGGGTTATGCGGGGAAAGTTGAAATTTCTAATTTTTTAATGTTTTTTCTTCTCTTAAAGATTTTTTTGATTTTATTTCTGAATGACAACCTATCGTATTATTATTTTTTAAAGCTAGTTTTTTTACCTTTTCAATCATGTATAGTGAGCATGTATAGCATGTATAGGGGTTATCTCATAAAAACAGGTCAACATTTAACTTGAGATAAAGCGTATTTTTTCGGCAAAAAGTACGTTTTTTCGCTAACTTACAACTTTGACATCTAATATCTCAGGAATGAAAAGTGCTAGAAGAGGCTTGAAACTTTGAAGTTTTCTTAATTTATATGTTTACTTTTGATAAAAAAATTGAAAAAAAGTTTTGGTGAAGGTCACTTTTCCGATTTTCGTCCGCCTGATATCTTATAGTGCAATACAGAGTAATAACTTTGCACTTTGCTCAAATCTATAGGTAGTTACACTTAAATATAAGGTGCATTGTTTTTTGAGTGTGGGCATTTTTTTATCCATTGCATGATTGAGAAATTCCTCCATTTTATGACCAGATAGGAATGCTATTTGAAAATGGGTGTTTTTTACCCATTAATAGGTTTTCGCAAACAACCGTGTATAGTCGATTGGCCATTCATGAAATATTCCATGTAACATTCCAGTGAAATACATCAGCCAGTGAGTACGTCTCTGCCTTTCCGTAGTCCATCAGTAACGAACTGTCAAAATAACTTTCAAACTCAATCGTGAAAAATAGCGAAAACACACGCTCTCGCTGCTGTCGTGAAATTTTCCTGTAAAATTCGTGCGTCCCGTGTCGGTTTGTCGGTAAAATACGCGATTTTCGCTCCTACTTATCGTCTGTTGCTTGAAAATAATGAAATATTGATTCTTACAGGTGCTGCGCCCCGGTTTTCAGGAAAATAAAACATTCCTCCGCAGGTGTAGATCGGCATCAGAAGGAAGGCAGAAAGAGGGAGCGAGAGTGAGAGAGAAAACCGTCGCAATCTGTCAGGGAATCTTGTTTATTTATACGCGCACCGTTGCCGCCGCGACCACTGCTCAGCTGTCGGTCGGCATTTCTTTAAAAAAGGAAACTAGTTTACTGGGTCACCGAAGAACGAACATGACCAGCCAGTACGTTAGCCCGCTCTCGATTGCGGTCATTTGCTCCTCGAACATGAACCGTTCGATGGAAGCACACGGATTCCTGGCGAAAAAACGCTTCAAGGTACGCTCATTTGGAACGGGAGACAAGGTAAAACTACCCGGCACTGCGGCCGACAAGCCGAATATTTATGAGTTTGGAACCAGCTACGATGACATCTACTCCGATTTGGCCAACAAAGACAAACAATAGTATCCTTTCTCTGGAATGTGCTGTCCTGGTGGGGAGGGGGTGGGGTATTGTTATTGGAATTATTTTGTTATTCATTTTAGGTCCCTGTGCCAAGCCAGAGGTTGCAGGAATTCGGCATTGGATTTTCTTATTTAATTTCAGCGTTTATACACAGTATCAAATTGGAAATTGTATAATTCCAATGAAGGGGAAGAATTATTTTCGTTTTCACAGACGCAGTAACTAAACATAGTTCATTGTCATTTTTTCTTTCATATTCACATAAGAGGAATAATTAAAAAGTGGGGTTATGTTAAAATCGACGAGAACAGTAGCGCCATCTTTGATCGAATAGCAAAAACATATACGACCATTTCGAGTTTTGAAACACAGGTGGCATTGTAATCTAATTGAAATTGTTTCAAAACGGTGATCACGAGTTATTATTATCAAATTAAATTTTCCTTAACCGAAGTATCAATTTAGCTACACACAAAACGGTCTCTTACATATGTTGGACCGCAATCGGCGTATCAAACCTTGTCCGGAAAAATTTCAGACCTGCACCGAACGTTTCGATGTTCTGGTTACGTGTGAGGAGCGTGTTTACGATCAGGTTTGTGTTACATACTAAATTCCAGCATAGTTTTGTGGAGATTCATTTATTTCTTACTATGAACAGGTGATAGAATTCATGGAATCAAAAACCCCAACCTACAACCTACCGGTGCATGTGATTAACATCGATATCCAGGATAACCACGAGGAGGCTACCTTGGGTGCATTTGCGATATGTGATCTGATAATCATGGTAAGTGAGAAGGACGTTTCTAGGTTGACCTATTCTATCACTAGACTTTTGAGAGTTGTGTTGGCGAAAAATAAAAGCATTCACTTTAAATTCGAGCATCACCAACACCATAAATTTGGACAACCTAGGGCAGAATGTTGTACGGATAACGGCGTCAATAAACATTTTCCTGCTGTACAATCTGGATGTGTTTTATCTGAAAAACTATGTCTACCGATGCTGGGAACAAATCTTCTTACTACTTCGCAAAGTTTTACGGATTCCAGCAGAAGATTAAAATGATGTGGTTCGTCCTATTTTCGCTCTACCGTTCGCTGATCTATCCATCTGTCTTCCGATTATTCATAACGGCAAGGAACTCGACTGTTATCCAGGTTGCTATAATTTTCGGAAATTTAAGACCCGCTTTAGTCACTCATATTCTTGTTTTTGTTCGAACATCTGACAAAAAAAGATTTCCCTTTCGATGTTGCCGCACGTTTGATTCAGTTTCTGTGCTGATTACTTTTATGCTTATTTCTTTTTTTTTATAAATGCAACATTTCTCTTTTAGAATACGAGTGTCTAAAGTGGAATACCTGTATCACAGACAAATAGACGTAAAACATTTATCTTGCTATAATAATGATGATTATTATTATTTAAAGGTTCAGCTTATAGTACACTATCTGATGAGTACGTTTCGGGAAATACAGCTCGTCTAGCGTGGCCAACTGATCGTGTCAGTCATCAAACACCAATGAAAGTGATTTGGCAACCATAGCTAATACAATTCAAAATAACCATTTTTAATGATGATCGTTGATTTTTTTTCAGTTTTACACCTGTTTGCCTGTGCCAGTATGTAGAAAAAAGAAGCATCAGATTTCTATTTAATTCCAACCGTTTGCATTATAGACACTCGTGTATATAAATATTCGGAGCAAACATTAGCACATTTGGCAGCCCTGTCTTAAAGTGATTTCGTTTGCCACACAGAGACAAATTTGATAGTAAATTTCACCATTATTGGGGGTTAGGATGACTATTGCAGTATAGTGATTTTGAACCGACTATCATCATGGACAAAACGGCCATTAAAAATAGTTGATCCAACATTTGCCATAATTTCGGAATAGTCCTTGTTACCATGCTCATAGTCAATAATGCCATGAACGTGGTGAATTCATTTGTACAGCAACTGTTCGCTAACTGGGCTGCCATTTCAAATGTAAATAAATTTCGAGGGGACTTTCGATCAGATTTCGTTAGGGATATTTCATTGCACAATACATACATTCAATAATGTTTTTATGCCGCATACGTTATTGCGATGTAGCTTAATGTGCACCCGATTGTGCAAAATATTTGACTCAGTTTGTATGGAATTACGACTCAATTTATGAGTTGTCCCACTTTCTACGAAAATTGAGTAACTTTTCCTTAAGAAAAAAAAAAGGACAGTGATACAAATGAAAGAGACGCTATTTTGAGCGTGTACGAAAATTAAGTAAATTTTCCGTGTGAGAAAAAGAGACAGGAATACAATTCTACTCAGTCACTGAGTCGAATGTAACGGGAGTGTAGAAAGTAGTGAGAAAGTGGAAAAGTAGGTCACTTTATTTTCTACTCTGAAAAAAATCTTGTAGTAAAAACTACCATTTTACCCGACAATGCCGTTTTTCAAAACTACCATGAAATTTCAGTCAAATTTACTACCAGGGTGGCCACAGACTCGGGAAATGCGGGAAAAAGTCGGGAATTTCAAAATCCATCGGGAATTTTTGTTATATGGCAGGAACCATGCTCACACCTTTTTTAACATGATAATTTGAGTAGCGTTTTGGTCATCTTCTCGGTCCAACGATATCATTAACGGAATGAAACAGTGTTTTTCTGCAAATCCAGCGTTGCTGACGAAGATATCTCAGTGCTCTACGGATGGCCCGGATGTCAACTGGAAGGCGTTCAAAGAATTGAGGAAGAAATCACGGATCTGCAAGCCAGCCCTGGCTTTGAAGTCCTCAACATCGTAAGCTGCGGTTTGCACTTTGTATACAATTCTTTCAAGGAGGGGCTAAGACAAAAAGATTGGCGTACGGGTGTGACGGGTGAGGTTACGCACATGACGTACTTTTGCTTTTATTTTACTTGACTGGCACTCCTAGGGTGATCTTTATGACTGAAACATCACCATTGTGTGCATTACTTCGGAGCGTATCGTCGTTATTCCGATTAAAATTGTTCGTTGTTGTGGATGATGCGGTAGACGATAAGCTACTGGTACCAAAGCTGAATTTTGTCAAGAAGTCTGACAGTCAAAACAAAATCAGCCATTGAAATAGAATGTCAATTCTGCCATCAATCTTCTGCCAGCCTTTAATGTGGAAATCGGGTTTGCCTCTAATTCGGCAATCAAAAACAGCGAGAGAAGTTGCAGAAATTTCCGACAAAGATCTTTTTACTGTGGTTTTTTTAAGAAGCTACTCAACAAATCTCCTCTGACATACCGTTTAACGCGTTACGTCACCTCCATTAACCCTGATGTTATAACTCACTTCACGGATATAGCTAAAAAGCATCTGGAGCTGTGTCTGGAAACGTTCGTAGATAAAGACTATCTGAGCACTGCAGTTGCTCACAAAGCGAAAGAAGAATCTGGGCAGCTGTGCTCAATGCCGTCTTCAAAAACGTTGCTTGCCGGAATCCAGAGGAAAAGAACAGCGTTTGGACAAATTTTGCCTAGAACTGATTGGTCATTCCAAGAAGGAGCTGCCAAATCTGACAACATTTGTTAAAAAGGTGCTCATCCTGTCGCGATGGAGACGATGGAGCGAGGATTTTCAATAAATGAAAAGTGTCTGGTGGTGAACCAAACTGAAAAGAGTTTAGTAGCCCAGAGAATTGTGTACGAACTGTCAACGACGTTGG
Source organism: Aedes koreicus (assembly GCA_024533555.2). Lineage (NCBI taxonomy): Eukaryota > Metazoa > Arthropoda > Insecta > Diptera > Culicidae > Aedes > Aedes koreicus. The sequence continues at coordinate 262,897 of JAHHFK020001210.1, forward strand.
AATCATGAACTCCTTGATACAATATGCATCATTTTGTACTCGAAAATCTCGAATGATTTACTATTTTTCATCGATGTTTCTGCTTCTATAAACTTGAAAATCAATGGCTTATATAGAGCGATCTTTGTTCTCGTTTGCAAAACCAAAGCAGGTTACCCAATACTCAAGAAGCCCAATCTGCGGCTGCTATCCGTCATTTTGCCTAACAGAATTTCAGATAGAACAATTTCCTCAGATACTTCAAACATATCATTCAATCCAATTTACATTAACTAAAAACGAAAATGTTCCAGTCGGGAAAATTAGGCCAGAATGCGGGAAAAATGCGGGAATTTTTAATTTAAGAACTTTCAACATTTGTGGTATATTTGAGAGACCTTATATTGATATCAACCGCCCCATGGTTGTTCTAATGGTAAAATCGAACGCATTTATAGTCAGCTGAAATTTGTTGGTGTTTGTGTTCAATTTAACCCTCGAAATGGTAGTTTCTACTGCGGTTTTTTTTTTGCGTGTTCGTAGGTGTACGTGTAGTTAGGCCGCTACACTGAAACAATAGATTGTCGAATCTGCTTTTATAAACAATGGCTTTCGTAGTCATTTTCTCTTGAACAAAAGGTCACAAATACAAATTAAGCACTCTTTAAAGGAGCGGAGCTTTATCTCTATCCGCTGATATATTCAATTTGAAGGAATTGTATTCAACTTCCTATAAATTAGCAGACAAAGTGTTTGTTTACAAAAGCAGATTCGCCCTAATCAAATGTTGGCGCTGAATTGAATCATGGTCAGGATGACTATCGCATATAATGGTTTGAATGACCATGAAAATGGTCGAATTCACCACGTTCGTGGCATTTTTGACAATGATCATGGTAACAAGGACAATTCCGACATTATGGAAAATGTTGCATCAACTATTTTTAATGATAGTTTTGTCCATGATCATAGTCGGTTCAAAATCACTATACTGCAATAGTCATCCTAACCCCCAATAATGGTAAAATTGACCAACAAATTCCTCTCTGTGTAGGTGTACGTGTACGTGTAGTTAGGCCCTAATGAAAAATCTTTGTCGAATTCTCATATCCTTCACGCTAAGACAAGAATACGGAAGAGTCGGTAAAAAATACCGAAAACCGCACAAAAATAGACATACTGAAATTATCGGTAAACGTGGTTTACCGAAAATTCGGTATTGTTGATGCCAAGCGAAAAACGTTAAAAATTACCTATTTTAATCGTTTATTTTTACCGAAAATGAAGTTTTTTATTTCTGTTTTAGGTTTTTGGAATGCAATACTATAAATGTTTAAAGATTAAAGATTTAAATGGTTTCAAACTCATTTTTTCGGATTTTTTTTTCCAACGAATCAGAAAAATGTGATTTTACAATCATATTTAAAACACCGCAGGTATCGCGTGCGATCAAATTCGAAATAAATAATGTTTTTGTTTTTTTTTTGTTTTTTTTTCTGGTAGCTATGATACATTATCTAAGCTTTCAGGTTCATGGTGGATGCGCGGGTCCGTATACAATTGCAGCAGGACCACAATCTGCAGACATGTAAATACAAATGAAATTATTATCATTTTATATTATAACATTCTTTCACTACATTTTGTATGCTATTTTATAAGTCATTTTCAGCTTCGCATTTATGAATCCTTGTCAGTTATAGTTCATCTAAATTACGTTATGTATTTGAAAAGATAGGAAGATTTTTAATGTTTTTTTTAGAAAGGATCATATTCGAAAAAATCTACTTAAAAAAAGCTCTTTCCTTCTTCATCAAAAATAAATATCAATTCAAAACCTAACAGTTTACAATCATTCATTTCCTATTCCACAGACATAAAGAATCATTTATGGGTCCAGATGAACAAGAGCTATCGAAATATGCAATTTTTAATTTTTTTTTTATTTTAGTTTTATTAAGATTCAGTTTTTTGGATTCATACTCATATGAAATTTATGTCGCCTTATTATTAGCTGTTTTCAGTTTTCCAATATTATCATGATATTAATACACATTTAATTTTTATTTACAGTAACATACCAGTAGATGTCAGATATATCTTTTACCTACGTTTATTATTTTCTCTGACTATTATTGTGAAAACAAATTTTAATCTTACTAGATCTTAATCCAATAGAAACTGCAACAGTAGAAGTCTTTCGATGAGTGGATGGTCAGCTTAGTTACGGATGTATGTATTCTATTATAGTTTACTGGCCTACTGGTATTATTATTTTATATAATAACGTCAGTTTATAATTTTATGTTATGATATTAAATGATGTGACATAATTGCATTTAAATTCATTTAATTTAAATCATTATTTCCGATAAAACTCACTACACAAATTATTGCAAGGAAACGGGACAGCACATCGAAATTTTAGGTTTACTATTCTATTGTTATATAATATCAGATCATCCATGGATATCCCAAGTTTTATGAGATAATTTTGAATCAATTTTTTTCTCGCAGCTACATTGTCTAAACTTTCAGGTCCACAAATGGAATTGTTATTATCATTCTTATATTCATTCACTATATTATTTGTCATTATAATATTCATTCACTATATTTTAAATATTACTATATGAAATTGCATATATATTGGGAAGGGAGGGAGCATCAGGGTATCACTCAAGCTGGAGTTGGACAATGGAGTGGTATGACAACCGGCGTCTAGGAGGGAACAAACAGTATCATTTTCTTTATCCTACCGATTCGATTGTGATGCTGTGAATTCTACTCCAACAATTTCAGTAAGAGTGACGCGCCCTTCTTAACAAGCCATCCCGTAGAAAGCTTAATAAGTATTGCGAATTGAGTTATTCGATTTGTTGAATCGTATCGTTGGAAGGAGAATCTTATGTTCCCGCGGGTTTCGCGTAAGTGTCTCTGCTTACGGGTCCATCCCACCGTTTTTGGCCCTTCATACAGCGTTACTGTGAATACAACCCGGCAACTCAATTTGATCTTGCTATTAAGTGGAGCTGCATACATGACAAGGTCTTAGAAGGGATGGTGGCTACCTTACATACATACAACTCTTACGCACTACTCAACCATTTAAAAAAACAAATAACAAATGATAAGAGTAGTTAAGCAAAACACAGTTGTGTATCAGTTGAACGACAGAGTTTATCAAAAATCAATGGATTCAATTTCAGGCTAGGTTATTGCCATTCAAAAACCTGGTAAACCCGCGTCAGACCACAACTCCTATCGACCCATCGCGATGCTATCTTGTATTCGAAAGTTGTTGGAGAAAATGATCCTTTTCCGTCTGGACAAATGGGTTGAGACGAACAACCTGCTTTCAGATACTCAATATGACTAGAAAATAAGAAGAATGATTAGTAATTTCCATTTAATTCCAACTACCTTTATTGCTTATCTTGACAGATACGCGTATTTCGTCTACAATGTGCAGACTTCTTCAGTGTCGTGTACTAATACTCATTCTTCTTATTTTCTAGTTACAGGTATTCCACTAAACAGCTCACACTCTCCATAATTACTCAATATGGTTTCCGTAGGGGTAAGGGAACGAACGACTGCCTCGCGTTGCTTTCCACAGAGATTCAGTTAGCTTTTGCTAAAAAAGAGCAAATGGCTTCTGTATTCTTGGATATCAAGGGGGCTTTTGATTCAGTATCTGTTGAAGTTCTCTCAGATAAACTCCACGCTTGTGGTTTTTCACCATTAATGAACAATTTTTTATACAATTTGCTGTCAGAGAAACATATGAGCTTTTCTCATGGAAACTCTACAGCTTCTCGATTTAGCTACATGAGTCTCCCCCAGGGATCATGTTTAAGCCCCCTTTTGTATAATTTTTATGTCAAAGACATTGACGGTTGTCTGAGTGAGAATTGTACGTTGAGACAACTTGCAGATGACGGCGTAGTGTCTGTCACTGGACCCAATGGGGTCGATCTGCAAGGACCCTTACAGGATACCTTAGACAATTTGTCTACTTGGGCTCTAGAGCTAGGTATCGAATTCTCTACGGAGAAAACTGAGTTGGTTGTTTTTTCTAAGAAGCATAACCCTGCACAACCGAAGCTTCAAATTTTGGGTACACCGATAACTCATTCTATGTCATTTAAATATCTTGGGGTCTGGTTCGATTCAAAGTGCACCTGGAGATCCCACATTGAGTATCTGAAGCGAAAATGCCAGCAAAGGGTCAACTTTCTCTGCACAATTACCGGGACCTGGTAGGGAGCTCATCCACAAGATCTTCTAACGTTGTACCGGACAACGATTTTGTCGGTTATGGAATACGGTAGTTTTTGTTTTCAGTCAGCGGCTCGGACGCACTTCATTAAACTGGAACGTATTCAGTATCGGTGTCTTTGTATCGCGTTAGGTTGCATGCACTCGACTCACACCATGAGTCTGGAAGTGCTGGCTGGCATGTTGCCACTCTCGGATCGGTTTTCAGAATTATCTCTCCGGCTCCTCACCAGGTGTGAAGTTATGAACCCCCAGGTGATCGAAAATTTTGAGAAGCTCCTTGAGTTGAATCCTCAAACCCGCTTCATGACTTTGTACCATTTGTACATAACACAGGATGTCAGCCCTTCGCTTAATATTCCCAATCGTGTTTGCTTCTCCGACTTCGGAAATTCGGTTCATTTTGATTTATCCATGAAGCAGGAGCTTCGTGGAATCCCAGAGCATCATCGTCCTATGATTGCTCCGGTGATATTTGCTGCAAAGTTTGGCCTAGTTGATTCCGCCAAAACGTTTTTCATTGACGGGTCTTTGATAAAGGACTCCGCTGGCTTTGGTGTATACAATGAAAATTATAGCGTCGCTCGTAAACTTCAAGCACCTTGTTCTGTTTTTGTCGCGGAATTGGCAGCAATTCATTTTTCTTTAGAGACTGTTGCCTCTTTTACACCGGATCAATACTTCATTATCACGGATAGTCTTAGTTCTATAGAGGCTATTCGCTCCTTGAGGCCGGTAAAGCGCACCTCTTATTTTCTTATGAAAATACGAGGTCTTCTAAGTGCTTTATCTTCACGTTCTTTTATTATCACCTTTGTGTGGATCCCTTCTCATTGTTCGATTCCTGAAAATGAGAAAGCGGACTCGCTTGCAAGGGTGGGCGCTATGGAAGGCGATATTTATGACGGACAAATCGCCTTCAACGAATTTTTCTATATTTTTCGTCAGATATCACTCGATAGCTGGCAGTATAAATGGAGTAAAGGAGATTTGGGGCGATGGCTACATTCTATCACTCCTAAGGTGTCTAAGAAATGTTGGTTCAGGGGATTGGATGTGGGTCGAGACTTCATTCGTGTGATGTCTCGCCTCATGTCCAATCATTATTCTTTAAACGCTCATTTGTTCCGTGTTGGGCTGGGAGACAGCAATCTCTGTGAATGTGGACAAGGTTACCAGGACGCAGATCACGTAATTTGGTCTTGTACTGAGCATCGTGGAGTCAGATCTGAGCTTTATGGTTCCCTTCGGGCTCGAGGTAGATAACCCAATGTACCGATTCGAGACATTTTGGCTGTACGCGATCTGGAATTTATGAAACTCATTTATGTGTTTTTGACTAACATTAGCCTTAGATTGTAGTTTGATTAACTTACTTGTTTAGGTTAAATTTGTGAGGATTGTGTGCATCGGTGTGTGATTGTGGTTGTGTGTTTGAGTGTTGTGTGTGTGTGTGTGAGTGAGTGATTTTTTTTTTAAATTGAAAACGTTCAATTAAAAAATTGTAATTTGAAATTCTAGATTTAAGAAAACCATTGTTCCTTATGCTTTGTTTAAAATTTCCACCGCAATTTTCCCATCCATAAAATTGTAATTCCTATTAACCTCGAGACGGCCGCGAGTAATCGGTTCCACCCCCTTAACCTTAGTTCTAAGATAACTGATGTATATAAACATGAAAACTTGGCTCTGTAATGTTGATTCGATTGAGCCTGTACAAATAAATGAATTCATAAAAAAAAAAAATTTTTGGCTCTTGTTTGTTTTGTTTTTTGTGTTTTTTTTTTTTTTTTTTTATTTTTTTTTGTTTGTTAAAGCTGATTTCTTTATATATTTTAACAAAATACGCAAGTATTTAGCGAGGAAGGTGGCACAAGAAGCACAAAACTTCCCACTGGCGGTAGTGTTGGTTTTCAGTACAGCGCACGGTGATACAATTTTAAACTAGTTTTAGGTAAAAATTACGTAAACATTTGTAAATCCACTTTACTTAAAAAATAAGTAAAATTAAACGTAATGTTTCCGTAAAATTAAAACCTAATTTTCATTAATCTAATATTAGCGTGTTGATGTATTTCATGGTAACCACCAATCATTGCACGGAATGTATTAACCTCACTTTTTTGACAGTTCAGGGAGCTTGTTTACAAGGCGTTAGAATTTGAACCGCTGAAACTAGTTTTTCATTGGCTTTTTCCGGATTCTGTACGATTAGATTCAGGAAATGATGTTAAAATAAGCACTGGTGTCTGTTTTCCGGCAATTTTACTTCAATCGTAATAAATTTAGAACACAAAATCTAAAACCGATCTTCCCGAATATATTCCAAGTCCACGTAAACAAGCTCCCTGAACTGTCAAAACTTCATAGATGACGCCATCGTGCAATTATCTATTCTGAAAATTGGCGAGACGGACCTTAGTAAAAAACACAAAAAAAAGGTGGGAAATTTTATAACAAGTGGGAAAAACTCGGGAAATCTGTCCATCTTAGCGCACGAAGACCGTTAGTCACCCAAGGGACCCGAGATTCAGTCTGAACGATACTTTTTCCGACACGCCTGTCAACGACGTAAGCCAAGACGTGCGAAAAAGATTGAGCATCGATATTAACGTCAGTTGGATCATGAATGCTCTGCCAATCCAAATTAGACAATACTTCACCAAATACGATAGTCAGCTCTACGGAAGTCATATGGCACAGTAAGAGGAGTGTCAACGAAGTCTCAAGCAACAAAGTCCTCGACGCGATGAAAGGGGCAGGGACTTTCTTTGGACATGTGACAAGAATTCGCAAGATTCACAGCCAGGCAAGGACAAAAAATCAATTTGAAGAATTTTCCACGGTCCTTCGGGAAGTTGTCGGCTAGAGAGTGGTATCGGAGGGTTCTTTCGCGACAACTTACCATGAACCCCCCAGAGAAACTAAACATTGTTCGTTATCAGCCCACAGTGTCCAGTTATTACAAGCTCCTAAGAGCACTCAGAGTCTCTTGTGAACGCAATTGTTTAATATCGCTATCGAACAACAAGTCAGATCTGTTCGGAACCACCCAGAGCTCACAATATCTTAAGGTAAAACAGATGAACAGCAACTTAGAACTGTTTAATTCAAAAAGTTGAATTTGAATACCGTGGTTGACGACACACTACGAACACGATACAATAACGATAAAATACAATGCAATACATTTTTAGGCTTTTTGGTACTGGATTCTTTCTTTTTGTTTTGATTCGCTATGTTATTTTGACAGAACACTTGAGGGTGTGTTCGTGTGAGTTATGTTATTAGGGGCGAATCAGCTTGGGACCGAAGTAGAGTAGGGTCGGTGTAAGCTTGTTTCATCAATACAATCACTTCGGCCAGAAGGCTCAGCGTATCGTTGAATTTCGGTTATTTCGTGCTGGAAAGTGTTGCGGGTGGCAGTATTGTCAAAACTGATGCTGAAGAGCTTGACACAGTCAGAGGTAGCACTGGAACAAGGAAGCTGATCAGGGAATGAATTGTTACTAACAGAAGCATACTTACCTGAATGTGGAGGTGGGGAAACCCCTCTACCAATCCCGACCGCAGGGCCAGGACGACTCTTAAGGTAGGAAACAACGTCAGGGTCTCCCATTATGCGACAGGCATTGCGTTCTGGTTTACGATGTTCCAAGCAATTTTTTTTTAGAAACGTCTCAAGCTCGTCATACAGCACAAAGGAGGCGTGCTACTAACTAATATGTCGTAAAGGTTCCTTCAATAAAAATGGACTCAGAAAAGAATATCTTGTATCCTAGAGAGTGTGAGCTGTTTAGTGGAATACCTGTAACTAGAATTTGAGATAATTCTAAGCAGTCGGTTTATCATATTTGGCAGATCTACTGGTAATCGGTGGGTGAGTGACCACCTGGTACTTTATAGCAAGATGCTAGGAAGCGGACCGGAAGATTTAATGAACAAACTCCCCCCTCTGCTGCTGCTTCCGCCATCATTATGAAAAGGTCCTGCGAGGTCACTTTTGATATCTTTGCAAAATTTTGTAAAAATTATTTAACATAACCGCAGTCAGTGGTTGCTGCGATTGCTCGGAATGGAACTTCTCCCCCCTTAAGCCATCCAGTACGGCTGGAACCATGCTGACAAACGGATTTGTCGTTGGGGTCTTCTTGGAGTCGGAACCGGAATTGGCACTGGATTTGGCTGGGGTGGATCATCTTCTTCATTGCCGTCGTCCGAGAAGTACTGCGACTCGTCAGTTTCCAGCTCCTCTTCCTCTTCGGATTTGGTCCCACTGCTAGAACGGCTGGAGATGGTACGTCTAGGCCAAATCCGTCGACGAATACGGACAATGGACTTGGTACGCCAAACGTTGCGAATGCTTGGGATAGTAGCTTCGTGGTTGCTCTGCTCGTTGTAGATTCGGTTGCGTACACTTCGGGCCACTTGGTGCACGGATCGACTACCAAGGAAGTATACGCCATCCACAGGTCCACGTGAATGCGTGACCACGGCTTGTCAGGAATGGGCCAAGACTCCTTTTCCAGCAGTGCAGCATGAAGTGCAGTGCCGGACGAATTCCTCGATGTCGTTATCGATTCCTGGCCAGAAGACGAAACTGCGTGCGATGGACTTCATGCGAACCATACCAGGATGTCCGCGATGAAATTGCTTCAGGATTTGCCTTCGGAACTTGCTCGGAACGACTACTCTGTCGTGGAACAGAATACAGCCGTCGACATGGGTAAGGGACTCTCGCCTGTTGAATTAGAGACGGACGTCTGGATTCGTGATGGATCGTGTATCGGTTGGCCAGCCCTCACGGATGTACTGCAGCACCGTTTGTAGCGCCTTGTCAGTTTTCGTTGCAGCTTGGATTGCTGCGAAAGAAACTGGAAATTGGTCGATAGTGTCACGAAGAATGCTCACCATGTCTTCTTCTAGGGAAATCACTGCCACGACATAATCTTCCTCTGGCTGCTTGGTACGGTCGATCAGCCTGGACAGCATATCGGCGCAACCAAAGTCGTTGGTGGACTCGTGACGGATGTCGAAATCGTAGTTAAGTAGTATCAACGCCCAGCGCTGAAATCGATTTGCGGTATGCAATGGAATACCCTTCTTCGTACCAAAAATAGACGGCAGCGGCTTTTGGTCCGTGAGAAGAGTGAATCGCCGACCCAGTAGGTACTTGTGGAACTTTGTTACGCCGTAAGTTAGCGCAAGTGGAATATAACACCGATGCCGGTGCTGGAAGCGTCCGCTGCTACGATGATTGGTAACTTGGGATCATATTGCGTCAGCATCAGATCGGACTGCAGAACTTGCTTAAACTGCTCAAAGGACCGCTGGCAATCGGTTTTCCACTGCCACTTCGTATTCTTCTTGAGTAGTTTGTCTGTAGAGGATGGCGAAGCTCATGGATGTTGCGAACGAACCGGCAGTAGAAATTAACGGCCCCCAGGAAGGATCGGAGTTCGGAAACGTTGGTTGGTGCCGGAATAGAGGCGATGGCTTGGAGCTTTTCTGGATCGGGCCGTATGCCCTTGCTATCGATTATGTGCCCCAAGTACTTGATTTCGGTTTGGAAAAACTGGCATTTCTCCAGCTTGCCATGGAAACCATATTCCTCCAAAAGTTGAAGTAGCTTGTCCAATGACGCCCTGTGTGCGTTCCAGGTTGATCCGAAAATGATAGCATCGTCGAGGAACGAACGTACCCCAGGAATGTCAGCAATCATTGTGTCCAGCTAGTCTTTGGAATGCCCCAGGCGCTGAGTTCACCCCTGGAGCGAAACGGTTGAATTGGAAGAGACCCCGGTGCGTATTTATGGTGAGAAGCTTCTTCGATTCATCGTCTACTTCCAGCTGAAGATACGCATCGGAGAGCTCGATGATGCTGAAGACGGCGCTTCCGTTGAACTGCGCGAAAATCTCCTCCGGGGTTGGAAGAGGATAATACGAACTTTACCATTCGGCTTGCGTACTGCGACGATCGGGTCCTCCCTTAGCTCAGTCGGTAAAGGCGCAGCTACAAAGCAACACCATGCTGGAGGTGGCTGGGTTCGATTCCCGGTCTAGTCTAGGAATTTTTCGTTAAGGAAAATTTCTCGACTCTCTGGGCATAGCGTATGATTGTACTTGCCACACAATCATACTAATGCAAAAATGGTACTTGGCATCGAAAGCTCTCAATTAATAACTGGGGAAGTGCATTTAGAACAAGCAATAAGCTAATTGTGAAAGCAATAAGCTTGAAATGCTGAAGAAGAAGACTGCGATGATCGGTGCGGCCCTCTCCGAGAAATCGATCGGCGTGATGATTCCCAGCGACTGGAGACGTGTCAATTCGTCATCGACTAGCGAAATGGTGTTGAATGGAACTGGTCGCTTCGCACAGACGCCAGGTTTGGCGTTAGGTTTTAAAAATAGCTTTACCTTCGTCTTTGTGCAGTGTCCCAGCGAATTGTTGAAAACCGCCGGATGGTTGGCTTGAAGCTGCGATGTAATTTCCTCGAAACATGGCCCAGGTACTGCTGCGATTTGACTGTCGAATGGAACCGACCATAGGTTGAACAAGTCGATCCAATCAATTCCGAGCACGTTGAGTTCCGGTGATGACGTCACGAAACACTGGCCACGCTTGACCATGCTGTTGAGGGTGACTTCACAATGGAATTCGCCGATGAGAGCGAGTGGTCCACCGGATGCGTTGGATGCTTCAATAGACGATGATGTCAGCTTCGGGCGTCCCAGTTGTTGCCACGTTGTTTTGGAAATTACCGTGATATCGCTTGCGGAGTCCAGCTGTAGCGAAATAGCGACGTCGTTGATGGTGATCGTCACATACTTGCGTTTTCTGGAGCTATTGGCGACGTGGTTCACGAAAATGCCTTTGGCTTCGGGTCTGGAACTGAGCTGCTTCTTGAACTGCTTCTTCTCTCGGCGTTGAGTGGAAGAGTCGCTTGAAGTCTTTTTGGCACAACCACAGGAGCCTTCTTTGTGGCCGGTGCCGTTGCGTGACTTGCATAGATGGTCAGAACATAGTGCATTTGTCCACACTACCAGCAGGAAGTACGAGGGATGGACTGAATTTTTCGAACTTGATGGTTGTTCGATCATCGTGGTGTCCGACTTAAGGTTGACGGGCCGCTGGAACTCGTCGATCAGAGTTTGAATGGCCACCGGTGCTTCTGCTGTCTCACCGTCGATGCGGGAAAGAAGTCTTGCTCGGATATTCGCGTAGCGTGGTGCTTTGAGACCACAAACGAACATCAAACACTTGAATTGCTCGATCTTTAAATCCTTGAACTCGAACTCTTCACACGCCCTGTTGACCCTGCCACCATAGATGATGATGTCGTCCGACTCCGATTTCATCAGTTGCAGGCATTGATAGCGTTTGTGGATAACGGAGGTTTGCCTGCCGAAGATCTTGGTCGGCGTCTTGATGGTTTCGGCAAACGTTACTTCCTTCGGCAGCTTCGGAAGGATGTAGTTGACGTAGCGACTGTGAGAGAACGTGTCCAACTTCCGGAGCAGGAGTCGAACCTTGGCTGCATCGTCCAGACTACGTGCGTCGCTTTCGAAAAGATCCGTATACTGGGCGAACCACTTTTCGAATGTGGTGCCGTTCTCCGGATCGAAACAGAACTCGCTGATGTTGGTCGACAGTGACTCCAATACTTGCTCTAGGTTGCTTGCGGAACGGCCAACCGCTGTAGAAGCTGGGTCATCTGCAGGATCGCTGCTTAGAGTTCTTGATTGGTCGCCATCCTTCCTCGGGTTCAATTCTGGAGCTCTTGAAACTTTCAGAATAATCCTCGTCGCCAATGAAATGTCTTCCAAATGCTTAAGAAATGAAACTCAGATTCTTGAGGGGTAGTTATAGTTTGCTTGTATTCAGCTTGACGTAAACAAATTGAATCGAAAAATTATTTAACATAACCGCAATCAGTGCTTGCTGCGATTGCTCGGAATGAAACACTTATTTGAGCCTATTCTGCGAGTTGAAACGACTCTACGTGCAAATTAAATGGACAATCGACCGGCTCGTTTCGACTCGCAGAACAGACCCAGCGACCCGACGATCTTTACCCAACCATTTATTGCACTGTTTTTCAAACGATAAAATCTTCTCTTTTTGGGGGGGGGGGAGGGGGGCGGGGAAACGGGGGGGGGTGGGGGGTGGGGGGAAACAGGGGGGGTGGGGGGGTTTTTTTTTGGGGGGGGGGGGGGGGGGGGTTTTTTTAAGAAGAAAAAAAAAACAACTAATAAAAAAAAAAAAAAATTTAAAAAAAAAAAAAAAAAATTTTTGAATCCTTTCTTTCGTCCGAAGCAAATTGTACACAAATAACAGCGCGGGAAAACATTCGCTGGAAGCGAGTCCAGGCAAAATAGTGAACCACGAAACAATAACCAAGCTTTGAATGAGGTAGAAGGTGATTATTTTTTTTTTATTCAACTTAACCCGAAGAAAACTAATAGGAACAAAGGTTACTACAAAAAAAAATAAACACGAGGGAACCGTATTTCACAACAGCAGAAAAGGACAAAAACACACGCATAGGTGATTTACTCTGTAAGAAGCTATATTACGATGCATATTTATATTGAATAAAAAAAAAGTTGTGTAATTTCCTCTTTTGTACAACTATAAAGTTACAGAACATTGAGTTTCGCTACAAATGTCCATCTTACCTCGGTCACCTTCGGTTGTTTAGTGTTGATCCAGATGGGCATACTTTCGTCGTAGTTTTTCCTTCTTCTCCCGCTTCTGATGCTTCCAAGGTTTACCGGCAATGATGACACCGGCTTCCTGTGGATTCGCCGCTCCTGGAGCGCCCATTGGTAGGCGGACATTTGGAAAATCGCTACGCCCCTTGACGAATCCAGTGGCCGAGCGATCATTGAAGAACTGCGCATCGACGTCCTTGCCGGTTGTGGTTCCCATCTAAAAAATCTCGTTATCACAGTTCCGGTTAGTTTAAAAATCAACTCCACAATTACCTTCATAGCTCTCTGCTGCCTCGGTGGTAGCAACTTGACGTCGACTTCCTCCTTCTGCCTAGCCAGAAATTTGTGGAATTCGCTCTGTTCCACGCCCGGTGGAGCATGACAATAAAGAAGTTTCCCGTTGACGAAGTCCTTGAGGACGTATCGGGAACCTCGAGACTGATCCGGTTGCCCATTGGCCGTCATGTAGCCTCGATTGTAGGCAAATGCAAGCAAAAGTTCTTCGGCGAACGGAGGACGATTTGGATCTTCAGCCTCCAGCGGCTTGGTAATCATAATTCCGTAGGTATCTTCCAACACGTGGCGCGGCATCAGAGTGCACAATCGATTTACCGGAGGGACGTGATCTCGCATCTGATCAATCGGGAGAATGCCATTCAAAATCATATCCGCTTTGGTGGTGCAAAAACTGGGCATCACCAAACCCGGACAATCGCAGAACAACAGCTCACTGTCAACGTAAAGTGTTTGGAAATGTTTGGTCTTGCCGGGAGTTGCCGAAACGGATACTTTCTTTTCGAGAAAAACGGCGTTGATGGTACTACTTTTACCCACGTTTGGATATCCGACCAAGCCAACCGTCACCAACCCTTTGGTGACACGTTCCTCTTTGTGAAGACTTTTAAAGAGGGCAATCAGCTCGGTGTTTGTGAGGATTTTAGGATTGTTTCGTATCTTCGTACCGGAGCTTGACGCTGAATTCTGCAAAAGAAAATTAACATTAACCAGCCAAACCCTAACTCAACACCAGTGTGAACATACCGCACCGTCTTCACCTGTCAATTCTTCAATCTTTTCCTCCAACTTTTCCAGAACCTCCTCCGCCTTATCAACTTTTACCTCCAAATCCTTCAGTTTTCCTTCTAGCTCCCCATCGTCTTCCTTATCATCCTCCTCATCCTCATCCCCTTCAGTTTCCCGCTCCTCTTGCTCGCGTTTCGCCTCTTCCACTGACTCGGCCGCCGAGAAAAAAGCAACCCGCATATCCTGCTCATCAAAATACTTTGCCCAGGCCGTGCGCTGTTCCTCGTTCAGAAAATCCGACTTGTTGATCAAAATCAGATTCTGCTTCCTTTCGTCCACTTCCTTCACGTACAGTTCCAGATCTTCGCTCCGAAACAGCAGCGGATTCCGTCCGTCAACAATCTGAACCACAATGTCCGAACGCTCCACCACACGCCACAGTTGCCTCCAAAAATCCAAATTCCTCTCATAAGGTGTCATCAGCATTCCATCCTCCTCCTGCAGGGCGGCCAATCCTCGTCTCCATTCCAGAAAGTTTTCATTCTCCATCGTTTGCAGTTCCTCCGCCGTTGTATCCTTCGTCCACTTGGGTCTCCTCGGAATCTTCAGCAGACCCTTCTTGTCTACCTGTTTCCGCTCGATAGCCACCCTTTCGTTCGTTGTCAACAAACCGACCTTTGACTTTGGATTAACGTAGGTAATGTTAAGTTTTTCCGCCTGGAATTCCGTTCCGGCTAGTTCTGCGGTTCGGAGAAAATCCTGGAAGGACGATTCCTCCGTGACGGATTGCAGATTCAAACGACCCCAGTCGTAACCATCCTGAACCTCTGTCGTATGCAACTGAAAGCAAAAATGTTACGTTCCGAAAGATTCTCAACACACCAAACAACACTCACCATGCTATTATTATCGACCGTCTTTCGATTACCCTGGCCAAAGCGATCCTTGATCAGGGAGCGACCCAACTGATTCGCTTTCTTTTTGCCCATTTTCCTGTTTAGGCACCCACACAAACGGTGCGAATCGAAAATGTAAACACGTGCTTCGGGCTGTACCGAGCCAGTTAAATTCGGGTTTTCACTGCAATTAGCAACGGCACAAGGCTGATTTTACACCATTCGGTAGTTTACGTGGTGGAGTACAATTATTTTATCATTTAATTGGATTATCTGGAGAATTTATCGATAAAATTAACAAAACTTATTCTACTGACGGTAGCAGTTCCGTCCGCGATGTGGGAATCAAAACAAACCTTTGAAGAGTCGTGAATCGGATTGTCAAAGGCAAGGATTTTCAAAAGAAAGGTGTTTTAAATGTTGTACTAAAAAGTAGAGTTCAAGCATAACTTTTCAGATAGACGTATCTAACATTTGATAGGAATTGAAAAAAAATGAGGTAGAAGTTCCAGATGCTTGCATTAAATCCTATTGAACTGCATTTTAAGTTTTATTTGATTTGTTGATTCTATCGTGGTTAAAAAATATTAAAAGTAGTAAAAATCCTGGTTTTCATTCACTTTCGCTCAATTTTTGAGAAAATTAACACATACACCGGTTTGCCTCCATATTTAATCTCGTTTTCACCATATAACCTCTACATTAACACAAATTGTTAATGTATGCCATATTGTCACTGAAAGGTTTTTTATTGTCTGCACTCGGTCTGGTTTAAGTACCAACTTTTTGGCTTCGAGTATAGCAAACATTTTGTTCGTGAAAATTGTCATTTTTTTATGGTAACTGAACCTAACCGCCTATTCAGTATATTGTTATTTGGCCTTTTACCATCTGACATATTGTTAAAACTTTATAGGAGATTGTTAGTTTATAGTTGTCAACTAGGTATAAGGGTAAATGTCGTAACAATAACGGAAACGGTCGTCAACAATAAGGGAAATGGTCGAGTAATCGTTTGTGATTATGCGGTGTAATTTCAGAATCATGTGTATTTTTTTGTTTTATACAAAATAAATCACAAATAACTTAATGTGTTACGAACATTAATAAATGGCGCATTTATAGTCGCAGAATACCGGGAATGTGATTTCAACTGCTCAAAAATCTCAAACAAAAAATCTAACATTTGCTTACTTTTATGGTCAATGGAAGAACCTTATAAATTTTCTCGAATTTTCTCCCGCAAGAAAAGCTTTTTTTCTCATATATACCAACGACTAGACAGTCCTGAAGAAAATTTATATTTTTTGGCTCAGGAAGTACCAACACATTGATCCCAAGCTTGGTTCCAAGCTTAATTATTCACCCTTGAGAAAGTAACTCACACGAACACACTCTCAAATACTCTGTCAAAATAACATAGCGAATCAAAACAAAAACAAAGCTTCTAGTACCGAAAAGCGCAAGAATATGTTGCAAGGTGCAAGGTTCAAGGTAGACCAGGGGTTCTACAACAGTGAACCAATTTTTAATCGCTAGTTTCCCATTGATTGTTCATTTTACTGCTTTAACTACCTTCAATATTTATTTGATACCTACCAACGATTTGAGCGTGAATTTAGATGCTGGGACAGGCATACAACGTACAGCGTTGTACCAACAATCAATATGTAACTAGCAATTTGAAATTGGTTCTCTGTTGTAGAACCCCTAGGTCCAAAGTATACCTTGCAGTCTGCACCTTTCTATACACTCTTGCGCTTTTCAGTACCTTTCGGTACTAGTATCATTGGCTTTGTTTTGATTTGCTATGTTATTTTGACAGAATATTTGAGGGTGTGTTGGTGCGAGTTACGTTATTACGGGCGAATCAATAAGCTTGGGACCGGTATGCTAGTACTTCCTGAGCCAAAAATAATTTGTCTTCCTGACTATCCAGCCGCTGGTTGTGCTCATTTAGGCTATTGCTAGGGTTTTTATTCATTACGGCGAATCTACAATTGAGAGACTCTCTCCGGGCTCGCTCTCTTTCATTCATATTCCGATCACCTTTACGTTTTTCATTCTACTATTTGTAGAGTAAGCTAGCCAGCACTGTTGTGTTTCGATCTGTACAAAAGAATCCCTCGAAAGTTTTATAATGGCGCTGTAATGAATGAAAGAGAGCGAGCCCTGAGAGAATCTCTCAATTGTAGATTCGCCCTAATGAAAAAAAACCCTAGATTGCTTCTTTCAACAACGTATTCTCGCTATTCAATTTTTCAATTTTATTGCTCGCTGTTCTGAGAACAAAATTTCGTATGTACTCCTGGTTGTATTCTCTTTATACAGCACATAAATATTATGTGAAAATTAGTGTGAATTTTTATCAACATATACACAGAGAAACCACACATTCCAAAATTAAGTCATTATCACTCATCATGACAGCAAAGTAAAACCAGTCATAATTGAGTTATTTACAAAGCACCAAATTTTAGGGTCACCCACAATTGATACGTTGCGGATGCGTTGACGTAAATTTGACAGAAAACCTATGGGAAAACTGTCAAATTAACGCAAACGCATCCGCAACGTATCAATTGTGGGCCAGCCATTTGAGTATTTCGAAAAAAAAACTCAGTGCTTAGTGAAATTAACTGTTTGTTAAAAGGGAAGCTACAGTAAAAATAGTCCAAAATTGAGTTTTATTGTTTTGAGCATATTATTCAGAAATGTTAATTAGTGAACTTTCTTTCATTAAATTCAATAAAAGAAAACTATAAATTCAAGTAAAACAAAATGTATTTGGTTTATTGGTACATTCTTGGGTACATTGAAACATTCCATTGGCAATTTGATCAAATCTACTGAAATTTCATGTTGAAACGAGTTTTTCAGTTTGTTGCTGTCAGAGTTGATAAAATCAAATTTACTTTATTGACGCAACACGAACTGAAGCAATAATAAATTCATTGTCCATCTGTCGACAACTTCAACCTACTGAACAACTATTTCGGTAATGAGTTTAGCATTATCTTCTTCTGCACTTGCCATTCCACGCAATCGTTCCACACTCATTCGTTTTTCGATTCAATGACAATGAACAAGAAAATAATTCAAGTTCATCTTGCCATATCACAGGGAATGAAAAGTTCATTCATGTCACTCAATATTTAGGCAATGAATTTTTAAAACGATTCCAAAGCCGCACTCTAATGGTTCTGGGCTTCTTTGCCGTTGGATCGAAGTCTTCCAACAGGTCATTTGCGTTCGCCAGCTCGTCGTGTCGAAGTTGGCACTGACGGGTGAAATTTCCCACGTCGAACCTGACTAAAACGTAGTTGCAGCTACTCTTCGGGATCGATGTTGCAGAAAAATATTGCTCCATCCCTCAAGAAAAACATGGACGCTATATCGGCGAGCGTTCATTTATGTTTCGTTTTGTTCACTTCTCGAGGCCATTGTAAGGTGATGATGGAGCAGAGCAAGGATGAGTAATATAGGATTAATAATTAGTCTAACACGGATTCAAAGAAATAGGACAGCACTTTCGAAACTGGTGAAAAAAATCCATAGCATAGAACATTTGCACATAGCGTGGGAAGAGTCACCGACATAAGCCTATCCACTTCCACTTAACATTTCGCCAAAAATTTTAAGTGTCGTAGACCCGCTTCTCTCTGCGCACCTGGCCACGCCAAAACTGGTGAAAAAAATCAATGTGCCGAAATTACTGTGAGTTTTTTTAAATTCGTATTCACTGGTTGCAAGATGAACTGATTATTCTGTTTAGAGAAGGGGTAAAAGAGAGAGCTAATACTGACAATTTTTGATGAAAGGCAAGAACCCACGCATACCGAATGAAAATAATAACAACAAAACACGTTGTAGTGGCGACAGAGCCTTTCCTTGCCTACGACAGTTCATTCCAGCAATATTAGCTATACCCCATTCCACGGCCGCTGTCAAGCGAATGATTTCAATTTACAATATCAATAAAACCAATGCTCCTTCTCTACGGCATTGTAATCAATTTGCATTGTTCTTTTTTCATCAACCTGGTCGATTTTGTGGTAGCAGAAATGTGCGAGTTGAAAAATACTGTGCGGTTTACCTTCGGCAATGGAGCGGATAAACCAGCCTTAGGCGAAGTTGCAAATTTCGTGAAAGGCTTGGATGCGGAGCTTGATGAAATTGAAGCTGCGTATAGGATAGCAGATGAAAAGTCTCTTCTCGTAAAGTTCAAATCTGAGCGGTCGATGTTGCACGCGCTAACTGCCAACTCTGACGAACTGATATTCCATTATGGGAATGGAAAAAAGGTCAAAGTGCACATGTCGCATGCCCAGGATCATATCTGCTATGTGCGAATATACGATCTCCCACCGGAGGTTCCCGACCAGGAGATTGTTACGGTGTTATCTAAGTATGGACGCGTAAAACGCATCGTGCGCGAGAAGTTTCCGGCGGAGCTGGGCATACCGGCCTACACTGGTGTGCGGGGCGCGTACATGGATGTGAAGCAGGAAATCCCGTCATCGCTGCACTTTGCCAGCCGGAAGGGAAATATATAT
This sequence comes from Aedes koreicus, assembly GCA_024533555.2. NCBI lineage: Eukaryota > Metazoa > Arthropoda > Insecta > Diptera > Culicidae > Aedes > Aedes koreicus. Next base: position 282,349 of record JAHHFK020001210.1, read on the forward strand.
TACCAAGGGAACAAGGATAAATGCTTAATCTGTAAGGAAGAGGGACACCTGATGGCTTCCTGTCCCAAGCGGAATGCCCGGAGTCAGCCGAAAGTGCGTCGACAAGAAAAGAAACAGACCGGTAGACTGAAGGCAACGTATGGTTCTGCAGTAACCGGAGGTACATCCACCGTAGGATCAAATGTTGAAGGTGAGAAGGAATCAGAAATGCTAGAGGTGCTGGAAGAAGAAATTGAGGAACCTGCTATGATGCCAGTGGATACCGAAATTCGTAACGATGAACCGAAGGAGATGAATACTCGTGATCGAGCGTTGATACAGTTCGCCGCATTTATGTCAACGGGTATCAGCAAACATAAAGAGTCAGCTAGAATCGCAAAGGAACAAGAAGATGCAAACATTATATCGCCCCACGAAAGAAGAAGAACCATAGTTTGTTGAAAAAATAGTTTCTTTTTGTGTGTAACCCACAAATATTGTTTATGGCTCCATAAAGCTCACGCGATTGAACCGTACAAATAAATAAACTGGTTAAAAAAAAACCAATGCTCGCCATGAAAGGCATTTTCGGACACAGAGTGCGTTAGATCACAGAAAAACGGAGTGCTTGAAATTTCATATAATGTTAAATGGCTGTTCACAAGCAACATGTACAATCAAATTTAAGGTCCTCGAGCCTTTGGAATTAATGAATTTTGTAGTAGTGAAGTGAAGGTAAGTTGTTTCTTTAAATTTATGATTGATAATAATTAACGATTAGCCTAGAATTTTTCAAAACATTGAAACTAAGAGATCGAAATATTTTGCTTTCTCATATTTAGTGATTATGTATGGAAGTGAGAGGAAAGTTGACATTTATATATAAGAATTGAAATTGCTATCTCTTATGCATTAGATTTTTGTCTATGCGATGTTTAGAAAACATAACCTCACCTCTAATCGTTTATCAGTATCGATAAATAGCGATTTTCAACATTTTTTTTCCTTAAAACCAAAATTTAAACCTTATACAGACAAATACAGACATTTCTAGGGGTTTTTTTTTTTTTTCATTAGGGCGAATCTACAATTGAGAGATTCTCTAAGGGCTCGCTCTCTTTCATTCATATTCCAATCACCTTTACGTTTTTCATTCTACTATTTGTAGAGTATGCTAGCCAGCACTGTTGTGTTTCGATCTGTACTAAAGAATCCCTCGAAAGTTTTATAATGGCGCTGTAATGAATGAAAGAGAGCGAGCCCGGAGAGAACCTCTCAATTGTAGATTCGCCATAATGAAAAAAAAACCCCTAGATTTCCATGAGATTGATACAGACTTTTGAAAAAATATATCTGGCATACCTGGCTGGGGCCGCGGCTATCTTTGGGGGCCTTGGGGGCCCTTTAAGCAAACCAGCACCTCCAAAGTTTGTCCCTGGAAATATTTTAGTACAAACCGCTGTCAAAACAAACACTGCTCGGTGAGTTTTGTATAAAATTCTGTTTACACTCATCCGCATGGTGCAATCGGCAGCTCTTCTCCGTCTAATCTCATTCACTTGAGAATAATTTCCTAAAATCGCGAAATTGTACCTCCTAGTTCATCATCCACGGTGAAATCAGTCCTCAACAGAGCAATTGTCATCATGTGGCCCGAAGTGCAGATTGCCAAAGAGGAGAACCGCCGGGAGCTCGTCCTTTCCGGTGCCGCTGTTCGAAAACGCTTTGAAGAGACGGATGGTAATCTAGACGAGACCATCTATCAGCTGAGTGCTCTCAACCTGCTGAACATCAACGATACTCCACTGGAGGTGATTTCGCCAGAAATCGGCAACCTGGAGCATCTGCAGTCATTGCTTTTGTTTCGGAACAAAATCAGCTCGATTCCGGTGGAAGTTTGTCAACTTGCCACTCTAAAGGTTTTGGATTTATCCGGAAATCAAATCGACTCACTGCCCAGCGAGCTTGGTCAGTTGAAGGCATTGACAACGATTAATCTCTCGGGAAATAAACTGAAGCAAGTCGACCTGGGAAAACTGGAGTGGTTGGCGATGTGCAACTTGTCTTCGAACCAGCTGGAGGAGTTTCCGATGCTACCGTGCGGAAAAGATGCGCAACATTTGTATGAGGTAAAATGGTTGGGTTAGGCTTGACATTAATGCTTATTCATATTCGTTATATTTACGTTGGCAGCTAAATTTGGAGAAGAATCAGATCAAGGAGATACCTGCTAGTTTGGTGAATCAAGGAAGTCTTAAAACGTTGAACGTAGCTGAAAACAACATCGAATTAGTTCCGCAGTTCTTGGTCAAATGTGTCAAGTTGAAGGGTGAGATATTAGTTTGAGTCATTTGAATTCCAAAATAACTGGATATGTTTTAGAAATTAACCTGAAGGACAATCCATTGAAGGATAAACGTTTGAAGAAGCTCGTAGAACAATGTCGCAGCAAGCAAGTGTTGGATTACGTCGAAAAGAACGGTTACGTCGCCCCGAAATCCGCTGCCAAGGCCAATGAGGATAATTCACTATCTGAAGTGGAATTGGTACCGGAGGAGGTAGATAATCGCCAGAAAATCACCGTTCTGAAAGCGTCGGACGATGCCAAGAAAGTCAGCTTCACGTCGGAAGCTAAATCTATTCGACCGTATGCGCTCCACTGCATCGTACGGGACTTTAACGTTAGCAACATGAAGAAATTTCTTCAGCTCCAAAACGATTTACATGACAACGAGTGCGGAAAACGAGAGTTTGCCACAATTGCAACACATGATCTAGCTAAAATTAAAGGAGACGTTCGCTATCGGGCGAATCTATCCGAAGACATTTGTATCACCCCACTTGGTGGTAAAGCCAAGGTAACCGCAGCTAAATATTACGACGAATTGAAACAACACGCGGAAATGATTCGCAAGGAGAAGAAACGTAGCACCTATTCGGGTATTTACAAGTTCATCAACCTTCTCGAAGGTAAGGTGTTCGTCTTCTTCGAAGACGACGAGAAGATAATTAGCCTTCCTCCGTTGACGAACTGTGACGAGACTAAAATTACACCGGAGACCAAAAACATGCTGCTGGAGGTGACCAGCTCGGGTGGTTTTGAAATTTGCCACAAGGTGATGTCGGCGCTGATTAAAAAGATGTTGCTGATGAATGTGCAGGTTAGTCGGGCCCAACCGGAGGGTAAGAAGAAATCCAAGACCAAAGGAGCTCCCATCGTGACCTATGACAAATCGGTGGAGATGATCCTCGAACAAGTGCGGCTGTACGATGCGGAAGGCGCTTTCCATTCGGTCTATCCGGGCAAAGGGGATCTGGTGTTCCCCGAGGAGGAAAAGATCGACATAGAGTTCAAGTGAATAGATGAAGTTTGAATGAGGCGAAGGAGTTTCTTATACCTGATGTTTTGCACTAACTGCTGTGTTATGTTTAATGATTGAATTGTTTTTTTTTTTTTAACGGAAATAAGTTAATCATTCAAAGCCACAAAGTATCGCTGTATATCATTAACCAGTTGTAACAACAATGCATAAAATGCTGAACGATTTTTTTGGGAGCTGAAGTTGATTGTTCTGTTGAATATCACATCCGGAATACAGTATAGATCGAATTTTGGAAATATTTGTGAAACATTTGCTAGAGATTTGAGTTTATTCTCCGAGTCGAATGCCGAGTCCACGGCAATTGTCGAATCGAGTGAGTCGACTCTCCGTTTGATTTACACGGAGTCTCGATGCATTCGATTCTTCAAGTGACTGCAGCTCGTTTCGAACCGTTCAACTCACAGAATAGATCCAATTGATGAGACATACCGAGTTAACCACAAACATGAGTCACTATTCTGCTCACTTTGTTGTACGAAGCCGCTGGTTATCGAAACGCGTGACACTCAGGCCTATTCTGCGTGGCGTGTAAGGTTGTCACGCGAAATAAGGTTAATTGTGCAGAGCGACAAAACCTGCTCACAGCTTCTTTAGCTGCCTAGCCAACGGCTTGCTAGCATCAGCCATCAGGCAAACCGGGCCTGGGTACTTGCTACACGCTAGCTACCAATGCAATGTCGCTCCAAACAGCTTCAATACTGCCGCTCCGAAATGAAGCCAGTGCACTCTTTAGGGTACTGCCGCCGTCAGCTGCCAAACCAATACTGTGAACAGTACCGCACTGCTTCAATGCTGCCGAACGAATGAGAAATAACTAACTAAAATTGTTTTATTATTGTCATTCTTTGTCTTATATACTAATTTACATTTCTTTAGTGTTTTAGCCCAATGGGCTCTTCAGCTTTGTTTAAGTGTTTAATGTGTTCAGTGTGTTTTGTGTGTTATATCTTTTAAGTTAATTTTCAGGTCAGCCCTTGGGGCATTGTTTGTTAAAATTTGATAACCTTCCTAACCTAGAGCGAGCCCGGAGAGAATCTCTCAATTGTAGATTCGCCCTAATGAAAAAAAAAACCCTAGAATTGTGAAAAATCTCCGATTGGTTTGTTGTTTATTTTTGTTTATGCAATCAGGATTAGGGGCAAATTTTGAATTTGATTTAAAGAAAATTATTGCTTTATCAACGTTAAGTCCATTTGGTTTAATAATAGGAATTTTATTAATAGGGTCGTGCGATGGCTTTTTCATGATTTCTCCTAGATAGATTTTTGGTTGGCAAGAGAACCATTAGCCACAATGGCCGCTCGGGCAACCTCTGGGGTGTCCCGGGGGAACCAGTAGAAGATGTTTTGCGCCACACCACGTGCTGTGAAGGTTTTTCCTTAATGTTTTTTTCTTCATGGGACTTTCGGTAGGCCTGAACAGAACCATTAGCCACATTGGCCTCTCTCGGAAACTCTGAGGTGCCCCGGGGGAACCTGTAGGAGGGAACATTTGTGTTTTTGTACCAAACCACGTCATGCGGCAGCTCTTTCTTTTTTATTTCACCTGGAGAGTCCTTCGGTAGGCTTGAAAAGAATAATTTACCACAATGGCCCATCAGGGAACATCTGGGGTGATTTGGCGAAACTTATATGAAAGGACATTTATATTTTTTTTACCAAACCCCAGTGGTTCCCAGAGACACCACTGTAACCAATGGTTCTTTTCATGCCAACCGAACGTCTCTCCAAGAGAAATCACGAAGAAAGGGCCATCGCAATTGACTATGTCGCCCAGATGGTTGGAGACGCTATTCAGCTATTCTAGAAGAAACAGCTGAATAGCTTCTCCAAATTTGCTTGAACAAGCTCTAATTCAATACCGATTTTTGTTGGGGGATGCTCTAAGTTGGTGAATTGTTGAACGACCACGTCGGAAGCCAAATTGTTCGTCGAGCAAGATGTTGAGCTCGTCGGCAGATGAAAGAATCCGACGGTAGATCGCTTTCTCAAACAGCTTGGATAATCTTGAGAGAAGGCTGGCTGGCCTATACTGCCGTTCTACGCATGACTGTCCCATGTTGCTTTTGGTCAGATTCCAGTTTTGCTTGTATATGCGTAGTTTTTTGAATATACTATCGAATATTCATCGAAAAATGAATGTTTTAAGTTTACAACATTCTTTGAAGGAACAAATCGCCACTTAGCATGTATGAGGGGCTTAGATGCAAATGCATACAATGACCTTTAATTACAAACGTTAACATTGAGCTTTTTCCATGTAATCCACCATTTGCATTGAAAATAAAATGAAATGATATGGAATACGAGAAATTTGCACAAGAAGTCACCATTCACGTTTGCTACTTAAATCCTTATTAATTCTTAGAGCTGAATTACTTTGTTATATATTTTAAAAATTTGGGAAGCGTTTTTAAGAACACAAAATCATCTTATTATCATTTTGTTTTTATTTCTGTAAAAGTGTGCATAGAGATAAAAAGTAATCAAAATCATGGTAGGACATAAACAATGATGCAAAGCATGGATGGATCACATTCATTCATCGTCGGCAGATTTGTGAAGAAAGGCATCTTGATTTCATCAACAACAGGAATTATCGCGGACAACAACGATTTCTTACGTTGATCCCTCGAGGAGCTCTCTGCCACTTTAAGTAATCGTTCAATACAAAGTTTTCTCCATCTATCAGTTTTTTTTGCTTGTTAGATAACAAGTTGCAGTAGGTCAGCCGAGTGCCATCTACGGAATCAGAGAACCCAATTTCGTATCGCCCTTTAGGTAATTTAATCATACGAATGTGCTCAATATATGGTCGAGAGCGTATTTGATTCAGCGTATATTGAGTTACAGTAAATTCCGTCTTGAAAAAATCTTTAACCTCCATGTCCACAACATCGACCTGTTTTTTCGCTTTCCCTACGGCGTGTTTGAAGTCCTCATAGTCTACAACAAGGTTATGACGCATTGAACCTTCCACAGCGGCATGAAAGCTATCAGCTGCCATAAATGTATGCCCAGATTCGAAATACTTCAGTTCAATTTCCATCGTATTACCATCTTGTTGATAAGAAGAACTAGATGCAAGAAAAAGTTCCAGTTCTTATTCTGTACAAAACAGTTATCGAGCCAAAAAGTTATACTCCTGATATGCCTATATTTTAGGATGATTTTATGGAAGCAACTAGCAATTTCAAAACTAGTACGACCGCTAACTGATTCTCGCCAAAGGCAAGCAGCAACTGCAAACTTTTTTGCATATGCTCCGACCGGTGCGAATGTTTGGTTGAAAGCCAAAATTCGCTGTGAAAACACTATGGTTTTGAGCCCTTCAAAACGAGGCAATTGAATTACCTGCAAAATACATAATATTTAAACTCTGAATTAAAAAAAAAATGTTGATATTAGTCATTACCTTTTGAAGATCAACTGCCATTACCAAGTGACCTGCAGTAACTGAATCTCCATTCTTACGATATTCAATCCGCTCCTGCTTTGCATGTTCGAGATGCTGATTGTAGTTGCAACAATCAGTACATCCGGAACTTTTGTTCACATTTTGGTGCTGCTCTACGCTAACGCAAACTTCGCACTGTTCGTGACCCAACTTAACGAATGATATGTTTAGGATATGTTTCGATTAGGAGCGTGCTCCCGACGATAATGTGAGATGGTTGGCCCGTAAGTTAGTATATGATTTTTAATAGATTTACGCATATCTGAACTCCTGGCACACTTTCCTCGTTTTGAACGGTAATGTCCTACCGTTTTTGCTCTATTGATACACCGGTAGATAATATTACTGTAAATGAAACAAAATGTTTACTGTACGATAACTTAACAATTTTCAATCAACGAAAAAAAGTTTCATTTACATACCCGCAGTGTTCGTCATACCCGAGTGTGTTTAAAAAAAACTTTCGACAAACTGCAATCGGATCTTCACTTGCCGAAGTAAGAGTGCATTTATACGATTGTTTCTTACGCAATTCGTTTGCGGGAGTACGACGACTGCGTCGATTAGTAGCAATAGCGGGATGTGTTGAGATCAAATCTGATCACATTAATTTTTAGAGTGCATTTCATTTAAGATCACCTTTATAAGTAAATTCACCTTGCCTAGTTGACTTCACTTTGTTAAATTCACTTTGTTTTTGTACACCGTAACGACAGCACCTGCGTGTTTAATTCTCTGCGTCAGTATCCGAATCTTCTCAGGATGTGCGTACTTTTGCATAAATTTATTTCGATTTTCTTCACTGTTGTTCCAAAACGAATCGTTGATGCTTACTCTGTCATCTCGAGACAAAAGGTTTATGCACTTTTTCCGGCAATTACAGTTTTGTAGTTTAGCTTCGTGCGCTAACCTGCGCCTCTTAGCATTATCTTCCCGTAAAATTTCTTTTTTAGTTTTTTTTGCGATTCAAAAAATTAACACAACTGTTTTCAGAATCATTTACATTTTCTTCAATTGACTCCGTAAAAATTCCAGGAAATGAAATTGTCGAATTACACTGGTTATAAAAACGCTTAAGTTGTTCTTCGTTTCCTTTAAATTGCATTCCGGAAGTATCGGCCAGATCAAATCCTCGAAAAACATAACCTTCTGTTTCATCATCGGTGTCGTCACTTACATAGGATGCTTGCAAGAAAGCTAGCCCATTCATATCTGATTCCAAATAATCGCGATCTCCTTGAAAATTTAAATTGAATCACCAACGATCCATTTACCGTGAAGGTACCATATTCCGCGCACTTAAGACATTTTCGTCGCAAACATAGCATAACAAAAATCAATAAGCTTTTGTTAATATTGTTTTTTTTTTTGGCAAATGTGTAGTTCAAGTGAGTAAGTATGAATAAAAAATATAAATGTTTATAAAATATAAAATGAACACACGAAGAAAAGCGTTTTTGGGATATGTTATATTGTTCCTAATTCTGCGCATCATTTTTTGAAATGTTCCATATTCTGCGCATAAAAAAAACTTCGTGTTACCTATGCTATTTTATATTATTTGGAATATTGTGTGAGTTTTATTCTTGAAACTCATCATCTTTTCAGTTTCACTCCTGCCAACTTAGCATCTGCTTAGTTTTAACCACTTCCGTCCAGGAGCTCTCTCACCGAAAGGATTATTGGACTTGCGAGTGATACCAAGATAATGTGCCGCCGATTTTTTTAAACGACAGGTATCTACCGGCAAGCCGACCTTTGCTGAATCAATTATCCACTGCACAATACGACTCTTCCTTGGTTAGAACGGTTGGTTTTCCTTGACAACGACAACCGAAACCGCGACCCAGCGCAGCTCTCAGTGTGCTTTCCAACACACTTCGGAACATTTTGTGTTTTGGATGCCTTTCGAATAGAATAACCTCTTTTCACCGTCGAAATAGCCGATTCGACTTGCTGAGGAGTTTAGAACATGTTTTTCCTTCTGGGACTCATTTTGTTAACCTATGCGCAGAATAAAGAACACACGGTCAAAATTAGTTCCATATTCTGTGCAAAGAAAATTTCATCTTTTTATGCAGAAATCTCTTGAGATGTATGGAAATCCGTCAACATTATTTGGAAAATACTCACATCTAGCACTTGGCACAGAAAAAAAATAAAAAGTCACTTCTTTTTGTACACAAATAATCAATTTTTCACTCATGCGCGTCTTATTGCGGCTGCTAACGGAGACTACTTTGTTAACGTTTTCAGTGCTGGTGGTTAAGTATTTATTTATTTTTTCCACAAGTGCTGTAATTTTCTGAATGAGTTTATGGTCATTACGAAGTTAATAAAGTTGTAGTTGGAGTTCAGATATGCGTTTCCGCCTATAGTCAGGATATTTAAAATTGTACATAATTTGACAAGACATGATTCCAATGAATTAGTGCGCAAAATTTGGAGCTGCGCACAATAAGGTACCGTCACGGTACACCTTATTAATAAATACACCGTGTCGAAATGTTGTTCACAAATGACAACAAACACGATCATTGTATACCGTTTTCGTTTTTGATTCAATTCCTACCTGTATCGGGACGGCTTGTTATGTATTGAACGTCAGTGTTTAAGTTTTCATTTGAAGCTCGTATCGACTTGAGGTTTACATTGCCAATAAGTTCGGGAATCGTAGGTGAAAAAAAAAAAGAATTCGCTAGTAGTAACGTGAGAATTATGCATGACGCAGTGGGACTGATATGCCTAGAATTATCTGCTGCATGGTAAGATTCTACGCATGTCAGTCCCACTGAATATTTTACATACAAATATTCCATATTCCACATATTCCATCTAAAATCACCAGCATCTTCAAATGCCAACTATAAATTCGACATGGAGTTTTCATAAGGGCGAATGTCGCATACGTACACAATGGCTTCTTCCGCAAATTTCTCGAGAATGCTAACCTAATCATAGTGAATTACCACGATGATTGTACAAAAGAGGAGTTCCCGTTTACAATAGAAGTGGTAGTTTACTTGAGCGAGTTTGCATTTTCAAGAAATTTGCGGAAGAAGCCATTGTTTACGTTTGTGACATTGGCCCTTATGAAAACTCCATGTCGAATTGGTTATTTGCCCCGAAGGTTATCAGCAATTAACAATAATAATTCAAAATTTAATCGGTGGTTTTGTGGGGGGGTGGTGTTTAAAAGGGGGGGGGTGTGGGGAGAGGGGGAGTAGGGTGGGGAGGGGGAGGTTTGGGGTGGTTGGGGGTGTTAGTGCAAAAAGGGAGGGGGAAAGGAGGAGCGGGACGGACGAATCATCGTGGTAGAGGTGGGCTCCGTTAGCAAAGGTGTTCAATCTTTCCTTGTCCACAGGCATATTTCCGAACTGTTGGAAACAGTCATATGTTTTCCCAGTGTTTAAGAAAGGTTGCAAGAGAATGGTCTCAAATACCCAGGGCATAGCTGCATTAAATGCAGTATCCAAGTTGTTTGAGATGATAATTCTTCGGAAGCTAGTGCAGAGCTACGCGCACTATATTTCGCCGGATCAGCATGGATTTATTCCCAAACGTTCGACATCCACTAATTTGACGCGCTTCACCTCTTTCTTGAACGGTTATCAAGTATATGCTATTTACACGGATCTCTCCGCTGCCACAAGGGCACCTTGGGCCGTTTCTGTTCCTGCTTTACATGAACGATGTCAACTATTTTATTTATTTAAATAGCCATACATCGTATTTACGATATGACTTCATCTACAACATTTCGCCAATATACTCGGTCTATGGCTGCCTCTCTCCAACCTCGTTGACGACCCACACTCGCCAGATCCTGTTGCACCTGGTCCGCCCATCGTGCTCGCTGTGCCCCACGCCTTCTTATACCGGCCGGATTCGAGGCGAACACAATTTTTGCAGGGTTGTTGTCCGGCATTCTCGCAACATGCCCTGCCCACCGTATCCTTCCAGCCTTTGCGACCTTCTGAATGCTGGGTTCGCCGTAGAGTTCAGCGAGCTCGTGGTTCCATCTTCGCCGCCACACTCCATCCTCCTGTACGCCGTCAAAGATGGTCCTAAGCACCCGGCGTTCGAAAACATCAAGTGCTTGCAGGTCCTCCTCGAGCATCGTCCACGTCTCGTGCCCGTAGAGAACAACCGGTCTTAACAGCGTTTTGTACATGGCACATTTAGTGCGGGGGTGAATCTTTCTTGACCACAAGTTCTTCTGGAGCCCGGAGTAGGCACGACTTCCACTGATGATGTGTCTTCGGATTTCACGGCTGTTGTTGTTGTCAGCCGTAAGCAAGGATCCAAGGTAGATGAATTCTTCCACCACCTCGAATGTATCCCCGTCTATCGTAACACTGCTACCTAGGCAGTCCCTGTCGCGCTCGGTACCTCCTACTAGCATGTACTTTGTTTTCGACACATTCACCTCCAGTCCGACTTTCGCAGCTTCGCGTTTTAGGCGAGTGTACATTTCTGCCACCGTTTCAAATCTTCTGCCGACAATGTTCATGTCATCCGCAAAACAAACGAACTGACCGGATCGAGTGAAAATCGTACCCCGGCTGTTGAGCCCGGCTCTTCGCATGACACCTTCTAGCGCAGTGTTGAACAACAGGCACGAAAGTCCATCACCTTGACGTAGTCCCCGGCGTGATTCAAACGAGCTGAAATGTTCGCCCGAAATCTTCACGCAGTTTCGCACACCGTCCATCGTAGCTTTAATCAGTCTAGTGAGGTTCCCGGGAAAGCCGTTCTCGTCCTTAATCTTCCATTGCTCTCGATGCTCAATCTCATCCTCAAATGCCTAAAACCCTCATACGTCGATGATTTGAAGCTGTTCTACGCGATAAAGCATCCACTAGACGCCGTTTTTCTACAACAACTGCTGGGGGCGTTCGCTGAATGGTGTCGCATCAATCGGATGACATTGAATGTTTCCAAATGCTCGGTGATTTCATTTGGCCGTAAACGTGAACTCTACCAATTCGGTTATGCTTTGGCAGGATTTGAGCTGCATCGCGAAACGATGGTTAAGGACTTGGGGATTTTCATCGATTCCAAACTGACCTTAAAAAACCACGTAGCATACGTCGTGTCTAATCGCAGTAAGGCTTCCCGTTCCGTTTTGCCAAAAAAATTAAGGATGTTTACTGCTTGAAATGGCTTTACTGTGCAATCGTCCGCCCTATTCTGGAATAGTGTTCTGTTGTCTGGTCTCCCTATTACCAGAATGAAATCCAGCGTGTTGAGGCCATCCAGCGGAAATTCATTCGATTTGCCCTACGTCATCTCAGGTGGAGAGACTCGTTCAATTTACCCAGCTATAGCAGTCGGTGCCAACTCATCAACCTTCATCCACTTGATGGAAGGCGTAACGCGGCAAAAGCCTGTTTTATTGGCGATCTCCTGCAAGGGAACATTGATTTTTCTACAATGCTCAGCTTGTTGAACATCAACACTCTACGGGCACATTCGTTCCTGAGCCTTCCCGCGGCAATTACCAACAATGGTCTCTATGAGCCAATGCGCAGCATGAGTCGTCTTCTTAACAGTTGTTACTTTGTATTTGATTTTAATGTACATAGAGAAACAAATAAGTTTAGTTTTAGACGTTTTTTTTTGTCAGTTTGTTTAATTTTGCAGTTTTGGGATTCTAGTTTTAAGATACCGTTCATTGAGGCAAATATTTTACCTGTTGACTGTAATAAACAATAATAATAATAATAACACGAGAGGAAGTAGCTAAGTCGCAGGCATTGGTTGAAAATCAACGCCAGATGAACGAAGGACTGGGGGCTCAATTGCTTGAGCTCCAAGTTCATGATGTTATCGAAACCTGGGGCCTTCGTGTTCTTAGACGCTTTGTTATAGGTCAACAATTCGTCAGCTGAGATCTCCAACTCTTCCGAGAAGTCGTTAGGGCTTAGATGGATGCTGGGACTAAGAGCTCGCTAACGGAAGCTTCGTGCGGACTGACGATGTTTTGTTCAAAATTGTGGGAGCTGTCGAAGTGTTGACCTATCTCAGCAGCCTTCTTTACAGGAGTTGTCAAGCGATCCTTGGAGCCATTGCTGTCTAGTGGGATCAACGGTGGAATGGGCCTTGGTTTAGTTTTTAAAATTTTTGTCAACTTCCAAAACGGCTTTGCACAATCTGGGAGAGAGAGGATCTTGTCGGAAAAATGGTTATTTCTGAGGTCCACCATTCTGGCCTTAATAATTTTTGTCATCCGATTGCAATGACTTTTTAAGGTAGGCAGACCAGTTCGCTGGTATTGCCTTCAGGTGGCGTTGCGCAATTGATTCAGTTCTTTAGTAGGTTTATCAATGGGTACAGAGTTACTCACCTGATCTATCACTGGGACATGTTGCTCCCGGGCCTGGGAGATCGCTTGCTCGATGCTCTGCAGCTGCCGTTCGATCTCATCAACCGACTCGAGGTGCATGTCCACATCGATGTTGTCGGACCTCTCCCAACTAGCGCGATGCTAGTTTCGTCTGGTGATTCGATGCCGGTTGACCGAGGAGTCAACTTCGGCCACCACCGGATAGTGATCCGAGCTGTGCACGACCGGCTGGGCGATGCTTTTACCCATGTTGGTGCTGGCTTGCTTGGGACAATAGGCTGTGATGATGGTGATAGGGCCGACGGCAGATTCGAACTCAACTCCGATGGATAAAATAAACTGCAGCTGGAAGCTCGGAAGCATGTGGCAGTTGATGTTGTTACGCAGGGCGATCACGACTCCTCCTCCATCAGAGCCGCAACAATCAAGTCACACAATCCGATAGCCAGGAATGGAGATGCTAAGTTCGGGCTGAAGGTACGTCTCCGTAACGATGACGATATCGATGTCCTTCGTGTTGAGGAAGTCACCGAATTCGATTAATTTGTTCCGGATGGAACAAGCATTCCAATTGAGAATGTTGATGATGCGTTTACGGTCCATACTTAAAAATGAACGTCATCGTCACGGATGTGGCGGCTTTTAGCTGTTCCTCTTTCGAGCGGCAGGAATGTAGTTGGCGGTTCAACGAACTCGACCATTTGTTCCAAGTCGTAGAGCTGTCTATCGACGGGTGGTTACGTGGAGGTACTGCAACTCGGATTGCCCCAGCCTGGAGGAGGAGCCAGCGTGGGGGCGGCGGCGGCCACTGAACGGAAGCTGACGGACGGTTTGCATAGCGGTGGTTTAATGGGATCGGCGGTAGGTGTGGCACTTGGTACCGAAGCGTCGAGAAATTCTCCTCGTTCATCGGAGGTGGCGGACGACGTTGACCAAGCCGGGACTTGGTGGATTCCTGCTTGCGGATAGACAAAAACTCCGCACGTTTGGGGCAGGCTCGATTGCTGCTCTCATGATTTGCGCCACAGTTGGCGCACTTCAGTGGAGCCCTTCGTCCATCGGGGCACAATCCTTGGTGGCGTGTGCTCCGGCACACTTGCCACACCGTGGTTTCATGTGGCAGTTTCGAGTTCGCGTCACGTCGTGCTGCTTCAAGTGATACCCAAGGTGGCCACACAATCTTAATTTAAAAACTCCCGCATTTTTCCTGATTTTTTGACCAATTTTCTCGACTGGGAGAATGAGTTATATATAAATTGGATCAATAGAAGTTTTTGAGGAAATTGTTCAATCTGAAATTCTGAAAGGTAAAATGACGGATAGAAGCCACAAATCAGGCTTCTTGCGTAAGGCGTAACCTGCTTTGGTCACTCATTTTGCAGACGAGAAATCGCTCCATATAAGTCATTGATCTTTCAAGTTTTTAGAAGCATAAGGAAAGCATTCGAGGTTTTCGAGTACAAAATGATGCACGTACGTTACGTGCATATTGTATCTCTGAGCTACCAAACTTTTTTTCAGTTTGGTTCACCACCAGACACTTAATTTGTTGAAAGGATGAGCACCTTTTGCAACAAATGTTGTCTAATTTGGCAGCTCCTTCTGGGAATGACTTATCAGTTCTAGCCGAAATTTCTCCAAACACTGTTAATTTCTCTGGAATTCGAGAAGCAACGTCTTTGAAGAAGGCATTGAGCATAGCTGCCCAAATTCTTCATCAATTTGTCAACTGGAGATTCGCTGAGTAGCTTCTTCAAAAAACCACATTCAAAAGATCACCAGTCGTTGCGGAATGCCAAAAGTCTTTGTCGGTAATTTGTGCAAATTCTCTCGCTTTCTTGGTTGCCGATTTAGAGGCAAACCCGATTTTCACATTAAGGTCTGGCAGAAGATTGATCTCCGTCAGTTCTATTTCAATTAACGATTTGACTGTCAGTCGCTCGGGCTTAACAATTTTCTCCATAGCGGCTCTAACTAGTTCCGTCAAATCGTCAAAAAGAAACCATAGGAGATTCGGTCTCGACTCGACTCGACCATTGCTGTGCTATCTAGGGTGAGACCGAAATAAACTACTTCCCCTGACCAATCGATCAGAGTGTTACAGAGGTGGACTTTGACATCTCGTGGCGGAATGAGTCGAAGTGACTTCAAATGCGAAAACAGAATCGTCTGGGTTTTAGCTGCATTGATACAAATCTTCCAGCTGTTGAAGTAATCGGACAGAACATTGAGGCCCTCCTGAAGTTTTCTAGTCAGAGTACGAGTCACTCGACCCTTGTAGATGATGGAAGTGTCGTCCGCAAACATCGACAAAATACCACTACCCGGTAGGGGAGGAACTTCTGACGTGAAGATGTTGAATAGTATAGGGCCTAAGAGACTACCCTGGGGAGCACCAGCATCAACGTTGAACGTTTCAGAATGAGAATTGTCCAGGAAGACCTGGAATGATCTGGCCAACAGATAGTTTTTGATGATCTTAACAAGATATATCGGGAAGTTGTATCGATGCACCTTGAACACCAGACCATCGACGTCCAACAATGCCATGGCAGATTTCTTTCCAACGGACCTGTTCCGTTTGAGGATGTTAGTAACTCGCGTCAGTTGGTGGATAGTAGAGTGACCTTTCCTGAACCCAAATTGTTCCTGAAGGAAGATGTTATTCTGGTTTGCGAAATCCAGTAAACGGCTGAGGATCAGCTTTTCGAACAGCTTCGAGATGGAGGAAAAAAGGCTGATGGAGCGATAGCTTTTAGTGCTGGTAGAATCTTTGCCAGGCTTGCGAAAAGGGAATAAGTTGGGAAGTAGCCAAGCTCCCAACATCTGTTAAAAACCGCTGCAAGGTGTCGGAAGAAATCAACACTCAAGTTTTTCAAACCCGAGGTAGTTGACTCCGTCGACTCCAGCGGCTTTCATGTTCTTGGTTCGCTTGATGGCAGCTATCACCTCATCAGCCGATATACTACAATCGTCAGGGACAACTATGGGTGTTTCTGCGGCTTTAGACATTGTCTCCGTAACCGTAGACTCATGTGGGCTCACAATAGATTGGCCAAGGTTGTGTGAGTTTACAAAATGTTGACCTAGTGCGTTGGCCTTTTCAACAGGGGTGATAAGTAGCCGAGCGCACTAAGCGGCTTATTTTTTAGGATTTTGAATCAGAGAATCACTCACCTGGTTTACTGAAGAAACATGCTGTTCTCGGGCCCGAGCGATTGCTTCGTTGATGTTACACAGCTGTCGGTCGATGTCCTCGGGCGTCTCGGGGAGCGTATCATAATCGACAGAGTCGTCGACACATCGCTAGAACAGTTCCTAGTTGACTCGGTGATAGTTGCGCCTGGTGATGGGGTGCCGATTGACCAAGGAGCCAACTTCGGCCACCACCGGATAGTGGTCCGCGCTGAGCTCCTGGTGTACGACCGGTTGGGCGATGTTGTTTGCCATGTTCGTGAGGAAAATGTCGAGGGTTGACTTAAACGGGTAGGAGAATCCGCACTCAGCAATGTGTAGTGGCCCTCCTCCAGGTCGTGTTGGATGATGGATCCGTTGGTGTTCCGGCGAGTGTTTCGCCAGCCTTCATGTCTTGCGTTGAGGTCACCAGCGATGATGAATTGCCCCCGCCGCCGAGTTAGTTTGACGATGTCTTGCCGTAGGACCGTAGCCGCTTGTTTGGAGCAGTCGGCCGCGATGATGACGATTGGACCGACGGTTGTGTCTACCTCCACACCGATGGCTTCGATTGCTTTAAGCTGGAAACTCGGCAGCAGGCGGCAGTTGATGTTGTATCGTAAAGCTATGGCAACACACCCTCCTCTTGAATTAGTCCGATCGAGTCTGATGAGCCGAAAGTCTGGAATATAAACATTAACGTCTGGCTTGAGGTGCGTTTCGGTGATAATGGCGATGTCGATTTCCTTATCGTTGAGAAAATCGGTTAGATCAATGTTTTTGTTCCGGACGGAACAAGCATTCCAGTTAAGAATCTTGATGGTGGCTTCACGGTCCAAATTTGTTGATGAAGTTCATCAGCACCATGCTGGCAGCCTTAATTTGTTGCTCCTTTGAACGGCAACGACGTGATTGTTGATGTAGGTTCTGGATGAACTCCATCATTTGTTCCAGCGTGTAGAGGTCATCATCAGACTGATGGGTAGCTGGATTACTTGTTGCCTGGTTTCCCCAGACTGGAGGAGTGACATGTTGTACTGGTGGGGCTGTCGCGGCGGCTACAAGTCGGTGTTGGATTGTGGTGGTCGGTTGGCGGTTTCGCTGGATGGTTTACTTCGAGAGGTGTTAAATTTGGTACGTTGTACCGTAGCTTCGGGAAGTGTTCCTCTGTTACCGGTGGAGGCGGACGTCGCTGGTATTTTTTGCTCGTTTTGGTTATTGCTCGCTTGCGGATTTCAACGTATTCCGATCGCTTTGGGCACGATCGGTTACTTCCTACGTGGTTGGCACCACAGTTGATGCACTTTGGTTCAACACTACTGACATGCGCTCCAGTACATTTGATACAACGAGATTTCATGTGGCAGTTCCTGGTACCATGCCCGAAGGATAGGCAGTTTCCACACTGCGTGACATCGTTTTTGAGCGGACGGTAGCGCTCCCATTCAACAATGATGTTGAAAAGGGCCTTGATTTTCGGGAGATTGTCCAGACGGGTGGAGTCCTTCTCTAGATGGACCAAGTACAACTTGTCCCGATAGTTTTCGGATCCCTTGCGCCCGAACGGAAGCACTTTGATCGGTTTTAATTTTACCGATTTAAGCTCGGAAATTATTTCCTCCGGGTCGTAATCCGGAAGACTACGAATTACCACCTTCAACGGCTTTCCGTCGCCAGGATTTTTTCTACGGCTCGGAAATCTTCCTCCGTAGAGCACATTATTTTCGTGCCCATGCTGCACAGCTTAAAAAGCGGGTGGATTTGAGCCGCAGCAAGCTTATTCCGAAGCACCGCCACATCCTTCGAGATGGTGAAAAGCGAGGGAATTTTCGGCACGTTTTGTACCGGCAATGCAGCAAACTTATTGTTTGCCCGTAGTCTGGCATTGAGGTCCGACGGTCCGGCTATGGCATCATCTGTTAGCGGCAGCCATTGCTGCTCGCTGTTCTGCAGCGTCGTTTTTGCTGCGCGTCATTGCCACAGCAATCGGTCGCGGGGGGTTCTTCGCAATATTTTGCAGCTCCGACTTGAACCTTGCCACCTCGAGTAAATGGCCAAACGCAGGAGAAAAATCGCACCGTAGGACGTACAACGTCGCGAGAAAGCACTGTGCTTCAAGCACAACTGAATTGAAACGAAAAAACCGAGCAGAAATGAAAACGTCTGTCGCTCACGAATGCACAGCGAGAATAAAAAAAAGGTCACTGAGAAATTTATCAAGGTGTGCCCCTTTTATATCATTCACTGCTGCATATGAGACCTCCCTTGCTTACATTTGAAATCTGTGATAGGAAAGTACTGTGCATTTAGTAAATTTAGAATGTAAAACGGAATTATAAGACATCACCATTTATTTGCCCTATTTTCAATAGTTTACAATTAATCAAGGATAATTTTTTATAGCTGAATTGATACGCGGCAAATTTTCAATCGATTTTTGTAGACATCTTGAAAATCTATCGAGGATTGATTGAGTTATGAGCGTTTCATTTGTAACGATATTTCGTGACGGTCGAAATTTTCAACACATTTCAGAATGCCTGGTTACTCACGTCCATTCCGAGATCACTTTCACTTACAACAAGCCCCAGTACAGACACAGTACGAACATCAAATGGATATACCTTACTGTTTTGAGGCACGTATTTAGCAGTATCGTTCAAATTTAGTTATAATCAGATAGATCTCACCGAAAATTGTTGTTGATGTACAGTCTTCATTTGGATGGCTTCCCTGTGATGCGAAAGGATGCATTTATGTCTCTGCAGAAGTAGCACTCCGCTATTCGGCAAATTACACTTGCCGTAAGACGTAGTCAACGTCAAAAAAAAAAAAAACAGCGAGAACTTAGTTGCGCACCTAATACAAAACTGGTAAGAAGTGATTCTCAACTAAGATTTCCTCCCCTACTAGTAAGAATTCCTAATTGAACTCAGGAACCGAATCTTTCTTTCCCATCAATTTCCAGAAAAGGTCGCATGAATACGTTTAAAAAAATAAGTGTTTTATTCACAGCTAAATAAAAATAAATCCAAAAGCGTATCGAAACTGTCCGTTTATGTCATAGTGAGTAAAAAATTCACGCTCTCATTGACAACCCAGCTGGTCTGTCGTATACATCATCAGTATAGACCGCGTTCCACGAGAAACGAGAGCTTAATACGTAGGCACTTGTCTTCTTCCCGACCGACCCGTCGTCGAATCGGTCAATCTTTTTCAACTAGTTTTTTATTTAATTCCTAGCATAGTATAGGTAGCAGGTTGGCAATTGTGAGAGTATGCGAGACTGAGTGGATTTGTTTTCTTCCTTGGGAATCATCCTCCGGGGCGTGATGATTCCGGGAAACGCTACGCTATCGATTCCTCCGGGTCTCTGTTTAGGGAAATTTCAAGAAAACGGAAACATTTTAAGGTTGATTGACTTTCGGTGGAGGCTGGCGGCACACAAGTAGGTCCAAGCGACATAGTTCCGCAGCTGCTGCGTAGAAAAATGAAAGGCGTGAAGCAAACGAAATGATGACAGAAACAAGAAACCAAACCACACGAAACAACAAGTTGCAGTATGAAAGGAAAGGGAAAATCACTAAAAAAAAAATAAAGAAACAATTAGTAGGAAAAAAAACAATACAACAGACGCCAGACGAGGGCGAACAAACACAAACAAGCACACAAATACAAACAGAACCATTTACCTTCGACCGAAATGGATGTGACTGGGCGATAAGATGATGACGGATGATGATAGACAATAACGGAAATAGAACGGATGGTGAATCTGATCAACAACATGTACAAACTAGGAAGTTTACTGACTGAGAAAATAATGATTTATTGATTGATTTTCCGTTGATTTACTTAATTTAGAGTGTATTTTATACCGGATTAACAATATATGGATGGATTACTGCTAGACAATAGGTAAGGGAGAAGAAATTCTTCCTGTTTCTGTTTGTATAGGTATTTCTAGGCACAATGTCTAATGAATGTAAGAGTACTACGATGATGAAATTGATATTTAAATAACAACAAAATCTAGGATGCAATCTGACGAAAATATGATAGAATACATCTAATTGTCACTAGTGTTCACTAAAATGTAAAACAAAGTAACGCAATAGCATAAATAAAATCTACTTCTATGGTGTCTACTTATCTTCGAAGCTTCGAAACAGAGACGTTTCAGTCTGACATTAATCTAACAGTATACACAGAGTTGTTGAATCACTACGAACCTAGCGTATTTATGTGAAAGAGAATACATATTTTGGCAACGAGGAGAAGCACGTTCCTAAAAATTTACACGCTTTGTTAGATGGACGCTGACCTTTCTTGTGTCGTTCCCATGGTCACTCTAAAATAAATCCGAAATGTCCCATGGAAAACAGTTCCGCAATCAAAGAATTTCTACCTACATAAACAATGCAAACAAACACTTCAATAAGGCATACATAAATAAGAATACAGTAAAAAAAGAACTCAACAATCCAGAAAAGGTCAACTTGATGCAGCAAAACAAAACGTGTTTCTGAAGCCACAACGCGCCGGACGAGAGAAACGACGGCCAAAAGCCCATCTTCCAATTATAGAAAATAAAAAGGTCAAGAACTCTTTAAGGCAGGCGTATTATAAAATGTAGGTAGACAATGTGTGTGTATGTTGATGTATACTCTAGTCACTTACAATTCCTCAAAAAACGCTACTCGTGCTTTCGTCGAGCCCGATTTGAGCTTCTTCAGGGTGGAATACTTGTTCTCACCTAGACGTATCTGCTGGGCGTTGATCTTGTCGAGGGGTGACTGCTTCTCGCCGATCTTGAGCTGTTCGATCTCCGAGCGGAGCTCTTTCAGTTGGTTCTGCACCTGCTTCGATTTGGTCAGGTACTCCACCCTACCGGAAAGATATCAACATGTTTCCCTTGGAATTAATCCCTGAAAAAAACTTGAGTCAGCGCAATGGACACATACCTTTCCTTCTCGATTTCCAGCGATAGCTGATCCATGTCCCCGTCCGCCAGTAGGTCGTACGTATTGCTCTCCAGCGCCGGCGTTTCCGGCGACGAGGACGGCGTTATAAAAATCGACTCCGTCGATGTTCGGCTCAGAAAGTTGAGCAGCTTTTCCTTGGCTTCCTTCTCGGCGACCCGGGCGTGGATCAATTCGTTCTTGAGCTTCTCGGTCTCCATGACCCGCTTGCGAGATTCCTCGATCATCTGGGCGGTCAGCAGTTCGGCTTCCTGCGTTTTCCGCTCCAGGTAGATCTTTTCCTCTTCCGTTTTGCGGGCCGTCATCCGCATCCGGCTGATTTCCTGCTCGACCTCCAGGGCCTTGTGCGACAGCAGCAGGGCTTCCTCTTCGGCCAGTCGGTTCTTCTCGGCGAGCAGCTCGGCTGCCTCCTCGCTTCGACGCTGGAAAGGGGGAAAAGTGAGACGGTGGGTGAAATTTGAAATGAGGGGGTGGCTTCAAATTTTGAATTGGATCTGTGCATCAATGATTTTAGTCAGTGGCTGCTTCGTCTCACCAGGGAGACGAGCTAGACCCTATATATCGAACCCATCAACACATGGGCCGGGACCAAACGGCTTAAGAGGTGATCAGATATTTTTCGACTTAGAAAATCCCAACGGCGACGACTGGAATTGATACCAGACCGACTGTGGTTAGAGGCAAGCACGCGCACCATCCATAATAGATAACAGTTAACATTTTTTAACTACATGTGGGTTAATCAGCTGTACAATTTGAAAAGAACTAATTCCCGACCTTCCATTCAATGTGTCTAGACAACCTTTTTGTATACCCCCTATTAATAACAGTCCATACTTACCAACGCCTCATGGGCGGAAGCCGTGTCCTCCTGCAGCTGCAGCAGTTTTTTCTCCAAGTTGGCCCTCTCCTGTTCGGCTTCCTCTCGCAGCTGCTTCTCCCGCGCCAGCTTGTTCCGCTCGATGTGCCTCCGTTGTTTCTCCTCCTTCGCTTGTGTTTTCATCTGCTGGATCTCCATTGTGTCCGGTTTGCGTCGTTTCATGTACAGCTCGTGGTTCCCCACGCACAAATCCAGCAGTTCCTTATTGTTGCGAGCTTTCTCCGAGTAGAAGGTGGTCGCTATGTTGCCCTTTTCTTCGTTCGTTTTGACGAAGAATTTCTTCCCGTCGAAACTAATGTTTCGAATTTCGTTCCACGGAAAGGTGGTCATCGGAGTCAGTTTGTTCTCCTTACTGTAGATGTTGAGACCGAGTGCCGTGACCCCAACGTACACCTCAGTGTTTTTCTTATTCTAAAAATTTAACAATTTAAGTTAAAATCAAGAGGATGTAATCGAACAAGCACTTCTCACCGTAATTGGAAAATAATTAACGCCAAACATGTCCAAATCCTGCGCTATTTTGAGATACTCCATCTCCGCTTCATCTCGTGACATCCCGCGATGATCGGCGTACCAAGTTTTGATTCGCTCTTCCCACATCTGCGGAGTCATCTGGTACTGATCGATCACCCGTTGGGGTAGTAAATTTTCACTAATCAACATGCCCGGCTTACAAACAGCCTCATCGAAATCGCCATACTAAAAACCGATGAAACAAATTACCGTTTGACCAATCGAACGAGATTCAATCACCTACCTTAGCTTGCACCGCATAGGAAGCCAATAGGACGGAAGCCTCCGGTGGACAGTACACTTCCATCGAGAGTATTGCCTCCTTGATCTGCAGGAAGAACATATGCTGGGTGACTTCCTGAACCAACTCTTCGGCGACGTTTTCCGGGAAGAATTTGGCCATGAACATAAACACGCAACCCTCCGTGGTGAGATTGATATGCTGATCTAAAACTTTCTTGTCCATTTTGAGCCAGCTTTTTAAACCCTTCTTGTCGACGTACCGCAGCCCAAAATACCACGTCTCACGAAGACCAATTGTGCGGCAGATTAGATCAAACAGAAAACCACCAGTGGCACGATGCTAAAATACGCAAAATAATGCACGGTTAAAATACCAAGCTGCCAACAACAATATTAGCAGCGCATAATCCGAGCGATTAAAAATAGAATCCACCCACTAAATTATAACCCCAACACAGAACCACTCACCTCGAGGTGGAACTCCAGTTCCGAGTCGTACGTGCACACCTTAACCGGGAATTCCTTGTTGGATTTTTTGCGCCGGAAGGGGGCCATCATTCTCCCGGACGGGGGCGCCCCGAATATGCTTTCGGAATCCAATTTAGCACTCTTTTGTCCGGGTGGTTCTCCCTTGCAGGAGCTGGCAATCGGGTTCCGGTCCCCCTCCCCTTACAATAAACCGTTCCTCTTATGAATCGACTTTTTTTTTTGTTTTAATTATGCCGTTCACTCTTCCCGTAGATCGAAAATTATTGTACAATCACTTTCAGTTTTCCCAACTCTTTTTACGTAAACACAAACACCACACACAATCAACGCTCATCATACACGGACCCGTTTGGTTTGATTGTGCCTTTCTTCTTCTTGTCTACCGTCGCGATCGTCGCCGTCGGATTGGGTAAGACGAAAAAATATATAAGAATTCTAGGATTTCTTCATCGCTGAAATTGGTGCAACAGACTTCTGCTGCTCACGATCGGGAACACATTGAAATCGATATTATACGATGCTGTGTCTGCTCACTAGGACTTTTGGAAGCATTTGGAACACTTTTAGCTGAAAAATAGTACGTTTGATTGCTAAGTTGGAGCAATTTAAAATTTGTAAATAACTTTTCAGTCTTCTAAACTCTTTGAAAGGCACTTTTTGACTTTTTTTTCGCCACTGACAGGTCGAGAACGCTTCGTTTGTCGGAGCTATTTTTGTGATGTCGTCGGAGTATAACGAGCAATACGGGGTATTGCTGAAGGGCAGCGATGCAACGTTGCCCGAGCATGAAAAAATAACATACGAATACCTAAATTTGATCTTCATAACTGAAGTTGGTATTGATGAGCACAGCGTCAGGTTTACCATAATTGAGGTGTAGAAGGAGATGTTTCGCTCATCGCCATGAGGCACCAAAGGTAGACAGTCATGTTTGCTAGAATGAAAGATATGAAGAGAAAATGTTGAAAGTTCCGTTAGCGTACGGTAGGTTGGAAATGGAATAGAAGTATTGAAAATTGAGCGAAAGGGCATGGGTAAAGTACCCAAGTAACCACAAGCATTATATTATTGCATTTATTCAACCCAAAATCAACATCTTTAATGCGGGATCGCATCAATTCAACAGTTGTCAAGTAATGATGCGTTAGATTAGCTTTAAGAATATAGTGATGCAATAATGCTACTTTAGCAATGTCATATGGCATAACAAAAGATATAGCATTAGTTTGATCTTAGTGGGGCCCTTTTCCGCTTTAATCCAACTTCAATGATGCATTAGACGTAATGCATATGCATTATATATGCATGCTATTATAGCTTCGTGGTTACTTGGGTAGTACTCGAACCAAGGACGTTATCATTGCCAAACATCCCACTGCGGGGTAGGTTGAGGCACAGATACATCTGCCACCTATCTATTCCATTTCCAACCTACCGTACGCTAACGGAACTTTCAACACTTTCTCTTCATATCTTTCATTCTAGCAAACATGACTGTCTACTCTTGGTGCCTCATGGCGATGAGCGAAACATCTCCTTCTACATCATAATCGTTACTCCACGTTCGGAGAATACAAATATAACAATTAGAGTACATAATTGGGGGTTAGAAGATATTGCAGTATAGTGATTTTGAACCGACTATGATCATGTTCAAAACGACGTGGTGAATTCGACCATTTTCATGGTTATTGTAACCATTATATGCGATAGTCATCCTGACCATGATTTAATTGTCGGTATAAAGGTCGGTATCGTGTTCAGGCCAGTATCGACTTAAAAAGTAAAGAGGTTACGGAATTTTGTTCAATATTACCAAGCGGAATTTTGACAATTGATCTGCATGGAACGAAATGTAACCTTCACTTACGGAATAATTGAGCGGGATATTTTTCCGAAAGTAAAAGTGACAGCTCCCATTAGTTTGCGTGGAAACCTTACAAATTCCAATTTTATTTGTCGTTCTTTTCAGGTGGATACTGCTGCAGAAATTTCTTTTCGATTCTTTACTTTTCCGTTTCAGTGAACGGAATTTAACAGGGGATTGAGATAGAAAAAGAAATTTCTTTCGAACTCGATACCGACCTTTCGAAAGAAATTTCTTTTTCTACCTTAATCCCATGTTAAATTCCGTTCACTGAAACGGAAAAGTAAAGAATCGAAAAGAAATTACTGCAGCAGTATCCACCTGAAAAGAACGAAAAATAAAATTGGAATTTGTAAGGTTTCCACGCAAACTAATGGGAGCTGTCACTTTTACTTTCGGAAAAATATCCCGCTCAATTATTCCGTAAGTGAAGGTTACATTTCGTTCCATGCAGATCAATTGTCAAAATTCCGCTTGGTAATATTGAACAAAATTCCGTAACCTCTTTACTTTTTAAGTCCATACTGGCCTTAAGGATAGAATTTTTTTCAGAGTGGAAACCTTACAAATTCCAAATTTATTTTTCGTTCTTTTCAGGTGGATACTGCTGCAGAATTTTTTTTTTCAATTCTTCACTTTTCTGTTTCAGTAAACGGAATTTAACATGGGTTTGGGATAGAAAAAGAAATTTCTTTCGAACACGATACCGACCTATAAACGATAATGATTACACTGGTGTAAAAAAACATTAAGAAGTTTATCCAATAACTTTATGAAATTTAGCCACAATGAATCGGATTGAATTTCATACTTTAACCGTATGAAAGGTCATGTTTGTTGTTTTTTCATTAGGTGTATTTTGGATAGAACAGTTCTATAAGTTTCTTTACACAGCCTTATGAAACACATTTTTTTTCTTTCTTTATTATAGTGCCTTTCAGCCTTTGGCGGGTTCGGCACTTTTATGAAACACATTGTTGCGGATTATGGTAATCAAAAGCATACGATATGCTTACCGGAAATTCATTAGTTGACTATTTTTTATATGCATTATTCTGGTCACAGTGAGAACCATGGTTTTCAAAATAAAATAAATGATGATCTGCAAACAAAAAAGTCTTTATTTGCAATCGACACAGTACCTAACTATAATAGGGGGTTTTAATTTAAAAAAAAACATGGTTTTTTCCATCCGTATCGATGATGGGCATTTTTTCTAGCACAAAAATATTTTTTATGAATCTCAACTATTTTTTCTCGATTTTTAAACAAGAAAAATGTAATCATTTTTATTTTCACAAACTGACTAGCAGTTTCACAAAGTGACATTTATACAAAGTGACAGCACTTAATTTTCAGTAACGGGGGCTCCCATTATGACATATATGTCAACTTATGTATGCCAAAAATCAATGGTTGGTGCGTTGGTTTAGGTAGTCTGTTTTTTTGTAGCGTGTTTCATGGTGAAATAAGATGGTGTTGTCTTGCAATCATTATTTTTTGAAATTGTTTTTTTCAATAGTTTTGCTTGTCAAAATTAAAAAATAAATTAAATGCCGGTATATTATTATATTTATTATCGAACAATGTTATAATCCACATACCCCTATAATACCCTATTAAAGACTGCATCGCATGAACATCAAGCTAATGTTATCAGCAAAAGCCATTGTGTTGTTTAAATTGCAATCCAGAATTGATGACAAGAAGAAATTTCTGCTTGATCCAAGAAGTCCGTATTTTTTAAAATGATGCATTTTGCTTGCTCTTGTACAATGTGCAGGCGTTTCATCGTATTAGGAGCAAACATGGTGCATTTTGCAGAAATGTTCAAACAAAAAATACGCAGCACGTCCGCTGTATAACCTTGATTTGCTCATTGAAGGGTTGCATATATTTAGGATCGTTGCGCAAGTGGCGGCTAGATTAATTATTGTCGAGATTATTATTCAATATTGGATATTTTTCCAATGAGCAAGAATAGGCTTACCTTGTGTATGTTCGTGCTAGATTATTATTCAACAAGTTAACGAATATCATTGATGATGTTTTCTCATGGTGGCATTGTTATTATTTCACTACATTACTCTGATGTTTCACTCCAAAAAATGATTGTGAAAATCTTAAGGCATTTTTATGAAACTGAGGTGAATATAGAAGAATCAATATGCGTAGGTAAGAAATTCATACGAAACCTTATGAAAATAAAAAAAATTGCGTTTAGGATGCTTCATAATGCAGAATTTATGAATTTCAAAATGATTTTTTTTATCAGTGTACGAATTTAAATGATAATGATTACGATATTCAAACCTTAGCTTCTATGATAACTACATCAATAATCATTCAAAAATGGTTTATGTCGAATATTTGAAATATAATTGAATGTTTGGAATAATGATTAGTAAAAAAGAACGGTCGTGTAGGATTAGTTCTAAAGCAAATTTTCAATAACACACAAAGAATAATGATTGTTAGAATAAAAAAATCCATTGCTAAAATTGAAAAGTTGCGTTGGTTCTTTTTCGTAGAAAGCGGTTAGCTTTCCCAACAAAAACGTTCAAACGGTCAAATCAAAATTTTCCTGCTTGGTACATTTAAAAGTTTAAACTTTCAAAACGAATTGTAGAACTGTCAAATCGAAACCGAGGTATCGTTGAAAATAAAAGCAAATTATTTTTATTTCAAAATGAACTTTCAACCAGAAAGTGTCGTACAATTCAAATAAAAGTAAGCTGTTAAGATTGAAATAGAAAATAGTTTTAACATAAATTGTTTTTTTTTTTTCAGATGAATCATTACAAATTTTAATAAGACAGCTATTTGTTTGAAAATCATTTGTTTTTAAATAAAAGTCGGATATAACTAATAAAACATTATTTTTTCGTTTTGCAAACAAATATTTCTTGTTACTGGTATTTGCATGTAATTTGTAATTTGCATGAAAAAATCAGACATGAAAGTAGACACTGATGCCGATGATTTCCAGTTCACACATCGAAGGCGTCTTCACTTCTGTTTCGGCCGGAGGAATGTCGGACCCGGTATCCTCCGTCGTTGTCATGGCGGTTGCCTCGTGCACACCTGGCGTCGCCTAGGAATTGGACTTCGAGAGGAAATCGTTGGACGATGGACCGGCCATCGACGGGGTTTGCTCGGAAAGATTCTTAGTTCGCATCCGATTCACTGCCGGTGAGAGTTTTGTAATTGGAAGAAAGTCGACACTTTTCAGAAGTAAAGCGCAAAACTTTTGATAAAACAAGATTTATTTTTTGTGTGTATAATGAAATCTTTGCAATTGAATGGGATTACCACAATATTCTTTTCATTGATGAAGTCAGCTTTGATAACAAAGCTATGATGTGAACCAAGGAATTTGGTGTGCGAGGAAGGCGACTTCTGTTCAGGGGTGAGTTTTTGAGGTAACCTCGGGAGTCCTTGTTTATGTTTTGCTGGACAACAAGGTATGGTGGAAGTGTGCCACACTGCAGGAATGTTTACGAGGGCGAAGTTTTTTGATTGCTGCAAACGATTTGCACTACAGTATTGGACAAAACATTTGCAACCAGTACATGACTACCATGAAATTGATCATTGAAGAGCTATGGGTGGTCAATCTTGGAATAATACATGTGTACGTTCAAAAACAACATAATTTCGATTTATTGAAACAAAAAATAATCATAATTTACTAAAAAGAAACTCATCACAATATTGAAAAACAGAAAAAAATGGTTTTTCTTTGGACAAAACAATTGCATATCTAGTAGCAAATCGCTTATTTTCAATAACAACCTTGCATAGTCGAGGCATGGAGTCAATCAGGTTGCAAAAATGTTCTGAGGGATTGCTGCACACGCCTTTAGAATTTGCTCGAACAATTGGTCCTTATTCTTAACCCCCACGCGACTAATTCTTCGATCCGCGATCTCCCAAAGGTTCCCAATCAGGGGACTGTGGTGGCCATACCATAACCGTGATGTTATTATCGCTGAACCATTTTTTTGACCACTTTGGTGATGTGTTTTGGGTCGTTGTCCTGTTGAAACACCCATCTTAATGGCATATTCCATTCCAAATGAGGTAGCATAACATCTCTAAGGATGTTATTGTACATAAAGCGATCCATAATTCCATTAATCTGATGGATCGGACCAAAAACGTTGGCAGAAAAACATCCCCAGACCATCACATTGCCTCCACCATGTTTCACGGTCTTTTGACAATATCGTGGATCCAAGCGTTTTCCGACGGGTCGACGTACACGGCAAATTCCATCACTCCCGATAATGTTGAACTTCGATTCATCGCTGAACAGAACAGTCGACCATTTTTGCACACTCCAACCAATATGAGATTCAGCAAACTGGAGCCTTTTCTTCTGGTTTTTCAACGATATCAGCGGTTTTTTCCGAAGGGCATCTGCAAAACAATCCGGCATCAACGGCACGTCTTCTGACAGCTGCAACTCTTCTTTCACTTTGAAGGATGATTTGAAAGGATCTTTCTTGATGCACCGGACAATCATACACAGAGAGGAATTTGATAGTCAATTTTACCATTATTGGGGGTTAGGATGACTATTGCAGTATAGTGATTTTGAACCGACTATGATCATGGTCAAAACTACCATTAAAAATAGTTGATGCAACATTTTCCATAATGCCGGAATAGTCCTTGTTACCATGATCATAGTCAAAAATGCCATGAACGTGGTGAATTCGACCACTTTCATGGTTATTGAAACCATTATATGCGATAGTCATCCTGACCATGATATAATTGTCGGTACAACGATGAAATTTTTCTCAGAGTAGAATCGTCCCTAGACGTAGTGCAGCGTGGTCTTCCGCCTTTGTGCTCCACAGAAATCTTTCTGGTGGAACGAAACTTCGATCAAGGTCTTGAGATTTTTGATTTTTTCTCTCCATATTTGGTACAGATATCTTTTTGTGACATTCCACACGTGTAATCATTGATTATTTTCTTTCGCAGTTCCAATCCAAGACTGTCACGGCCCATTTTTAATATGGACGTAAAAAATATTCCAAAATATTAGAAGCAACATTATTTTATGTAAAATAAAGCAATATTTACCTTCTGGTGGCGTAAATGTCCAATATATAACCCCTTCGCTATAGTATAAATCCAATTAAATCAATTATCACCAGATTTGATATGAAAAACAACAACATATTATAAGTTGCAATTGTTTTGACCAAAGCAAATGATTGAAAAAGGGGAGTTAGGAAATATGTGGTGACTTAAGCCGTTTTTAATTAGGATGGGGTTCATGTGATGTTTTGATGTATAGGATGAAAAGGGGATGGTAACTGGTGTGGATTGATTGTTTGATTTGTTAGGGGTTTGGGGGGAGGAGGATGAGAAAAAATAAAATTTTTGGAAGGAAAAAAAATTAATGGTAATTAAATAAATAAATAATGTGGAGTGGGGGGTGGAGGAAAGAAAGAGAATTTGATATAAAAAAAAAAAGATAATAAGAAATTTTTTGTTATTTGTTTTGATTATATATTTTGTATTAGAATTATATGTGGTTTGGGGGGTGTGGTTGTTGGGTATGAATTGGTGGGTTGGTTGGTGGTTTATTTTTTGTAGTTTGTGTTATTGTGGATTAAAAAAAAATAAAAAAAAGATTAGGGATAGTATTGGTGGGGTGGGGGTGTGGGGTGGTTGGGTGGGGGGTGGTGGGGGGGGGGGGGGGGGGGGGGGAATAGATTATTGAAAATGAAAAATGAAATGATAGGGTTTGTTGTGGGGATTGTTTAGGAATTTGGATTTTGTATTTTGTTATATATATATTGTAAGAGGAGTTGGTAGAAAAAGAAATAGAGGGGAAAGAGGGTTAAGGTGTATTGTGTTATTTATAATAAAAAAGAAGAAAAAAAAAAAAAAAATATTTTTGGGGGAATATCATGGCCGCTCCAAACATGACCATGTTTACGATGCAGGTAATGTTCCAGTTGTTGCGCATATTCGGTCGTTGCCGCACCACCTCGGTTTTTAGGTAAAATAACGATAAGTGCTTTTTCCACTTTCTTCCACACGGTTTTCGAGTTCACAGCTAGCGGTTATTATTGTCTACGGACTTATTGTCTACATGATACAAACTTAAAACTAAATAAAACGAGCATTACAAATACGAGCCAAAAAGTGAGCTGAAGATTCGCCAAATTCAAACAATTCTTCGACAGTCGTAAACGCTCGCATCATAGGTTCATTGTTTCCAAACGCTGTTCGATGGAATCGGGTTTGGAAGAGACTACCACTCCGTAATGCTCTCGGAGGAACTCGGATGTTCAGTTGAGAGTGAAGCCTCGAGCAGTCGACCTCTCCATTCAAAAGTTTAGCAACAAAAACCGCTTGTTGATTTTTCCGTCGGCGTTCCAAAGTATGCAATTGCAGCAGATTGCAGCGATCTGAATACGGCGGGAGATTTTGCGGATCACGTCATGGTAGATTACGCAATGTCATCCGGATAAACCTGCGCTGTATTGTTTCCATCCTCAAGCTCCAAGTCAATTGATGAGGAAGCCAGACAAAGGCGGCATTTTCTAGGATCGGTCGTACCAGTGAGCAATAGAGAGCTTTCAGGCAGTACGGGTCAGTGAAGTCTCTTGAGATTTTTGACACCCTAGCTGGCGATTAGCCTTAGAGATCACAGCAGAGCGGTGGAGATTAAACGATAATTTATGATCCAGTAGAAGACCTAAATCGCTGAACTGGTCGGTTCTATGTAGAACGACGCCATTGATGGTATAGTCGTAAACAATCGGCTGCTTGATGCGGTAATACGACATTACCATACACTTTGGAATGTTGATCATAAGTTTATTCCGACGGCACCAATCAGTGAATCGATCCAATAATCCTTGAAGACGAGTACAATCCTCGGCAGTCCATACCCCAAAAACAGCTTTAGATCATCAGTATACGCAAGCCTGCAGCCATCTCCTAGTAGAATCAATACGTCGTTGAAGTATAGAACAAACAGCAGTGGTCCAAGGTTGCTACCCTGATGAACACCTGACGAGTTTGTAAAAAAACAGGAAGTGCTTGTATCAAGTTTCACTCGCAGAGACCTGTCTGTTAAATAAGAGCACAGTCATGATGTCAATCTTTCCAATGTACCGAGTTTTGATAGCTTCGCCAGCAGAATTTCGTGGTTCCACAGTGCTGTGATCGGAGCGTCCCGGTGTTAGTCTGTCAAGCTGTGTTTGCTGAGATGCGTCAGGAATCAATGAGAAAATGCTGGAAACGGAAGGCGAATCAGGTCTTGACGGGCAATTAGTGGATTCGTACTTGCCTGTCTTCACGTTTTGGAAGACTATTTCCCCACTACCACACGTAGGGTCGGGACGGCTGCTGGTCGCTGGCTGGAATGACTCGACTACGATGGGGTCGCTGAGAGCTTCCATAGTGCTATTTTCGGTGCGTCCCGGGGTATAAACGTGTGAAGTACTGTAATTTATCGTTTCATGCTCACTGAAGGCGGTGTATTGGATGTTGGTGTCAAATAAGCTGCTGACGGTTTCCGAATTTTTTTGGCAGAGTTGTCTTCAAATTCACGGAATATAATTGCTTCCGGCCACGTTGATGGATCCAGTGCGTTTGACTTTAATGATGGGTCCAGTCCGACTTTGAATGAGACAAAGGTCATGCTGCTGGTGTCAGTTCCTTTGGCAACCAGTTTGACAACCTCCGGGTCCTGGGTAGTGTCAAGGTTTTGCTCTCACCATTGCCAAAACTTCCTCATTTGTAACATCCGGCCGCATGCGAGACAGGTAGAGCCAAAATTTGTTCGCTGGCTTTGCGCAGACTGGAACGGACTTCACACTCTTGTCTAGCTGCTTAGGATCAGATTGGCATTCGGTTACTTTATGTGCCGAATCAGGTCCACGAAGCCGTTTGGCAGCTCGGATAGGACCGATATGGGGCCAGCTCTTAATCGATGGTGATTGAATACAAGGCACGGGCTTTTGCGACAACTGTTTTATTTCGGTGTGCAGATTGCTTATTGCCTCTGTGAGAGACACCAGCGGTGATTTTTCGTTGGCCACTTTTGTTATGGAACGGAGATGTCAATTTTCGAACAGCTCTGCACATTTGTCACACATCCAGAACAAATTCTTGCGGTGAGGCGAAAAATATCCCAACAGAGCCCGAGACACATTTGCACATGTCATGTGAAACATGCTACCACAATATCCGCGGCAAGAAACGAATTCAATGCCAGCGATCGCTTCGCAGCACTTGGCGCAATTTTTATCTCCGTTCATCGTCACACACATTGTTTCAGGAAATCGCCTTTGGTGTGCATACCCAGTGCAACAGCAATAACGCAAGAAACAGCACAACGGGGACGGATTTGGCTCAATGCGAATGACAATAGGCTTGCTATTGGCCAGCAGACAATGGGTTGCGAAGCGATCAAAATGCGATGACGCAGCAAATGACACAACACATGCAAACTAAAACCCAAATTACGTACGCGATTAGGCACCAGACAAACAAAATTTATTTCGCAGGAACGGACGACGATACAATAATAAATTAAGCGCCACTGAACACGACAAAATAAACCCAATTTAACACGGGTAAAACACGAGTTACTTGAACAATTACGACACACAATGAAGTTACTTCATCAGCGGTTCATTTCAGATTTTGGCATTTGGTTGAAGGGCACTTGAAGTCCGCCTTTGAACTAGGGTTGCACTAGGACTGTTTACTTCAAATGGACCTCGGATTATTTGTTGAAAAATAAGACAAACAACTACATAAGACACAAGTCAAATACATAAGACATACAAGACATAAAACATACACTTTGGGGCGTTCTTTTATCATTTTGTTCGAATCGAGATCCTGAAATTCCGCGAGCGACAAAATCCGGCTTCTGCACCCATTTCGTTAGACTTTGTGGCACCCTATGTGCAGCGTGAGCTAAGATACCTGAGTTCTACTCTATCTGCGTGAGAACTAGGTGATCGGAAAAAGAGTACAATAAAGAAAGCACTGTTGGATACCCGAGTAGGGAGGAGAATAAAGCGTTGTTGTCTAACGGAATTATTTTATTATTATTGGATCCAACTAACTCCGAAATAACAGAGTATAACAGACTTCATTGGTACGGTAGCCTCAAACACTGAACCGGTTGAAAAGAAAAAACAATACATCAAAATTTTAAAAAGAAGACAACATCTTACAACTGAGAAAATGCCAGTTGATCGATTTTTAAGTCTTGAAGGAGAACGAATCCTATTTGGGTGGGAATCGACGCGACGACCCGGATAAACATAACGATACAATTACAATTCAATAATATACAATAACAATAAAATGTATTGCCAGCCATGAATCTTACTGTTCATGTATCAGACAAATCAAAAATGCTCATTGTAATTACAATAGATCTTCAATATACCTCATATGCTAGAATTTTCAACAATTGTGAAACAATAAAATTAAAAGTTATCAACTCAAATTTGTTCAGAAAAAAGTTAAATTTTTTATTGTTAAGATAGATAACAACCCCTTATTCTATTGTGATGTCTCAATTTACAATAGATTCTATTGTAGAAACAGTAAGTCCTAATGTTATCTTATCGTCGCGAACAATACGATCAATTGTACATACTACTGATTCTATTGTATGGTTACAATACATTTTATTGTTAATCTATTCTTCTTTTTTATTCTGGGAGACGTGATTATATAACCAATCGGGAAAACTCTTAGCAAACCTTGATTTAGATTTTATAATAGTGTCGCTAACATTCTGAAGGGCTGTAGCGCAACGGAATTTTCACACTCATACCGACACAACTCCGTCGTTTTCGTCACGCGTTGGTTGCCGCGAAAATAAAAACAAAAACAAAAGCCTTGCAGTCTGTCGGAGTGTGTGCTCTGGATTAATGCAGTGGGTGAGTGGAGCAGAACGGGACTCAGAATTTATTATATTTTATAGTAACTACAATGAACTGTTCATTGACATAATAGATCATAGTATCATTAAGCTTGAGATCGACGGGTTCCGAATCCTGTGATATCGTAATATGCAAGTGTAATCGGTTATAATGTAAAATGATTATTTAGTTCGAAGATTTAGTTGCCGCGCTCGCACACATGCTCAATCGCCACCGTGTTAAAGTGTATGCGTTTGTTATTGGATTTTCTTCCCGTTACCCTTTGCAGTAGTCACAGAGTCGAAGCTAGGAATTTGACTAGTGTGTGTTTGTAAATCGTTTCCATCAAAATCCATGTTTAGTAGTTCGTCGGATCGCCGCATCGCACTTGTGTTCTTGTGTATTTACTTCCCTCGGCCAGTTTAATTCCGTTCATTTGTCAGTCAGGTCGCAAAATAATCATCTCGATAATAAATCGAGTAAGTAGTGCGCATTCAGTTGTGGTGCTAGAGCCAAAAAGAAGAATCATAAAGGTATATAATCATCACGTCGCGGTGTGCGAACGGGAAATTTTGGTCTTATTTCTTGTGACTGCGGTCCATCTCGACGGACATAGGTGAAGAATTTTCATCTTTTCGCGTAATCATATGAGCTTATTTTCCTGCAACATCGGCGACTACAGGAAAAAAAATACTGCGCTGGTGGCGAACGACCTTCACGATCGGGTTTGCATTTTCCGCTTCATTTTCCTCCGATTGTTCTAGGGATGTAAAAATAGTGTGGAAGAATAACAGCGGTGGAAAACTGCAAGTTGCAGCGGAGGAATTTTCCTCCCCAATCGGGAAGGTGAATACGGTTGGAAATGGTGGAAAATTGCGTTCGGTCGTCGGTCGCCCGGGGGTGTTCGAAACGTGTGCAAATCCGTGAATAATTTGCGTGGTGAAAATTCGATTTCGTCATCCATCAGCATCAGCAAGAGCGAAACGAAACTGGTAGCTGGCCTTTGGTGACAGAGCTTTTCACGCCGTATTTAGTCAAGCGAAAAAGTTGAATAGTAGAAGATCCGGAAGGAAGTGCCCAGTGGGGAAAGAAGTAGAAGAATTGTGTGCTATTTGGAGAACAAGGGGGAATAACAGTGCATCGTTCTCTGCTTGTGTGGATGCCTTTATTTGGTTATTGTTTGGCTTGTGAAGTACCCAGATTCTACTGTGTGTCGGATGGAAGAAAACAAATAATAAATAATAGTGGGTGCGCTACCGCTACTGCTAAACGAAGAACCAGAAGTCGCTGGCTGAAAAAGGAAGAAGCTTCAAGGAGAAAAACGACGGAAGACGGAACAACGACGTCAACAGCATCAGAACGGTCATCAACCAGCAGAGGAAGAAATAAGTGTGAGTGTGTTTTATTATATAAAAAGAATACATAGAATATTTGACTTGATTTTACTATTGTGGCACTTGTCGAGCAGGATTGGGGTTGGGAAAACTGTTGATACGGTTTTGTGGGTTGCTAAGGTCAATCCTTCGATACAATTTGCGTAGGCAGAAGTTTGTTATTATTGACAACACTGTTATGCTGGGGTTCGTCAAGGTTATTTTGATAAATGCACATCGCAGTGAGTGGATGATGGATTAAGTTTGAATTCTCGATACTTCTCAGGTTGTATTCTCCCACTCAAACCTGTTCGAACCACAATCCTTCACGCTTTTGTGGCTTTTGTAACATTTGATATCCAGGTGTAAAATTGACGCTCTCGCGGAATGTATTAAAATGCTTAAATAAATATTAAAAACTTAGTGGTGGCCCTCGGTTAAGAGGGAAGATCCGTGCGAATTACTCTGTTGTGTGATTTGCTGACGATCATTATCATCTTAAGCACGAACACAATGCTGTATTCTGTATAGATTATTAGACTCGTTACTGAGGAGTGCTCTAGAGTGCTTTCTGTTTAAGTCGATGACTAATACACTTGCTGCTTGCCCGTCTTGTTTACTTGCACTGTTCCCCACCCATCCGAACGCAAGCAGCCGCAGCTAGAGCGCTGGAATGGAAATTGATCAACTACTCCCTACCTCCCCTCCCACTCATAGTCATCGTTGATCAATTGCGTTTTTTTTTCGCGCCGTTTCTGATATAGGAACACTGAGGAGGATGTCGTATTAGGTAACTCCACATCAGCAGTGCAATGGCTGCCGCTTTGCCTTCGTCGTCGTAAGCCGATTGCTAAAAAACAACAACACAGAATCAGATATAGCCATGAGCCGATCGACCGGAACGGGGCCAAACATGCGTACCAATCTACCAGACCTGTGGAAACATTCCATCATCATCATCATCATCATCATCATCATCATTATAACGAATGATCATCAGAGCCAGCTTTAGTGAGATGGTTGACTTGGTTGTCGTTTTCTGGCATCCAATAAGTGGCGTCCTGTTACTTGGAAAGTAATCGCCTTAACGAAAAGTTTCCCTTCAACTCGCCAATCGCGCCAGCTGACGATGGTGTTACCAACCTGTTTCGCGGTCTGAACTGCACGGAAATACGATATCCGGGGTGAACTGGTTGCTGGGGCCTTTCGAATGATTTCGACGTTGAGAGGAAATGTTTCTGCTCGATGAGTGGCAAGTCGTGGGTTCATTCCCAGTCCCGTGGGTTGACATGCTAATTGAGCACTTTTGTAAATTGATGATTCACATGTTCTCGATTTTCCGTTGGAACCGTTTTTGTTTGATCTCGAAATCGGTATTGTAAACTGATAAGAAATGCTGCTGGTGTTCGATTCATTTTGGTATGGAAAATGCCGGACATGTCTGCCATTCTAGTCATAATTGTCGCATGCTAAAAAAAATCCACTAAGTTTAATGTATCATTATGCTCCAGAGGTTCCTGCGTACTTCATACCGATCTTCAAATGTATGTTCTTTCCAACTACGTACTACAAATATTCTGAGATTTTCATGCGACCATTCCTATGATGTTTAAGTAGGCTTGCTCAAAATGACTTTCGTCATATGTAATTGATAATTTTATTTTAATTTCATGACTTCCACAATTCTTTCAGATATTGCTGTGCATTGTGCATCCATCGGGAATTTTTGTCATGTGGCAGGGACCATACTCACACCTTTTTCAAAATGATAATTTGAGTAGCGTGTTTGTCATCTAATCGGTCCAACGATCTCGTTAACGGAATGAAACAGTGTTTTTCTGCAAATCCAGCATTGTTGAAGAAGATAGCTCAGTGCTCCATGGATGGCCCGGCTGTTAACTAGAAGGCATTCAAAGATTTGACTGGGAAAATCAGGAATCTGCGAACCAGCCCTGGCTTTGCAGTCCTCAACATCGGTAGCTGGAGCTGGCACGTCGTACACAGTTCCTTGATCGTGGTGTGCTACTTGGGTATGCGAACAAGTGGCCAACGTACGGGTGGTATCATGCTGTCTTGCATGATCATCTCTTAGCCAACCTTCAGATCGATTCGATGCGGGTCGCTAGTTGATAATCGTTGCAGCTCCTTCAGGTACTCGGTTTGCCAGTGATACCAAAACAGCTGCTGCTTCTGCTGGGTAACGTCATATCTATTTTTCAGCCGGTTCATCGGAACGTCCTTCATATTAGGATGCGGTAGAGCTTGAAGGGATGAGCCTATCAAAAATGACTCGGAGTGATGGCCTGGAAATCGTTCGGGTCCTCTGACAGCGGTGCTAATGATCTTGAATTCATAACACCCTCAATCATCACCAAGATCGTCTCTAGGTCCTCGTACAGCAATGGTGTGTTGCCTAACTGCCGTAGTAGATGTTTCTTTGCAACCTTCACGCCGGCCTCCCAAAGGCTATCAAAATTGGGGGCACGAGGTGGGATCGTGTGTCACCGTATACCTTTAGTAGCGAGAGCAGACGAGATACGATCGATTTCGGTGGTATCGGAAAGCATTCGGAAAAGAGCATGTACACTCATTTTTTGCTCCAACAAAATCGTCAAGACCGAGGCGTCTAAGTACTCTGAGGTCTTGAAAGCGATGCGCGGGGACGCCAGATAGGAGCAACATGTGCAGAACGTGTGGCAGCACAAGGCGACGAGGCGCGGGACTGCAAAGGTCCCCCAAAATGCCTGATGTGCGCCGGGAAACCGGACAATAAGCACGTCATAGTGTGGAAGGGGGGGCTAGTGCCCGGCCGCTAAAGGTATTCCAACGAGCCAATCGTAATGCGTGTAACCCAATTAAACCTGAACTATTGTGAGGCCGCCCAGCAACTGCTGTGTCAGACGGATATCGCCAAAATCCGACCCATACCACATCCCAGCCGGCAACGGCAACTGGGTTGCGGACAGGTCCAATATGGCGGCATTATGGACGACGGACAAGTACCAGGAGGTTGTGTCTACCACAAACGAAGGCTTTGCGGTTGTAAAAGTGAATGGCGTGTTCTTCTGCAGCTGCTACGCACCGCCAAGATGGTCGATTGAACAGTTTTTCAATATGCTCGATCGTATGACAACTGAGCTAACTGGCCTCAACCCGTTGGTAATAGCGGGAGACTTCAACGCTTGGGCGCACGAGTGGGGGAGCCGCCTTACCAACCCCAGGGGCCATAAGTCGTTTTTGGACATACCAATTTCAAAAATCCGTATTTCTGTTAAAAATTCAGGTAGCATATTAAAAATTCAACCATAGTCTAAAAAAATATAGGAAATAATTTGGATAAAATTTGAACTATTCTCATTAAGTGGTTTGGACAACAGCTGGCGTCAAAGTTGTTACGAAAACTTAAAATTTATAAGGTCTATACATTGGTTATAGTTTTGTCAAATTTTCAGCCAAAAATATTGATAATTGACAAAGTTACAGAAGGTTGAACTTGGCGTTTTTTGGAAGCAAAGTTTTGCTGGCTACTTTTTTTTGGAAAAGGGGGGGGGGGGGGGGAGGGCAAGAGGGTTGGGGGGTTTAAGGGGGAGGGGGGGGGGGGGGGGGGGGTGGGGGGGGGGGGGGGGGGGGGGAGGGGGGGGGGGGGGTTAATGGCCAAAACCAGAGGAACGGCGGCTCCAACGGAGCAATCACCAGAGCTGCTGCAGGTGATCGTTGGGGGATTCTTTCCGAACCATCGCCCCCCGCCCCCGTAGATTTGTCTCATGACCAGCGTTCCAGTATCCCAGACCTTCACGCTGTCATAGCGACGGAAGTGTCGGCGGCCCAGCCGAACACCCGTGACCACGTGGGCATTGGCAACGGCACAACGGAGGTCGGCGACGAGGCGACGGTGACGAATGAAGAACTCATTGCGATAGCAAAGTCGCTAAAGGTGAACAAAGCGCCAGGAGCGGATGGTATTCCGAACCTGGCCATCAAGACGGCTATCTTGCTGGCTCCCGAAATGTTGAGGGTGGTGATGCAAAGGTGTCTGAACGAGGGCGTCTTTCCGGACGCCTGGAAAATTCAGACCCTAGTGTTGCTACCAAAGACAGGGAAGCCACCAGGGGATCCATCGGCATATAGACCTATATGTCTGTTGGATACAGCGGGTAAGGTGCTTGAGAGGGTAATCCTCAACAGACTGACAAAGTACACGGAGGGTATAGGCGGTCTGTCTAATAACCAGTTTGGCTTCCGTAAAGGGAAGTCGACGGTGGATGCCATTCTGTCCGTCACCAAGACGGCCGAAGTGGCAATCCAGCGCAAGAGGCGAGGAGTCCGCTACTGTGCAGTGGTCACCCTTGACGTGAGAAATGCGTTCAATAGCGCCAGTTGGGTGGCTATCGCCGACTCGCTCCAACGCCTTCAGGTTCCTGGGTACCTGTACAAGATTCTGGGAAGCTATTTCCAGAATCGCGTACTGGTGTACAATACTGAGGTAGGCCAGAAACGTGTTCAGATCACCGCAGGCGTCCCACAAGGTTCGATCCTGGGTCCGGTGCTATGGAACACGATGTACGATGAGGTACTACGGCTTGAGTTCCCGAACGGGGTGAAGATAGTCGGGTTCGCGGACGACATCACCCTGGAGATATGTGGTGAATCCATTGAAGAGGTGGAGCTAACGGCCTCGCACTCCATTGGCATTGTGGAGAGATGGATGAGTTCCAGGAAACTGGAGCTAGCCCACCATAAGACTGAGGTCACGGTTGTTAACAACCGAAAATCGGAGCAAAATGCGACGATCAGTGCAGGTAACTGCACAATCGAATCGAAGAGGTCTTTGAGGTATCTTGGGGTCATGATCGACGATAAGCTGTCCTTTATCAGCCACGTCGATTACGCCTGCAAGAAAGCCTCTATGGCTATATCGGCATTATCCCGCATGATGTCGAATAGCTCGGCGGTGCAAGGGAGTAAGCGTAAACTCCTGGCCAGTGTCGCCCTGTCCATACTTAGGTACGGCGGGCCGGCATGGATCACCGCCTTGAGTACCAAGAGCTACTTGAGTAAGCTAGAGAGTACGCACAGGCTTATGTGCCTAAGAGTGGTTAGTGCATACCGAACGGTATCACGCGACGCGGTCTGCGTCCTAGCGGGGATGATGCCAATAGGCATTGTCATAAAAGAGGATGTAGAGTGCTTCGAACAACGTGGAACAAGAGGTATTCGAAAGACCACTAGAGCCGCATCTATGGTTAAGTGGCAAAGGGAATGGAACAACTCCACCAAAGGTCGGTGGACCCACCGACTAATCCCGGAACTCTCCGGGTGGGTTGGTAGGCGACATGGTGAAGTGAACTTCCACTTAACGCAGATTTTGTCAGGCCACGGCTGTTTCAGACAATATCTGCACAAATATGGGCA
Organism: Aedes koreicus; assembly: GCA_024533555.2. Classification (NCBI taxonomy): domain Eukaryota; kingdom Metazoa; phylum Arthropoda; class Insecta; order Diptera; family Culicidae; genus Aedes; species Aedes koreicus. The sequence continues at coordinate 324,375 of JAHHFK020001210.1, forward strand.
TGCACAGTCCTCCGCATGCACCGAGTGCGCGGGAGTAGAGGAAACTGCGGAACATGTGTTCTTCACATGTCCTCGCTTCGACGGCGCGAGATCCGGCATGATAGCCGTAAGCGGTCACGACACGACTCCGGATAATTTGGTCCAGAGGATGTGCCAAGACCGGGACATCTGGGACGCGGTATGCATAGCAGCCTCCCAGATTGTCCTTGATCTCCAACAAAAATGGCGAAACGACCAACGGCAGGTCGCAGGGACCACCTAACTACTAAAGCCCTAAGTAGTTAGACATAGTGGGTGCTTAACAAGCACAATAGCCCCCTCCCCGAAGTAATACCGAAAGGTGGTCCCGGGGAGGGTCCAGGGCTTAAGGCACGGGTGGGTTTTTAGTGGGTCGAGGAGTTGGCACCCTCATCCCCACACCCTGAGTTCTTCAGGAGTCTGGTTGCAGATTTTTCCTTCTTTTTGTCGTTGTCGCAGTCGTCCTCGTCGTCATCGTGATCATCACTTGCTGCCATCATCTGGGCGAACCGTATGGTTACAGAAAATAAACCTACATGAAAACAAATATGTCAAGGGCAGGTTCTAATAATAAAGACCGACATTGCTGAACCACCCCCCTTTCCCTCGCACCACAAACTGGCGCATCCCAGATGGAATGGCTACACACGCGAGCGAATCACATGTGCACTGGCATGTGTAGGTAGAACTACCAGGTGCATCGCCACCACCACCATCATCAACAGCAGCACCAGCAGCAGCAGCAGCAGGAGCAGTGCCGATTTTCGGAGGACCTGTTCTGGTTCTGCCGCAACTCTGCAACTAGGCAATGCTAGGCGATGTAATTCATTATTTCGGTGGTCTAATTTTATCCGCATCATCCATTCGGAGCCTTTTGCAATTTCCAGAAAGTTCCAAATTGTATGCAGTTGTCGTTGAAGTTGGAAAGTCCAACTCGTTCCGGGACTGGCCTTTTCGGCAAACGAAGAGACTATAAAAATTCCTGCATGTTCGTCGATAGTTGTTGTTGTTGTTGTTGGATGGGTTTATAACGAACGGTGGTAATGAAACTGCCGCCAACCACCAGCACCGGTCGCCGTTTCAGCCGGAACTGTTTTGGCGATTGAACGTGAACGTGAACAGTAAATCAAAAGACCATTAAAAGGTTATTAATGAACCGTGGTTGGAGTGGACCAGCGCGCCAGTAGGGTGTACATCATGACTAGATTTATCAAAAGCGGATTCTATGAAATGCGGGATGTCTGTTTTTGTGGTGATGCTACTGTATTAGTAGAGGTTTCAATAGAAACGATTATTTCCGTGGGACAACGCCTTTCAGGGTGAACGCCAATTCAGAAGAGCCTAACGGAAAGTGTAATTTTGTGTGTAAATTATTAGAAATGTTGGACCAACTTGCTCCTTTCAAATGTAACAAAAAAGCCAAATGCAAACAGACCAGATTTTGGACCTGGGAACGATTTGAGTTTGCTGGAAGGGTCCGAATTCCGCTTGGATTTAGTTTTACAATGTACATCATACGCTATAGTTTGAAACAATACTTTTGTTTACCATAATTCGCTCTACTAAAGATTGTACTCGAAAAAAGTGCAACAGACAAAAATGATCACCAAAAATTCCTTCTTAGACGGATATATTTGAATCTTTCAGGGAATAAATAAACACATATTAGCTATGTTTTTGCAAAGTTGGTTTATTCAACCTCCTAGGCTAAATTCCCGCACTTAGGACTTAACGCTTAACCTAAAACTTAACCAATCAAACCCTGTGCAACACTTGCGCCATCTTTCTTACACACTTTCATCCACGTTTTCTTCAAATCAGTGGCGTGTTTGAAGATCTTCCCTGTTTTCCGGAGCTTGTCCCTTCATAAGCGCCCAGAATTTTTCTATTGGGCGATGTTTTTGCGAGTTTGGCGAATTTGCCCGCTTCGGCACAAAAACAACATCGTTGGCTTCGTACTACTCCATCACCGGTTCCACGTAATGGCATGATGCCAAATCCGGCCAAAACAGAGTGTCACCTTCGTGGGACCGGCAAGGCATTCTGCTTTATATATTTGGCCGATGATGGTGCCAGTCGTTATGTACGGCTTGCTGAATTTGCCGCACCAACAGATCGCCTGCCACACCATCTTGGCAAATGTGTCGACCTTCTTCTTCTTGAACTTCTTCGGAACATCCATGCGGGACTTGCCGGCGAATAACTCCAGGCCGGGGATCCGCTTGGCTTTCACTTTAATCTACGTCTCGTCGTGCATAACGATGCATTTCGGCTGCACCAACCACTCGCGGTCCAGCTTCCTGGCGCGGGATTTGGCCACCGTTTTCTGTTTATCGGTTCGGTTAGACGCCTTCCTTACCTTGACGTCCGGCCCGCTTCATTGTCTGCTATACGAACCAGACGGAAGAATTGACCTTCTTAGCCACGTCCCGTATCGAATTGTTTGGATTGCGCTTGAAGTAATGCCTCACCTTCCTTGCGTTCACGGGGTCGGTCGTCTTCGCCTTTCTTCCGCTGCCAGCTCGCCGCTGTGTCGTCTGGGTCTCCTTGAACGATTTTACCACACAGAACACGGTCGAATTGTCGTTTCCCAACTGTTTCGCTATCCACTTGTGGGACTGGTCTAGATTTTCCACGTCCACGCCCATAATGTTTTGTCGAAACACTTATTGCTTGGAAGGCATCTCGAGTTCCCTAGCAAAGGTTTATACAAAACTGATAACAAGTTCTAATATCAGATGATCAGTGTTTGATCGCTAAACATGTTATCATTTAGGCTAAATTAACAGCCAAAATAACAAAAGGGATAACAAATTAATGTTCTTTGGATATCACAACATTAACACGTTTTATTATCATTGAGTTCACTTTGATAACAAATTTTGTGATGTGAACAAATTTCCCTGGGCACTGGCAACACCTTGAGGTAGTTCAACTTCAACTACCAGGTCCTACCAGGTGGTTCTTTACCATTTTGGAAAGAATCTCACAAGTGTTGCCAAATCAGTGGAAATGCAACCCAAAAGTGCTTCTGAAAATCCTCTAGTGCTTCTTATCGATGAACATTATAGTTCTGAGATGGTGATCAATGGTCAAGTACAGTATTTGCAAATATAGACTGTTCCAGAAAGTATTAGCACACTTTCAAAATAACAAAAAAGTCATGTTTTTTTAGTTTTAATAATTTTATTTGGCAAATCATATTTGTATTTGTGTTTTATATGATATTTTACTCTCGTTTAATCAAAATATTTAATCATAGTCAAGACTCCTAACTTTTCCTCGAACATGACCCATTAGCTTCTGCACAGTGGTACTTCCCACCATTTTGACCACTTTTGGGATTTTTCGAAGCTTTGCTTTGGTTAAAGCCCAAAAAGTCTCGATTGGCCGTGCCTCCGGGCAGTTCGGCGGATTCATGTCTTTGCGTCAGTGTCCTTTGCGTAATGACATGACGCCAAATCAGGCCAAAACACTACTTGACCTTCGTGCTGCCTGATCATCGGCAATAATCGCTTCTGGAGACATTCCTTAACGTATTTCTGAGTGTTCATCGTCTCCGTTGTGATGTACGGACTAGATGTTTTACCACACTCGCATATTGCCTGCCAAACCATAACCTTTTTACCGAATTTTTCGGTAAAAATTGCCTTCTCCGTTTCGGGGATGTCTTTGTCTTCGCTTGCAGTATAGAATTGTGGTCCGGGAAGCGTTTTGTAATCTAGTTTCACATACGTTTCATCATCCATTATTATACACCCAGAATTTCTACACAATAACGAATCGTAGAGTTTGCGGGCCCGTGGTTTCACGGACCTGGCCTGTTTTGGGTTCCTTTTGGGTTTTTTCTGCTTCCGGTATGTTTTTAGCCCAAGTCTTTCTTTGGCACGCATGTCGTTACTCGACGAGGTCCCTAGTTTTTTCGCAACATCCCGAACGGAAGTCGCTGGTTTTCGCTTGTAGGCATCCCTGATCTTTTTATCGATATCCGGACTAACAGGACCGGATTTCCGTCCACTCTTCGGCGCATCTTCAAATGTACACTGTTCTCTATATTTTCGAATCGCAGATCGTACCGCTCCGACGCTTACATCCTCTTCCTTGGCCAATTTTCTCAAGGAGAGTCCGCTCATAGCGCACCATTTGTGCACGATACTTATTCGTTGTTCCGGAGTAAGACCGCGCATTTTGATAGGTAACACAAAACTGAGCACTTTTTTGATGCTATGTCATTCAGAAATGTGCAAACAAAATGACGCAGCCAAAACATGTTGAAATATTTCATTATATTCAAAGTGACCGTTAAAATAAGGTGTGCTTATACTTTCTGAAACAGTCTTTAAAAAGAGAAAGTTGAAAAATTTTATGGGAAAGATGAAAACCTCGAAAATGATAAATTGTCAATGCATTATGTATGGCTTTTTTATGGTTTTGATCGAGTTATCCTTGACATGGATCGTAGATGACGTTGATAGTCCACCTGACATTGCGCAATTTTACAGGCGTCCTTACTGTTCTGCTGTTGGAACAGTTGCTGCATTCCAATAACGTTTTGAGCATTAATTATTAGACTTTGAATAAAGTGTATTGTTCGTGAACGATCACTCAAGTGAAGCTCAGCATGACTTCGATAATTTCGGAGATATTTGTGCAGTGAGGTACCGCATGTCCTGATATATCTGAGCTGTCGAAAAATCAAAACAATCCGAATATGTACGTATGTGAAAATCAACGCTTGCCTTAAGCTTTCGTATTTGTGACGATATTTAAAGAAGCTACAGTTGACGACAAATATGCGAGATGCCTTACAAAACGATCCGTCTGCTGAGATTTTCTCGAATCAATTGTTGGCGATTGGCAATGGAGAAATACCAGTTGACGTTTCCACCGGATTGATTTCGTTCCCACCGAATTTCAGTCATTTCACAACGACGAATGAGAGACTCATTACGAGTTTTTTTTCCCAAACATCGTCCAGAATTATCAGGGCCGCGACTGGTTGAGTGCACGTGCAATTTTAGCAGCGAATAATAAGGAAGTCGATGATTTGTATTTCGTAATCTGTAATCAATCGCGAATGAATGATAAAAAAATTGAGGTGACAAACAAGCCAAGCCTGGATTAAAGTTACTTTAAAAAAAAGTCATGAATGCCTTGAATTATTTGAATCATAGAATCGGTTAAAGCGGAACAAAGTTCGCCGGGTCAGCTAGTAAATATATAACTACTAAAGACTGTATTCGATGAAATTTGGACACACGCAATTGTTCGTAACTTTTTAGCGTGTGGGTAAAAATTATTGAAATTTTAACTGAATGTATTTATTTTTGTGTTGTGTCAATTGTGTAATGAGTTTCGTGAAAATCGGTCGAGTGATTTCAGTGATGGCTTCGAATGAAGAAATAGTGCGCCAACAAATTTTGGGCACTCACTTCGAAAACCCAAACGCTTCTCATCGATGGATCGGAAAACAGCTCGGAATCGCACATTCAACCGTATCTCATGTGATCAAAACGTTCAAGGACCGTAAGACAACCAAGCGGAAACATGGTAGTGGCAAAAAACGTGGCACATCAAATCCGGAGAAGGCCAGGATGGTATTGAACTAATTTAAGCGTTATCCCAACATTTCGATCAGGGATGTTGCGAAAAAGGCGAAAGTTTCAGTTTGTTTTGTGCAGAAAACAATGAAACGTTCTGGATTACATGTGTACAAGGTCCATAAGGCACCGAACCGGAGCGATAAACAGAACTCGGTGGCCAAAACTCGTGCAAGAAAACTGTACAGGGAGTGGCTCACAAAACCGTTCTGCATTGTGATGGACGATGAGACCTACATTAAAGCCGACACCAAACAAATGCCAGGACAGGAACACTACGTCGCCACCTCTAAGTTGGCCGTTCCGGAAAGTGTACGGAAAAAGAAACTGTCGAAATTCGCCAAAAAATTCCTTGTCTGGCAAGCGATCTGCGGATGTGGCAAAATGAGTCAGCCCTTCACCACCTCTGGGACCGTCAACGGACAAATCTACAAGGACGAATGCCTCCAAAAACGACTTCTGCCCTTCTTGAGATCTCACGATGGCCCGACACTGTTTTGGCCGGATTTGGCATCTTGCCACTATGCCCGGCCCGTCTTAGACTGGTACAAAGATAATAATGTAGTTTTTGTACCAAAAGACGTCAACCCTGCAAACACTCCGGAACTTCGCTCAATTGAAAAATTTTGGGCAATCATGAAGGCAAAGCTCGTTAAAACTCCAAAACTGATAGAAAATGGACTTGAACTAAAGAAAGTGTGGTTAAAAGTAAGTAAGCAAGTCGGTCCTATCATTGTCCAAAATTTGATGAAAGGGGTCAAGGCAAAGGTGCGGGCATTTGGGTTGGGAGAAGAGGTTCAATAAACCAATGACGTCAAAACTTAACCATTTAGTAGTACTTTATTTCCAGAAAGTTTGAAAAGAATCGGGCTCAATAAAAAAAATTGTTGGTGACCTATTTTGTGTGTCCAAATTTCATCGAATATAGTCTTTAATATTTAAACAAATTTTTAGACCGGCCATGCATTATGCCGTTACAATATAGTCTAGTTGTTGTGCTACCAGGAAAAATACTTCAAAGGATTCAGAACAAAGTTCTGAAGATGATTTTGAAGCTGCCTTCTTGGTACAGTACTAACGAAGTACGTAGAATTTCGAATGTTGAGACTTTAGAACAAATGTCCAACAAAATAATTAATAATTTCAGACAAAATCGTTGCAATCTTCTTTTGCAATGATTAATTCTCTTTATGTTTATCAATTAAGGTTGATACGTTACGGTAGTCGTTGGAGCACCTACATTAACATGAAATGTAAATATTGATAAATTTGAAACAAATAAATAGTTGAAAAAAATACTACCATCTAGCAAGGCAACTTTCTATAATACTGGAATAATCTGAAAAACGATTCGATCAGGATTCTATTGTTGTTTGTGATCGTCAAACTCCTGTATGAAGGGCCAAACACGTTTTGGTGAGGGCCGTTAGCAGAGGCACTTACGCGAAACTCGCAAATATAGGCAAGAGAATCCCCTTCCAAAAGCAAATTCACACTCACAGCACTAGAATCGAGCCCTCGACTGATAGAATAAACCCAATAGATGGGGTCGAAGAGTCCGCCCTAGTTCTGCGGGATGTTGCTATAGGGAGGATGCAGTCCAATGCTTCCTATCCAAAAAGTTTCATTTGGGTGCCCTGATGGTCCCTCGTTTTCCCCGTTATATGTTATGTAATGAATATTCAGAATGCAGATTTTTTCAAATTGTTACAAACTCATATTGCTCTAACCAGTGCTGTAAATAGTCATTCTAACTTTGTTGGATTGTTTACCAATAACTTGTTTCAGAAGCCTAATTTCAGAGTGTAGTGTGTGCTGAAATGGTTGCCTGTCCAATTATACAACTTTGGGTAACAGTGTATTGCCCTAACTAACTAAACTGTTATATTCACTGTAATATTCAAATGGTTTTCAATTTCATTTGAATATTCTGATATTCCGACATCACGCCTTAGATGCACAAATCATACACGATATTTTGAAAATCTACTACTGGAACGAATTATCGTCAAACGGGTGGCAATGAGTCGAAACGACTACTTACAGCACTGGCTCAAACCATTCCAAAAGTGCACAGAAAATCCCACCATGAAAGCCGACATAAAGCTCCAGGAAAGACCCTGATAATTCAATGAGTATAAAAAAAAACACCATGACCGGATGGAAAACCCCCGTCAATGTGAACGCATCTCTTTGACCACCGGAACCGACCAGACACATGAAGTTGTTCCTGGAGGATGTCGGTCTTCCATTCGTCGTCCATCGCAGATCGATCGGGTTATTTTTGGTACCCCACTTACTGAGCGGAAGCATCGCCGTCAGCCAGCATCATCAAATTGATCAGAACGAAAAAAAAAACATTAAAACGGCCAGATGGCAATAAAAATAGAAAGGCCCAAATGGAAGCCAACCGGAATATGGTTCCCGGGAATTCATTACTGAGGGCAAACCGGCCGTAATGCAATCATTAGAGGTTTATTTTTAGAGCTTGGAAGTTTTAATCGGAATTCGGTAAGGCAAATCCAAGCTATCATTTTTTTTTGTGCTTATTGGCGCTTTTTTTTAATCAAAGCAAAATTTGACACTTGTCAGTCGTTATCTTGAGGCGGTAGAATTGGTTGGTATTGGCTACAACAGCTAATAAAATCACACCAATGCGCCATGAATCACCGGCCTGGGAAAGAAGACAACGCACAATCGGTCCGTTTTTGTGATTATGTGGCGGAATAACAAACTCCAATACTGGGGTACGCCCGTTCCTTTGCTTTCGATAGATAGGCACCAATTGATGTGCTTACTATGGCCACCCTCTATTAGTCATCTTCGGTGGCGAGTTAACCTATTTGTTTGTTTTACTGCGTAGGGTTTTGCTTTGGCTTTGAATTGAAGTGATAGTACTTCAAGCCGAATAGTTGTGATTTCTAATGAGTAACATACGCAATTCGATGAAAGTTTCAATTCAACGATTATTTCAATTCCTTTGATTTGCTGAAGCATTAATTCTCGTTGATTTGGTTGATTTGCTGGGCTTTTGATAACTACTGAACAGAATATATAACTCAAACTGGATGGGAAGATTAATGTTGACTGTTTCAACTATTCAACAAGTTGAGCTGATTTAAGTTTAGAGAAATACACCAGAGGTGTGAATAATGTTGATTATGCCGTCACCCAAATCGCTTTCACTGTCAACACAGTCGAGGTGGTCAAAGTAGAACATAAGTGGTGAAGTTAAGTGCATCTATTAAAACGTGAGCTCAATCAATCAAAGGCACTTAACCTAATCATAGATCGATGTGACTCCAGAATGAGGCAAAATAAATAACAGCATAATGGCGAATGCCAAATCGCTTTTAGCGTCATTCTCAGCCAGACAGTTGAACTGATATTGCATGCAAGAACAGACTGAAGAGCATTCTCAGCCATCATCAATTCGACAAATAGCAACACAAAAGAGCCTGTCAGAATCGCTTTCACCGCCATTCGCACTGACTATTGAGTTGATCGTTGCTTCGAGTGCTGCTAGAATATAGAGTAGTTCCAAAAAAAGCGCTTACCAAACCGCTTCCTCTACCACTTTTAGTCAGAATATCGAGCTGGTCTTAGGTTAAAGTGACCGATAAATTACCTTCTTTGCATTTCTAAGCTGTGGTGAAGTCGAAGTTTTTCTTTGCCTATAAGTTTTGACACTCTGGCAAAAACGGAATACTAAGCATTACCAAACCCACGAACCACGTTAAGGTCAAAATTTGGTTCACGAAACAGGATGCAGGGAATCTAATAGCTCTGTGCCTAAAAACGCGTCTCGAATGGCATGCACTGCAGTTTTAACCAAACAGAAAAATGGTGAAATTAAAGGGTTCAAAGGCTTTTCTCTCTTCACCAAGTGACAAACGTCACTTCGACTCTCGTAATGACCCCCAAAAAATGTTTTTAAAGGCTAGCATAGTTGTCTAAATCTATCTAATCTGGCATAACATTATTTATGGTCGATCCCTTTATGTCGTACTCTAATTACGATACACGCTTTCCTGATTCTGCAACTTAATCGGAGTTCGTATGATGCTTCTATGACATTCGGTAACATGTCCTTATAACCTTCAATCCACAAATTATTACGTAACAAATGCACGATCCCTGAAATGATTTATCATGACCTGTCCTAAATCATTGTGGGTTAGACAACGTCAAAACAGTCAAAGAAAACGACACAGGAAATGTTTAAATACTATTGTCTTCACTATGCTATTCAAATCCCAATGGAAAAAGTGACCCACTCTAATGAAATACCACGAACCAAATGTAGAAATTTGCCTACGATGGTAAGGGAGGTGTTAAAATACAATTGCTTTCAATAACTCATTCAAATTCAGATTTTTTGATTTTTTAAATTTTCAACAAAAAGGACCACTCTAATGGAAAATACGTGGCCCCCTTATTATGCCCCCCTAATGAAATATCACATAATAAATGAAGACAATGGCTAACGATTTCATAAGAGATGTTTCAATACTATTAATGTCTTCAATATTCCATTCAAATTCAATTTTTTTATGTACACACTTAGAAATTATGAATGTTTGTAAAAAGTCGGGGAACGTAAAGAAAGATTTCGTGTAAAATTATGTCTCCTGAAACTGACACATACGCAATCCGACGAAAGATGTGTTTGATTGAATTTATTTTCCCATCTATTTCAACTCATTCTTATATGCCAAAGGACGCTTGCATGTGTCGGTCTCAGGGGACAGAAATTTACATGTCATTTTGGTAGTGTGTAGTAATGTTTATAGTCTCTATGAATGTGGCTTGAAGGATAACAGGTTTTGCAGACAAATCGTCCATCATTACCCCTTCGAAAAATAGCCTGGAACCGCTTCCATGCAACTATGCGGCGCTAGTACGCAAACCATTTTTTGAACTTCTGTATCTCAGAAACCTGCGCTGAGCTAAAAGGATAGAATCTTGGGAAACGCTCTTTTTAAATTCAAAGGCTACATGTTAGTAGCTAGTTGTTGCATAGTTCAACCACTAGGTGGAGCTAGTGTGAACATAGTTTTTGAACTCCTATATCCCAAGAACACGCAGTTATCGCTGAGCATTTGTGCTGAACAGACTTAAATCGACGCGATCGCTATTGTTAATCGAAAAGTCATATTACTACGACAATCGAAAGGGGTTTTAATCTTGCTCCTAGGACCAAACTCCCAGCCGCGAAAATGGACTTGTTGAGGAAGAAAAATTTCTTCATCGATATACGTGGAATACGTAAGTTGAGGGACGAGAGCATCTTTGGATTTATTGCAAAAACCTGAACCTAACACCGTTACGAAGTTACGGCTATTCAAATCGATCGGATCGAAGGCAATGTTTCTGTGGAACTACGGACGCAGGAAGCGGTACAAGAGGTAGTAGAGGAATTCGACGGTCGTTATCAACAACAATGACACTACTCACCGCATGAGGCTCTACGTCGAGGATGGAGATACCGACGTGAAGCTACATCATCTGCCGCCGAACAGAAGAATGGATCGTAGATTATCTATCCAACTACGGAGAGATTATCAGCATCAAGCGAGAAATATGCCGATCGCAGTTTTTCTCTCAAACACCCAGTGGCGTACGTATTGTACGCATCTGCATGACAACTCCAATTGCATCATTTGTAAACATCACTGGGTACAGCAGCCACTGCACCTACACTAACCAAATCCAAACCTGTAGACACTGTAATCAGGAGGTTCATTTCGGAGCCAGCTGCGCGGAGAATCGAGAAAAAATATCCCAACAAAACAAAACTTCATCGTTATACTCCAGAGTGCTGGCCAATTCGACACATGAACCACCAGAATCAGTTGCAGATAAAGCAATACCACAACAAACACAATCCTTGATCCAATCCAACACAACACAGCAGCAATCACAGAACCAATTCAAACGTCCGGCTTCGTCCTTTGGCACGGAATCGCGAGAGAAAGCAGTAAAGGCCACGGAATTTACGACTGAGCAGATTACGCAGCAACTACCCAAGCCAACTAAGATCAACGAGATGAAGAGCAACGTGGTGAGTGCCCGTTCGCGAATCACACCGACCAACAGCTGATCAAATTCTCTCTCCAGACATGAGAAGAGCACGATGGAAATTCTGGACAACACGAGACCACGACGATCATCGAAGCGTACGTTCGACGGCAAGTAAACAACCTAACAAAGAAATAACTAGAATACACAATTTTCCCTACACATTTGCAACAATCAACCTGAACGGCATAAGCAATACAACCAAAATCGACGCTATGAGAACTTTTGTTTACACACTAGATATAGACATAGTAGCTTTCCAAGAGGTAGTTGGTGATTTTATAAGAATCCCTGGCTACAATATGATATTGAACGTGAATGAATCTAATCGTGGTACAGCAATAGGAATTCGCAACGGAATAGATGCTAGGCGAATACAGAGAAGTTAAGATTCGAGGGTCATATGCATCGAAATAGGAAATGATGAAAATATTATAAAAAATTTAAATATTTATACATCTTCGGGATCCAATAACAGATCAGCCCGAGAAGTTTTTTTCAATTAAACTGTCCCTCAATATTTGCAAAATTATTCAACACACACCATAATGCTGGGTGATTTCAATGCAGTTAAGGTCTGTATCCGCAATAATCCGGACACCTCAAAACATGAATAAAACATAAATTTCGCATTATATTTCCGTCGTAGTTGTTTATTTCAGATTCATGGGATATGTTTTAACAATTCGTGAAGACAAAACATAGTTATTCGGTATTTGCATAAAATTTTCGAACTTTGCGCTTAACTCCGTCCATTAGGGTTTGTACAGACTCTTCAGAAATCGTTAAAGCCTTCTTTGTCCAAATTTGCGGGAAGTGTTTGATGTCTTTGATTCCTTGCTTCTTTTTAGAAAGCTTCCGCTTCATCAGAGCCCAATATCTCTCGATTGGTCGTAGCTCTGGGCAATTTGCGGGTTTGAGGTTTTTGGTACAATGTTCACTTGATTTGCTTGGTACCACTCCATCACAGTTTTAGCATAGTGGCATGATGTCAAATCGGGCCAGAACAAAGGTTTTTCTTTGTGACTTTTGATGAAGGGTAGCAATCGCTTCTGCAGACACTTCTTCTGATAGATCTCCTTGTTGATTGTGCCTGTAGTGACGAAAGATTTACTCTTTTTGCCACTCGTGCAAATTGCTTGCCACACAAGGTATTTTTTGGGAAATTTCGATGCCTTCTTCGTTCTGTTGCTCAGCTGTAGCATTTCTGGCCATAGCAGAATAAAAAGCGAGCCCTGGAAGCTGCTTGAAATCCACCAGGACATAAGTTTCATCGTCCATAACAACGCATGAAAACTTCGTCAAATATTCGCAGTACAAACGTCGAGCCCGTGATTTTGCTGCCAAGTTCTGGTTGTCGTTGCGATTTGGAACTGTTTTTTCTTTATACGACTTAAGTCCCAAACGTTGTTTTGATTTTTGGACAAAACCAGGCGACATCCCTATTTTACGAGCCACCGTTCGAATGGAGAGATTTGGGTTTTTCGTTAATTTTCTTTTTCACCATTCCGTCCATGACAGGATCAGCGCGTCCAATGTTTTTGTCACTTCTCGGTTTCCTCTCCACCGTCAAACGTTCCGAAAATGATTTGAGCACATCGTGAACAGTGGACTTAGGCAAATCCAATGTTTTTGCAAGGTCCCGTATTGACAAGTCAGGATTTGCCGTACGCCCGTACAAAATTCGCTCGCGCACTTGTTTTTCTTTCGTCGCCATCTTGAATACTAAACATGACATGTAAACATCAATCATAGTCTTTTTCATCATAGACTCTCAGCTATATCACAGTGAAATTTTTCATTCCTACGTGCAATATTTCAAAAGTAAAAATGATTTGAAGGTGTCCGGATTAATGTGGATACAGACCTTATTGATCCAAGCGATGCAACAGGTGTATCAAATATGAGTCCGATGCTAAAAAGATTATGTGACAGTTTGAATCTGAAGGATGTTTGGAAGTGTTTCAACCATCAGATCGACTACTTGTTTGTTCGTGGACGATCTATGTCTAGAATTGATCGAATATATGTTACGGCAACGTGTTTTCTGAACACACGATTTTGCAGGCTTGAAGCAAATTGCTTCAGTGACCACAAAGCTGTTGTATCGCGAATAGTTCTCCCTTTGTGAGCGCACACCGTTGAGTGTCCATATTGGAGATTAAACAATCAGTAGCTGACTGATGAAAATTTGAATGAATTGAGATCTAAATGGAATTACTGGACACGTCAGAAGAGAAACTACGATTCGTGGGTTGATTGGTGGTCATCCCACGCAAAAGGAAAAATTGCATATTTATTTTCGCTGGGAGAAATCTGTAGCACTACAAACGTTCAACAATACAATGGGTTTTTAATATTCTTGTCTAAATCGACTATTCGAGCAACACCGAGAGCGCGGCTGTACAACCGAAATTAATAATGCTGCAAAAACAGAAACAGTTTACTGAATCGAGAAGAAGATCAAACATTTCTTTTATGGGAGAAGAGTATGTATCCATTTTCCAAATTGCGGATCAAGGAAGTAGGCGACGAGATCACAACTTTGGAGGTGAATCAGCAGCAGATTACAGACAACGCGGAGATCAATCACTATTTTCTTGAGCATTACTGAAACCTTTTTGAGGAAGAAGCCATCATAGAAGATCAACTGTTTCACCCGAGAATGACTTTGGACGCCAATCACGACGGAAATGACCGAATCTTAGATGACATATCAGAAGACCAAATTTTCTCCATTATAAAAGGAAACAAATTACCTGGCAAAGACGGTCTCACAAGGGAGTTTTACATGAAATCTTGGGACATAATAAAGAGGGAATTTATCATGGTTTTGAACGAAATCAAAAACGGACTGGTGAGAGACGATTTGCAGGATGGAATAATCGTGCTGGTAGGAAAAAGAGCGGGAGACAACTGTCTGAATTCTCTCAGACCTATCACACTTCTGAATGTAGACTACAAAATATTCAGCAGAGTGATGAAAAATCGACTTTAGCCGAAGCCGCGGACGTGCTTTCTTTCCATCAGAAGTGCAGCAACGGAGATCGTTCAATATTCGAAGCAACATGTACAATCAGAGATCACATTGCACTATCAAAACAAGAAGGTACTGGAGGAATCGGTATAGCATGTGATCTTAGCAACGACTTTGATAGAGTCAGCCATAGTTATCTGCTAACAACCCTCCGTAGGATGGGACTCAACGATCGTTTTGTGAATCTTATGACCGATGTAACAGTGCATTCCAAATCACAGATAGTGATCAACGGCTGCACTAGTGAAAGTTTGAAAGAAAGATCTGTCAAGCAAGGAGATCCCCTCAGTATGCTGCGCTTCGTGTTATATCTTAAGCCTCTTTTAGACGTTCTGGCGGAGATTTGAAATGGTCCGGGAGAATGTGTAATAGCTTATGCAGACGACTTTACAATCATAGTTCGCTGTTCATAAAAAATCTCCCAAATCTTAGATTGTTTTAATCGCTTTGGCATAGCTGCTGGAGCAAAACTGAATATTAAGAAAACTGAAGCAATGAATATTGGCATACTGCTCACAAACTGGGATGGATTCATCAACAAAAATGTCATGAAAATTCTCGGTGTGTACTTCAAAAACAATATAAAAGATACTGTCTCTTACAATTGGGAGAAAGTCTACCGTAATGTGAATGGTTTGCTATGGATGAACCGTCCACGTTTGGTGAATATAAAGCAAAAGGTTATCCTTCTGAACACCTATATATGTTCCAAACTTTGGTATGTGTCTTCAATCTTACCAATGCCGAACAAATACATCGCACAGTTCACCAAGCAACTCGGATTCTTTTTATGGAATGGAGTAGCTGCGCAACGGGTCAAGATGATCGACACTTTTCGAGCAAGATCACAAGGAGGTTTGGATCTAAAAATCTAAACACAAAGGCTCTGTTAGTCAACCATATCTAAAAATTCTGGATGTCATCCCCTCCTTAACCCGGTATATGCAAATGCAACAAATTCCCCCAGATCTTATTCATCTTAAAAATATAACATCAACCCTGGATAACTTACCACAACAGATAATCGATAACACCTCCGCCTGTCTCATCTACAATCACTTATTAACATAGTTGCCTCCTGTTGGGATTACTACACGGTTTACACGAAACTGGAAAATGGTGTGGAAAAATATCAACCACAGAACATTGACATCTGATGAGAAGTCTATATTTTTTCTCCTCGTTCATGGAAAATTTTACCATAATGAGTTGCTATTTCGACAAGAAAGAAGAGACAACCCAAACTGTCAGCAGTGTGGGCAAACGGAAACTCTAAAGCATAAATTCTCAGAATGTCCCATAGTAAATAACGTCCCTGCCTTTCGGTTCAGAATGGGGTAGGGGCGCGTTCTGCCGAGTTGGTCGCGGCAGATTTCATGAATGAATGGGCTGCCACATCTACGTTCAAAAGTGCCTGAACCAAATGGACAGCTTGTAATGATCACTTGAAGATGCGATGGGGGATCATTACCCTGATATTCCAGATCGTAGCGCGCAGTGAGATGTTTCTTGTCTTCTATGTCTAAACGTGAGGGAGTTGAGTAAACAAGTGGAAATTAATCGGAAATGATCTCTCATACGCATCCGTTGAACCATTCTGAACGGCCGTTGTGAGAATATCACCATGAAAATCTCACATGCGCATGGCATGTTGTCGGTTACTAATGCTTTCTCCCCTTTCTCCTGTTCTCTTCCCTATGCCATGGCCGCGAGCAATACCATACCTGAAGACAACCTGGACATTACATCAAATTGAAGCAATATAAAATACGATCGCAAAGGAACGGAAACTTGTGAGAAAATACATAGGTTATAAGTGAGTAAAAACTAACAACACACTTGCACATCATCAAGGTAAGAACTTTATAATTAACTATTCCAAATTGCAAAATAATACAAATAATTGAGACTCACCACTCACTATCTTATACGATGGGTGAATTTATATGATATTAAAAGACTGAGAAATTGATTACAGACAAATATAACAGACACAATGAAAGGATAACAAAAAAATAAATTGAATAATGTATAACACACGAAAAGAATATGGCAAACAAAAATAAATGAACCAAAAGAGGTAAGACGAAATGACACCATACAAAACAGTGGACATGATAGAGAGAAAGGAGAAGCAAATTTGGGAAATGTAACACCTTTTGAGGCAGCGTTTCTATTGTCAACAGCGTTTATATGGACGACATGATCCTCGGACAGCTGGTGTAATGCTTCGAAAGGAGTTAAGTTATAGCAGTCTAACACACAAGGAACAATACTATAACATCTTATTTTTGGTTCGAGAAAACTGCCTCGGAAAAATCTCAAAACGAATAAATGACACACCAACGGACTAGACTACAAAAGACAGAAGGAATAACAAAACAAATTATTTAAGTTGTAAACGTGACACTGTATGTATGTAAGTATGTAGGAAGCCACCATCCTAGCGTGGGCCTTGCCCTGCATGCGGTTCCACTTAACAGAAAGATCATGCTTTGTTACCGTTCTAAATTCAACATACTGCTGTATGAAGGGCTAAAAAGAGTTGGGCAAGCCCGTAATCAGAGACATTTACGTCCCGAGCAGAACACAAAAGCATATGAATACCTAATTTTGATCTTGATAACTGGCCTTGGTATTAAAGAGCTCAGATTAAGAGGTAAAATACCTAAGCAAAATACCTAAGAATTGCAAGCAAAATGTCTCTAGAATAACTAAACTTGATATTCCGTATACCTGGGTAAGTATCTGGTCCCCTGAGAGGTATTATTTTGGTATTGCCTTATCTCAATTCGGTATTCGCATGACATTGTGGGAACAATTTGATGGTATTATCCTCAGGTATTTTACCTCTTAATCTGAGCTCATAAATACCAAGGCCAGTTATCAAGTTATTCGCTTCTGCTCGGGGTGAAACCTGCGGGAATAAGAGAATCTCCTTCCAGCAGTATGATCCAATGAAACGAATAACAAAATAAGCAATACAACTATTGGAGTGGAATGTACTAATCATAAGTGATATACACATCCCCTCCTAGACTCCGGTTGGCCGTCCACTCCATTGTCCAATTGCAACTTCAATGATGCCCTGATGCACCCTCCCATCCCAGTATTTAAATATTTTAATGCAACGAAATATTATAAGGTGCTTGCAATATATATCAAATATAGAATGTAAAAAGGAAATAAGTATTCAAAGTGTACGTGTACGTGATACGGTAAAATGTGTAGCCTGTTCTGTATATTTTTTTCAAAATTGTATACCCCGCATGTCGAAATTTCCTTTCTGCTGGTTCTAGGGAGCAATAACATGTAACAGCTGATGTCAGAACCTATAAACATAATACAATCCGAAGCACTCTGTGTTAAAAGTTAATATCAGAATGCTTGGCAACCCGAGCAAAGGATTATACCAAATTGATAACAAGTTCTAATACCAGGTTATCATTTTTTGATCACTGAATATGTTATCATTGAGGCTGAATAAACAGCCAAAATACCAGAATGAATAACAAAAAAATACTCGTTGAAAATCATAATAATAACTTATTTTGCTATCACTGCGAACAACTTGATAACAAATCCTGTATTGTAAGCAAATTTATTGAAATAGTTTCAAATTATGTTATCAATTTGAAATCAAGTTCTCATGCTAATAACTGAAAACAAATGTTTGATTTGTTATTTTCCTTTGCTAGGGTAATGGTTGCTAAATTTTTAAAATTAGTTACATCAACTGCCGAACCTGTGAAGAAGAAGAATAAACCAACAAGGAAACCAAATTGGACTTTTCGTAATAAGTACGGATGTCTGCCGCAGATTCAGCCGAAGCCTCATGTATTAAAGGCACTATATACGTCTAAATCAGAGGAGAATGGAGAAGGGGTTAAAGAAAAGTTGGACATAAGAAATAATATAAATTATCTATCAACTTAAATTGGTACAATAATAAAAAAAAAACTAAGGATAAAAACAGTAATGATTAAGTAAGGCGTTGCATAAGTGATGTTAGTTCAGAGTTGGTAAAATGTCTATTTGCGTAGCAGAAAATGAAAAATACATTCAGTAATAAGTGCAACGCAGATTCAGTTGCAGCTTCTTGTAGTCAAGGCACCAGGAACTTCCTAATAGTAAGAGGAAGAAGAAAGGATCAAATTGATCGTCGATTATAAGTTTTAATGTACATAGGGAAACAAATAAGTGTAGTTTTAGACGTATTTTTTGTTAATTTGATTAATTTTGTAGTTTTGTGATTTTAGTTTTAAGATGCCGGTCATTGGGGCAAATATTTTACCTGTTGACTGTAATAAACAATAATAATAATTATATATAATCTATGATGTAAATAATAAAACTATATTAACATAAATCATGAACCAGAATATTGATAGTAGTATTTAATGTCAGAGAGAAAAGTATATATAGCTTAAAGGGATATTATGATATAAAATAATAAAAAAAATTACATGCGACATTTCATGTCTGCATACTGTTGTCCTGCTGCAACTATACTTGCTTGCACATCCATTATGAACCTGAAAGTAAACACATATCATAGCAACAAAAAACAGAAAATGAGTTGAAAATTAATTTACAAAACTTGGGAATTCCACGGATGATCTGAAATTAAATATTATATAAAGAATAGGATATCTTAAATTTCGATGTGCCGTTCCGTTTGCTTGCATCGCAATAACCATTTGTAGTGGATCTCATGGATGCTACAGTGATTTTAAATAATGAAATTAATTTAAATGCAATAATATCTTATCATATCATAACGGAAAAAATTTAAGTTGTAAACGGGACAATAAATAAAAAAAAAAAAAAAAAAAAAAAAAAAAAAAAAAAAAGAAAAAAGACTAAAAATTCTTCCGGTGCCTCCTGCGTCTTTTGGTGTAATGTTTTCTTGTGGGTGGTGTTCGGGGGGGGGGGGGGAGGGCAACGATAAAATAAAATCAAAGGGGGGGTGGTGTGGTTTTTTCTTTTTTCTGCATCCCCCAACAAAAAAAAAAAAAAAAAAAAAAAAAAACAAAAAAAATAAACGGGGGAAGGCAATAATAATATATAATTATAAATTAAATTATTAAAAATATATTAAATATTTTTAAATTTATTATAATAAAATAAAAAATAATAAAAAAAAAGGTCGATTGTACGGTCAATTGCAGCATACATCTGTTTGTAGCTCGTTTTTTTTTCGATAATTTTATATTGTACCTACGTCAAAAAATCATCCGTGTCGGTTTATGTGATTCGTAAACAGTGTCTAAATCTAGATTCATTGTTATCCGTTCAGTGCTTGGTGGCGTGAAATTGTTTAGAAGCATTTTGGACATTGTAGTGTAGTGCTTACATGGACATTGTTGTGTCTTGTGAAGCTACTCGATAATTTTGCAGAGCTTTCAAACTTACAAAGTTGCATATCCGTAGGCGATTCAAAAATCATACTCTGAACCGTAACATTGCTGCGCATTGTAACACTTGGTAAAATCCCGAGAAAATACCTATTATGGAATCATGCAAAATTTGTTCGAACACCGTGGATTTTGGAAGAGCAGTCACTTGTAGTGGATCATGTGGTTTGGGTTTTCATTTCACCTGCACAGGGATGACCAAATCACATTACTCGGCTTGGACGGCGAAAGTTGGACTGCTCTGGTTTTGCGAATCTTGTCGCTTGAATTTCGACCCAGCTGTCTACGACCGTGAAAAGACGAGGATGAAGGCATTACGCGAATTGCTGATTCGTACCGATTCAATGGACACTCGACTTGGAAACTATGGCGAAAACCTTCGCAAGGTCAATAAGACACTTTACGGATCTCAGCTGAATTCCAAGTCAGCGAATCCTTCCGATCAAACCAACTTTCATCAAAGAATCGACGAACTAACTTTGAACGAAACCGTGGACGATCCAATCAACCGATCTAGGTCCTGCGAAGAGACTTCTTTTTTTGAAGTCTTGGACGAAATCAACAGTTCTATTGCTCATATTCCTGACAAATTTGTTGTTGGATCCAACAAACGTGTGCATATCATCTCCAGTCGTTCAGCAGGCTCAGAAAGCTCAAGGATAGCTACACCACGAATCGACATCTCAACACCAGCTGTTTCTACGCGTCCCTCAAACACTCTGAACAGTGGCATTAGGGCGGTGTCACCGCGTATCAATGGAAATGTTACCAGTGGAACCAACATCAACCCTGAATCCGAACGTCCTCCACTGAGAGTAGCTAGCGGTTCTCAGCCCTCTAACGACGTTGAGTCTTTCTACGTCACCCCGTTTGAGCCAGATCAAAATGAAGACGAAGTTAAGAAGCATGTTATGGACATCTCTAACGCACATCCAGCCCATGTTAAAGTTACTAAGCTCGTTCCTCGCGGAAAGCAAATCAAAGATCTTTCGTTCGTGTCGTTCAAAGTAACCGTATGCAAAACAGTATCTAGTGTGGTTGGTGACCCATGGTACTGGCCTTCGGGGATTTCGGTTCGACTGTTTGAGCCAAACCAAAAAAACGGATCGGCTGTACGTCTTCCGAACTCGCAGTAAAACATCACGTTTCATCTCCAAACCCGGGACGCACAGAACTCAGCACTATGGAAGCCCCGGAGCCCCCCATCACAGTCCAGACCATCCAGCCTGCGCTCATCAGTCGTCTCGGTCCTGTGTTTGGGTCTGGTGAAAGGGACTTCCAACCTGTGCTCTCAGGCAAGTACACTCAATTTAAGAACTTTATTCGCTCTGATGATGTCCAATCCAACAGCTCAAGGAATGTTATCGGCAATTGCATCACATCACCCACTCAGCATCAACACCAAGCTTCGTCGTCATCGGAATCCTTCGTTCAGCACCCGGGATGCACGCCTGCTAGTCACTCGGAAGCCCCTAATCCCCTCATCTCAGTCGTGCCATTCCTGCCAGCGTTCAACAGTCATCCCGGTCCTGGGTTTGAGTGTGGTGAAGGGGTCTTCCAAACCGTAATCGCAGGCAAGTACACAATCAGTACGAACAATATTGTACCTGAAAAATCCCACGTTTCCAATCAACTACTACATGCTGATCTTTCACCAACGGAAACAACCATCATAACGAGCCCAGTTGCTGCAGCTGCTGCCAAGATGCAACGACAATCTTCTGAACACTTGATTTCTGTGTACTACCAGAACGTTAGAGGCATTCGCACCAAAATTGTTCAGCTAAGAATTGCTTCTCTCCAGCTGTGACTACGATCTAATAATCTTCACCGAGACTTGGCTGGGAGCAGATATTGATAGTGCGGAAATTTCGCCCGACTATACGTTTTACCGTTGTGATCGTAATGCATTGACTAGTCGGCATTCTCGTGGTGGAGGAGTGCTTATCGCTGTAAAATCTCACCTTAACTGTGAAGTCATTCCACTGTTGAATTGCGACCATCTCGAGCAAATCGATTGCTTTCCAGGTCTTTTTACATTGTCGCTATTTACCTTCCCCCAAACTCATGTGTCGATCATTATTCTGCTCATGCCAACGCAGTGCACCATGTGACAAATTTAGCATCATCAGCAGATATTATTATGTCTCTGGGTGACTTTAACTTGCCAAACTCGCATTGGCAACTGGATGAGGACGTGAACGGTTTCATTCCCCTAAATGTTTCTTCCGAACATGAACGGGTACTCATTGAAACGATGTTTAGTTCTGGTTTGCAGCAAGCTAATCGATACACAAATACAAACGGCAGACTTCTCGACCTTGTATTCGTTAGTATTCCAGAGCGACTAGATATCATCGAACCTCCTGCGCCACTTTTACCCATTGACAATCACCACGTGCCATTTGTGCCATTATTTATGGGAACGTCCATTAATTATGTCACGCAAAAGTAACTTTTGACATTTCACCCTTTGAGTTGATTTCAACGAAATTTTGGGTGAAATGACCTCAGCGTGTATTGTTTACACTGCGCGAGTTTCATTGTGAAATGTGTCGTAGTTTCGAAAATAGAGTCGAAGGAACAGCAAGTGCGCGAGAACATTTTACACGCACCTCGACAAACCACGTCTTTCGCACCGAGCCATCGGAAAGATGTTGAAAATTCACCCGTCTACAGTGTCTCGTGTCACGATACGTTTCGGGGAACGTTTAACTGTCGATCGGAAGAAGGTAGAAAAAGTGTTCCGTACTGTGTGAAGGATCACAAGCGAGTGGTTGCTGCCTTTAAACGCAAACCAAACTATTCAGTTCGGGATGTCGCGAAAAAGCTGCACTTGACCAACAATTTCGTGCAAGAAAGCCAAGAAACGAGCCGGGCTCCGTTCATTCAAAGTTCAGAAACCTCCAAACCGCAATGAAAAACAGAATATAACATGAATAGCCAAAACACGTGCGCGTAAATTGTACACACAAATGTTGACGAAACCACACTGCTGCATCATGGACGATGAAACACACGTAAAGGCGGACTTTAAACAAATTCCCGGCAACCAGTATGTGACTGCGAAAGACAAGTTCAATGCTCCAGAGTCTCTCAGGAAACAGCAAGTGTCAAAGTTCCCCAAAAAATTCATGATTTGGCAGGGAATTTGTTCGTGTGGTAAACGGAGCAAGCCTTTCGTTACAACTTCAACTGTAAATGGTCAAGTATACATGAATGAATGCCTGAAAAAACGACTGCTTCCGTTTATCAAAACACACAACGTTCCTAAAATGTTTTGGCCGGACCTAGTCGTTATTCCAAGGATGTTCTGGAGTGGTACAAGACGAATGGTGTCAATTTCGTGCCGAAGGATCTTAATCCCCCAAACTCTCCAGAGTTGCGGCCAATGGAAAAATATTGGGCTATAATGAAGCACGAACTTCGTATGCATCTTAAAGTTGTCCCTACAGAACAGGAAATTTTGAAGTCATGGTTTAAAGCGAAAAAATGTCGGTTCAAGGGTTGACGATTTCAATATGTTCTAAGAAATTGTAGGAATTATTAAAATACACATTTTTGCAGACCACACCAATGCTCTCTGGTGACCACATTTTGATAAATTGTGATTCAAGTGTCTGTATGACGTCATAATCAACCGCCTTAAAAAGGGTGGGCGGGTCCTGGCGGGGTCTAAAACAGATTGTATTTGAAAGATTATCTTATGAACTAATATTCCTGAAATTTGCAGTGTTGAGTACTGAAGGGTACCTAGTAAAACCTCAGTTTGAAATAGTACACGTTATAAGCAATTTATGTTAAATAAATGAAAAATAAAATATTTTTTTTTTTTTTTTTTTTAATCTTTATTTTACGTCGGCCTATTCTCACATGTGACAATCACCGACGCAGAAGACGACTCACACTGGACCCTACCTAACGACTCATGAATATGACGGGACCAACGGCTTTACTCCCTTCCGAAGGAAGACGTGACCAGATTTTTTCGCCTCAGAAAACCACCGACGTCGACTGGGATTGAACCCAGACCTGGTTAATTATTAATACAAATAATTTGTCAAATAGATAATATTACACTTCTCAGATATTTTTTTTTTTAAATTTTTTTTAAAAATTCCGGTCCCATTGGCCAGTGAAATTGATTACTAGTTCATAAGATTATCTTACAAATACAATTGAATTGAGACGCCGCCAGGTCCGCATATATATTTTTTTAGTGTGTTGAACATTACGTCACATGTTACACACAAATTGGCTTAAAACGTGTACTATTTCAAACTGAGGTTTTACCAGGTACCCTTCAGTCTCAACACTTCAAATTTCAGGAATATTTGTTCATAAGATAATCTTATGAACTAGTAATCCTGAAGTTTTCAGCCGTTGGGTACCATGGGTACCTGGGTTATGGCGTTCATTATGACGTCATACAGACACTTGAATCACAATTTATCAAAATGTGGTCACCAGAGAGCATTGGTGTGGTCTGCAAAAATGTGTATACAACAACCCGTTATCTCGTAGCTGGAAAAAGTTAGAAGTTGAAAGTGTAGTTCAGCCCTTATGAAAGGTTAGGCGTGTTTTTTCAAAAGATGCGGAATAAAATTTTGAGCAACTCTTTTGAAGACACCTAGTCGATAAAATGGTAAAAAGGGAAAATTTTTTTTTTTACAACAGCCTGGAATCAAACATATCCTTAAAGTCATCATCTTAAAATCACAACCGAACAATATTGAAAATAATCATTGAAGCTAACAGTCTTGCCATCCCCAGGGCTCGCTAACAAGTGCAAAGTTCAAACACCGGCCGCAGCATTTGTCTGCAGCCATTCATCACTCATCTCTATTGACTGCACCCGATTCCCGGTGGATCCTTGCATAATTGATGCAAATAGACACATTTATCCGTACGGGTATATCTATCTATGCCGGCCACTGTCCCAACGCCAGCAACGCCACGATATGGTGATGACAAGGTGCTAACAAATTTCGCTTCATTCTTCGTTGAATACGATAGAAGCAAGACGGGAAACAGTGCTATCATATCCTGGTTTGCCAGCACCACGAAGGATGACGGAAATTTAATGTTCCGCGCTGGGACTTCACCGGTCAACACGGGAGGTCTAAATTTGTCATTCAACCACTCGCTGTACTAAATCTTTAACCTGGTATATTGGACGACGGACGGGTTGGAAAAGCAAATATATTACCCACGTGAGAGGGGTTGCACACAGTGGCTCCAATAGTAAACAACGACGCTGGCAGGTTACTATCTCCATTTTCCGCTCGGGCAAAGATCACAAGAAATCCAATGCTGCAGATATAGATGTCGCTAGATGGATCTACCTAGTATGATGATGCAACTGTCATCACTAAGGCCCTATGTTGGATTTCGGGTAGCCTAAACAAACATGGTATTTGTCGTTGCTTGGCCACGGTAAGTCAAGCGTGCCATCACGGCGGCATGTTATGGTCGAACGACAGACCCGCAGTAGCAACAACAATAATAAGCGAGCTTGTCTGGCCACAGCGATGTGCGTGTTTGTTTGCATTGGCGTGTTGAAGCTTCGGTGCGCGGTGTTTCGTGTCAGTGACCACAGTAACAATAGCTCCGTTATTTACTCGGGTGGCAGGAAGGACATTCACCACCTGATATCGATATCGAAGGCCACGGTGACGGGCTCAATCGTTTCGATGATTTTGACAGGGGATTTATGCAGGGTGTGCTGTTGGGAATTCTATTTTGGTTTTCCAAAAATGCATCCAAGTGAATTGAACCGTGATAGCAATTTGTGGTTGCAAAATTTGATAACATGATTCACCGCGCGAGAGTGTTCGTGAAAGAGCGGAGGGATCCCACGTTAATTAAACAACAAACAAAAAACAAATAACATTGACTGATATGATGGTGCACGCGGTCGTCATCGTTGATGAGTCATACGACGATCGCGCTCTGCCGTGAGCTGGTGGAGCGATTTTGAACTTGACCGAACTATATTCGAGCTTCATTGGCGGTGCATTGTGTATGTTTTGCTGTTCGAGTGAAGCACCTAGCTTTGTGGGTTTTTTTTTTTTAGTTCAGGCTTCCGCACTAAATCAACCTATAGTCATGGTCGTTTCAGTGCAGTTCAATGGGAATGTTTGCATGCAGGTGGTCTGTTGGCATTTGCGGTGGAATGTGGCTGTGGGTGCTCGATAATGCACTTTTACACTTCCTTAGAGGTGTTCAGTCAGCGAAATACAAAATCAAAGCTTGGTCACCTTCTAAATCCAAAATCTTAACATCAGATGATTACAATCCTTTCAACCCATAACCTCGGAGAAGAATCGGACTGCGTTATCAGTTAAGGAGCTAAACGTCATGTAAATGTTATAAGTTTTTTCATCAATCCAACTGTACTTACTTATTACTTACTTATGCTTATTTAATGTTCCAGAAGGACCGCATATGTGTTACAATGTTTTGCCACACACGGTTTAGCGCTGCTTGTTTCCAGTTTCTCAAGTGCCCACATTCCTGGAATCTTACTTTACATGATCTTGCTCGCTGTGCATCTCTGCATCTTGTTCGGGATGGACTCGGGGCAAACACAATTTCTGCGGCATTGTTGTCTGGCATTCTTACAGCATGTCCGGCCCATTGTGTCCGTCCAACTTAATAAATTCACACATAAATTCATCCAGCAACTAATCTTCGTCGATAATCACAGTCCGGCCTATGCAAGCTCTATCGCGCTCGTTTCCCCCTGCCAACAGATGCTTTGTCTTAAACGTGCTCTCTTTTAGTGCACAGTTTTCTGTTTTACGTTTCAGCTCAGAGTGGTAATCAGCAACTGCTGCAATGTTCTTCCGACAATGTCCACATTTTCAGCAGAGCATGCGAACTAGCTGGATTTATTAAAAATCGTACCTAGCATGTTCAATCTTCCCATGATCAATTCTACCAAATTCCACTGATTTACGCATGCAACGACGTATCTCCATAAAAGGTGAAGATGGTGAAAAATCCACCTACCCCAGCAAAATATGTTTGCAGTTTTTCGAAAATCTCGCTTGGATTTCGGTGCATATCTTCCTCAAGAATCTGAGCAAATTTTAATGTGAGTTATTATGCCAAGATTGTGTTTTCATAAACGTACTAGAGATTCTGAGCCTATCTTGTAGAGATGTTTGAGAGAGTCTTGCTGTCAATTGCAATCGAGCAAGATCATTAATATATTGTATTAGGAATTCTGAGTGAATCTTGGTTTGGCATCATAAAATATTTTTTTTAAATTCCTCTTGATTAAGATTTTCTGAAAAATCTGAGTGATTTTTCACCCTCTCGGTAGGATGATAATTGGGACCGTAAAATGGGCGAAGCGCTCGGAACTTTGCTCGCAAAGAACACTTATTTTAATAAACAATTTTATCATTTACACTTGTTGTTGGACGCTACAACTGTCCATGCTAATTTGGCAAGACACACTTAATAAATGACAGCTAGTTTGACACTTATAGCTTCAACAATAGGGCCGCAATCAACTGTCAAAGTTAGGAAATCCCTATTGGAAAACCCTTTAGTTTGTAGAATGTAGTTGTTACAATTAAAAGTTTGCGAAACAAAGAGTCTCCTTCGAGCACCGGCTGTGAACGGTTGTGTCGATGTGTTGTTGCGCACATTTTGCTATCGGGCATAGCGCATTGTCTATTGTTTCGGTAACCTATTGTTCGGTGGCGGGAGTGACCGAGGGAGTACAGAAAAAAAACCTGCTTCCCGATGAGATGTGGTGGTTCACCGGGTGTGGTGGGCTGGTGGTGGTGATCATAATTTATAATGATCCATACTGTTGGTATCACCTTATCTTCGAACGAGTAAACCACTATTCCGTTTTGTGAGTGGCTCCAATAGCATCCTTACTGTGGCTTTCCAGCATTATAAAAAATCAACTTGTTTTCCCTATGAAAAACCACGATCACATTTTGTGGGTGGCCCCAATCCTGGCATTCTGGAGGGGGGATACCCCCCTGACTGGCAAAAGAATGTTCGACCGATCGTGCTCATGTACTACTTTTTGCTTGATCTGGTTCTAGCGATTTGTTTATTTCCCTCTCCCCCTTGTCTACCCTGCATCTGCGGTAGCTTGGTAAAAAAATGTGTGCTCGATCGTATACTACCGTTTAAATGCCCTTCCGCTCGGTTTCAACTTGTATCTTTCAATTTTCACAGCCTGCCGTATTCTAACGGAACTATCAATACTTTCTCTTCATTTCTTCGTTTTAGCAAAAAAATACTGTCCACTCCTAGAGCCTCTCATATTGATGGGAAATTATCTGCTTCTGACAAATTTCATCGTAGATCGTTACTCCGCGTGTTGGGAGAATACAAAAAAACAACAATCAAAGGGAATCAAATCTGTCAAACGAGGTGAGATGGAAACCGACGAATAGTAATTTTTATATGAGTTTTTGGCATAGTACGATGCGAACGGTTGAGGAAATGGTGGAAGTGTTCACTATATTTTAATATGTCGTCGTGGGCAATGAATATTATTAAAGGTCATATGAATGAAGTTTGTATAGGCTGCTTCTACAGCTCTTCAATGATTATCTCTTGAATTTCAGGGAAGTTTTCTCCTGATCTTCTGCGAAACTCTCAGATGAACTTCTGGAAAGTTGCCTCCTGAACTTTTGGCAAGTTTCGTCATAAACTTCTTAGTAGTCGATCCTGAATTTCTTGGAAATTCACTCCTAAAGTTCGGAATAGTTTCTTCCAGACTTTCTGAGAAGTCCTATCCTGAACATCGAGGAACATCTTTTCAAAACTTCTGGGAGTTCTCTTCTGAACTAAATTAAGTAGGGAAGTTTCATCCTAAACTTCGTGGAAGTTTTTTCATGAATTTCTGGGAAGTATGACCTTGCACTTCACGGATGTTTGTTCTTGAATTTTTGAGATATTCTTGCTTGAACTACTAAGAAGTGCCCCCTATACTGCCGTGAAACGCATATCAGTCCCAATTGATTAGGAAATCAAGCAAAGAAAGGGCTGATATGCGTTTCACGGCAGTATACTTGAGAGAAGTCTGTTCATAACCTACGGAGAAGTTGTTTATTGAGGAATTATATTTCTGGTCTTCTGGAAAGTCTCCTTCAGTGCTTTGAAGAATCCTCCAGAATATTCCTTTCTGGATCTCTAGGAAATTCCCTAAAATTCTAGGAGTTCACATGATCTTCAACAAGCTTACAGAAGTCCCTGGTAGCTTGGTAGCGTTGTTTGTATGTTTACGAAATACTAACGAATATTATGCTGAACTTTCTACATTTTCGTCCAACTATCGGAAAGTTTATATAACTTTCGGCAGAGATAATATTTCCCATACCTCAGCTTCATATGCAGTGGTCGGTTACATTATTCATTGTAACTCATAAAGTAATTGAGCTGCAAAAGACATTCAACTAGTTAATTGCTTGTTTAAATAGAAGCTTAATAAGATGCTTGTTGTTCTGAAGTATGAAAAGTTAAACAACTAACTTTATCAAGACGAAAACTATTGAGGAATATGGATATAATGTCGGTCTATAAGCGCCATATTGGGTCTATTCGTGGATGTAACGTCGTCTCATCTACTAGGTTTCAGTCTTTGGGAGGATTTTTTGTATTATTTTTTTAGACATTGCATTGTTAGCTATGTTTTCTTTATCTAGCTGGACAGTTCAAAGTTTAAATTAAAAAAAACCAACTCTAAAACACTAATATGATTTTCACTTCTGATCTGTCGGCCAGTCGATCGCTTAAACCATTGAATTTCCACTACACATATTTTTGAATACCCATTTGTTTGTGTATAATTTTGTCAAGATACACCATTTAAAAATATACAACCACTTACTCATACACTTCCTTTGAAAATTTTAGGAAAACCAAAAATATACTATGTGATGACCATAATATGCCAAAGTTAGGAACATAGTGAAAAATCTGTGCCTTGAATTGGGTCTACGGTTATCTTGTGAAATCATTCTGGTTTTTTTATGTGAACCATTATTTTGAAAAGTGTACCTATTTTCTGTGTATCTTGGATCCGTTACAAGGTGCATTGGGTCAATTTTGCCACATTTTGTCATTTGTAAATAGTGATGGTAATCTGTTCAGCTTAACCAGGAAAATCATGATGGCCAAAGAGTTAAAGAAATTGATAATTTTACGAAAGTTTATGGCTGTAAAGCGAAAAGTAATATCACAATTACTTAGAAATGAAATGATCATCACGATGTCAACACAACTTTGTCAATTTCAGCTGAATTTATGAGATATTTGGTACATAGGCCGAATGAAGGAGCTAAGCTGACATAACATTCGATAACCCTATAAGTTTGCAATGTTTGAAAAACATGCACACAACTTCCGAAATGATCTCAGTACTTTTCGGAAAATTCTGAAAAAAAAATCTAGAACAGCTGATACGTTCATAAATTTGCCTGTTATAACTTCCATCAAATTAATATACTATTCAAAATCTGCTTTGAAATTACAACTTGTCTTTGAAAAGTCCTAATAACGTACGTGAGATTCGTAGTTCATGTATTCGATAATTATGTTATGCATTATTTCAAGTTTATTAGATGCTAGATTTTCAGTCCTTCGTAGGACGTTTATATCAAGGCACTAACATCAGGTGTGATACTGGCGGGATATGCCGCAATTCACGTTTAGACTTCTTACTTTCAATTGACTTTTGCTCTAACAAAAACCACATCTGATAATCCACGTTTTCAATGTCAATCTATAGACTGTTTCAGAAAGTATAAGCACACTTTCAAAATAACAAAAAAGTCATGTTTTTTTTAGTTTTAATAATTTTATTTGGCAAATCATATTTGTATTTGTGTTTTATATGATATTTTACTCTCGTTTAATCAAAATATTTAATCATAGCCAAGACTCCTAACTTTTCCTCGAACATGACCCACTAGCTTCTGCACAGTGGTACTTCCCACCATTTTGACCACTTTTGGCCAATCTTTTTCAAATTCTTGGTCACACATTCAGGAGATAAGTCCTCTCACCATCGGCAGGTTAAAACATTTGACCTTTTAGAGGGGTATTTTTCAGGGTGTCCATCACCTTTAAGACCCTTGAAAAGTAGGATCGTCTCGAACATTAGTATCAAAGTAGAGTCTTACGGAATTTTGTGTTGTTCGGCACAGGAGCTGATCAATACCAAATCAATCGATCAGGAATCCACATGCGATGAATTTAATTCATATTTGCGCATTCAACTTATTCTACAAAACTATCGCGATTCGGTGTATGCACTTTCGAACGACTTCTATTCATCTATAACTAAATCACCACTGCAAATGACTACAAAAACTCTAGCATGGCGTATTGTCGCGCGATTGTCCTTTCATTCCGAAATGTCATCTTTGAGGAGCTCCCCCCGTCGGTTTTTTGTGTTTTTGCTTTTTTTTCGGTAATAACCATCGATTGGCGACAGCCCCGCCAACAATGACAATAGCGCCGCGCTTCGGTTAATTCAAATCCAATTTCGATACGAGCGCGAGCCAATTGTTCGCACTTCGGTTGGCACCGGTAGCAATGACGGAGCACAATAAAACGGTTCAACTGGGTAGGTTTAGTGTGTTCCTAAGTAGCAGCAAATAGCTATACCGAGCCGAACGAATTGTGTCGTGTTGTGAATTTGTTTTATATCGGTGCTGCGATTGCTATCACGCCAAAAAAAAAATTAATACCAGCATAGAAATCCGTCGTCGTCGTCGTTGTCGTCGTCTGCGAAAGAACGAAGAATGGCACATTCCAGCGCGGAACGAGCCGGTAGTTAAGCTTGATTAGTCGCGCATTAGTAGCTCCACCAGATATGATAGTCAGTGTCTGGGTCATCACGAACAATACCATTTTGGCTTTGGCATGGCGACAACGGACCATGTATAATTGTGTCCTCTAACCATTTGCCGTAATGCATCTATGCACAGTTGCTTTAATGTCCAGCTGGTTGGGGGTGGTGAGAATGCAGTGACACAAGTACGATAAGTTGACCATGTTACGTTACATGTGATATTATCGCGAATGGAGAAGGGTAGAGTGAGTTGTTCCTTATCGCACACAGTGCCTAACAGTGTCTCGTTCGT
This sequence comes from Aedes koreicus, assembly GCA_024533555.2. NCBI lineage: Eukaryota > Metazoa > Arthropoda > Insecta > Diptera > Culicidae > Aedes > Aedes koreicus. Next base: position 356,656 of record JAHHFK020001210.1, read on the forward strand.
AAAGGATTGCTGTTTGACAAAGGCATGGCTATCGATGCACGTAGATATAGATATGAGGGCAGAGCGCGCGCGAACGACGAGCAAGTGCGCCCTAATTGAGTCATCAAATTGTGATAATCTCATTTGAATGCAGGACCATAAATTTAGCCGTTCCCGGAGGGATTTTGCTGGGCCTACGTGGCTACTTGCAAGATCACAGGCAATATTAATAAAGTAAGGGAGCCATCGTGCATTGCATATAGGACGGGGTGTCGTAATTCGGTCTTAATTAAATCTATTGCAGTCGGATGATGGTCGGTTCTATTGATAACGGGCCTGGTCTTAGTTTTGATAAGGTGATGTATTTGAAGCTACTTGCGAAGCGATAAGTTGAATCCGCCTCGAAAAGATTATTTTTTGGAACAAGAGATATTTCTTGGTTGAGTACATGTTCCACAACCGCTTGTTCACCTTCGGAATTAAAGCATCAAAGCACCACTGAAAGCAAACGCAAACGCCAGATTAACACAACGTTTCGCAAATCGAATTAGATAGTCAAGTTCACCAGATTGACGCGCGTCTGTCGACATTCTCTACTGGTCTGAGTGTTTTCTTCATGGTGATAGGCCAGAACCCCTTAACCCCTTCAGGCCAAAGGGGTCATATATGACCCCAAAAGCAAAATGCTTGCATAAAATCTCAGACTGAATAAAAGTGAAGACTATAAGGCCTGTACTCGAAAAAAAGGCACCAGTCAAAAGCGTTCTCCAAAAATTTGTTTTAAGTCGGATTTTCTTGAAACTTTCAGGGAATGAACTAATACATATGGATTCAATGCAATTTCCTTTCCATCGCTGAAAGCCCGCACCTTTCCCTTAAGACCCCTCATTACATTTTGTGCAATGGTGGAGCCGACCTTTTTGGTCACTTTCATCCATTCTTTCTTCAACTCCAGCTCGTTCTTCAACACCTCGGACGATCTTCGAACTTTGGCCTTCATTATGGCCCAACATCTTTCCACCGGACGAATCTCTGATGAATTTGGGGGGTTGGTGGTTTTTGGTACAAAAACAACGTTATTGTCTCTCATAAAAGCACCTTGTAGCATCACAGGGAAGCCGTCCAAGTGAAGACTGTATATCAGCAACAATTTCCGGTGAGGTCTATCTGATTATAACTAAATTTGAACGATACTGCTAAATACGTGCCATCCTCAAAACAGTAAGATTTGATGATGGAAGTGTATGCACAGTACCTATATCTATCTCATGTTTGTACTGTGTCTATGCGGGGCTTGTTGTAAGTGAAAGTGACCTCGGAATGGACGTGAGTAACCAGGCATTCTGAAATGGGTCACTGGAGCCCAACAGAGCTATCACCTTCCAACTCCCGGGCTAAAAATGTTTGTCGAGTTGACAACAGTTCATTTAACTGCAAACATTTTTCTTCCATAAAAACACTGCCGAACGATGGGCGTTGGATTACACACACACACACACACACACACACACACACACACACACACACACACACACACACACACACACACACACACACACACACACACACACACACACACACACAACGTTATTGTCTCTGTACCAATCGAACGTCGATCGCGCGTAATGGCATGATGCCAGCCCAGGTTACCAATAAGCATTAGCATATGCAGTAAATCAACCCTAAATCTGCATTTCAGATGCTACAAGCATTATATTAGCATTATATCAGCATCTTGAATGCTATCTGTTGTAAAGTTGCATTTTAAATGCTATTTAAATGCTTGTAGTCTGTCATAAGCATTTCGAAGGCAAGATAGCATTAATGAAGCATTATCATAGCGTTGCAGTAAAGCAGCCGTATATTGGGTCAAAAGTGGCATTTAAGTTGCATTTAAGGCGACTTAATTGCTTGATATGCTGCCGTAAAGACGCTTTGGAACTGCTTATTGGTTACCTGGGAGATCCGGCCAAAATAATGTCTCGCCTCCGTGGGAACGCTGGAAGGGCAACAGACGCTTCTGGAGGCAATCGGTGCGGTAAATTTCGCTGTTGATGGTACCCGTTGTGATGTACGGTTTTCTCAGTTTACCGCATTGGCATATGCCCTGCCAGAGCAAGTATTTTTTGGCGAATTTGTCCACTTTCTTCTTCCTTATGTCTTCCGGAACATCAAACCGTGATTTGGCAACGTGGAACTCCAGCCGCGGTATCTGTTTTGCGTCTGCTTTGCGTCTGCCTTGATGTAGGTTTCGTCATCCATAACCACACACATCGGTTTCGTTAACCACTCTCGATACAGCTTCCTTGCGCGGGATTTGGCCGCCGTGTTTTGTTGATCACGCCGGTTCGGTGCCTTGCGGACCTTGAATACACGAAGCCCAGCTCGTTTCATGGTTTGCTGAACGAACCAGGCGGAACACTTTGCCTTCAGAGCCGCGTCGCAAATCGAAAGGTTCGGATTACACTTGAAATAATCCAACACCTTCCGGGCCTTCACAGGGTCAGCTGTCTACGATTTTCTTCCACTTCCAGCCCGCCGCTCGGTCGTCTGGGACTCCTTAAACGATTTTACCACCCGAGACACAGTTGTATGGGCGATTCCCAGTTGTCTTACGATCCATCTCATGGTCGCAGTCGGATTTTCCATGACGGGGCGCAAAATTCTCCGGCGATTTTCTTCTTGTTTCGATGACATCTCAATAATCAGTGAACCGATTGTTATGAAATTTTGCACATGTAAACAATTCACTCCAATATAACTAGCTAAACCCAAATTTTCATCAATTTTTACCCACGGACAAAAAAGTTACACACGGATAAAAATGGTGCTTTTTTTTTCGAGTACAGGCCTTATTCGGCAAGTTTGTTCTACACCAGTTCTTCTATCTGGAAAAAAAAATGGGGAGGCGGGCCAGGATAAGTGGAAAAAAACAGGGAAGCGGGGGTGGCGGGGGGATGTAAATTAAATTTTGTGGGTGCCATTTGTAAAATTTCTATTTGGCATGTTGCTCTTGGTCATCAGCTTGCTTTATTTTTGCGTTTCGGAATGATAAAGAGACCGTTTATATTTACGTGCCATGTTTGAAATTGTACAGAAGATTTAAGGTAAGCGGCGAAGGGAAAGCTGAAACTTTGCTAGCCATCGCTGGCTTCCAATTGACAAGAATTTGGAAGGGTATGTTAGATATATTTCAATCCAAACTAACTCTTTAGCTGGGAAAATCAAATTGATCGTCCTCAAAAGGACGGATTTATAATGGTCCATTTTTGATCGATCTTCTTTGGACCTGTCGTATGGCCCATTTACATCCTTGCTAATATTGTGCGACAATTAATTAGCCAGCAATAATAGATTTAGGTTGAAAATCAATTGTTTTCAATATTGGAATCGACGCGTAGAAATATTTCCGATCGATTGGGGCAAAAATTTGAAAATGTTTGGAGAAACCACTGAGATATCCACGCTCAAAATCTGACCGCTTTTCGTGACGGTCGCAATAGGTTTTTTTTTAAGTTGTACCCCAGTATGGAAAACAAAGACGTAGTCCTACGTCAAAAGAAATGCCTTATTAATAGTGTAAAGCGTTGTTTTACAATATGCTACATAATGCATACGTTTTATCAAATTCTCGTTGATAAAAGTCAAACATTTTTGTATCTCACTGTGATGTTCTAGGTTATCAAAAATGTACTTGAGTTCAGAACTTCAGATCTACTATACCTTGTTGGACTATACAAAGCTACGCTACGTATTCAACCATATTCAGTGAATATTTTCGAGCGTAAAAAAACATTATGAGACAAACTGGGATGATCCAGGCCATCCAAACTGTCCATGAGTTCAGAACGTAAGATCTACAGTTGTTGGAATATGCAAAGGGACAATTCATTGAATAATGTCAACAGACATATGGTGACAATATTGGGGTATTCTAGATCATTCAAACTGTCCTCAAGTTCAAAACATAAGATCTACAGTTGTATCAGTAGTTTTTTGGGCTATATAAGTTGACGATATGTATTCAAAATATTCAATTAATTTTGGAGGTCAAGTCATTATTTTATAATTGTCCCCAGGTAATCCAAGGGAGTAGATTGAACTAGGTATAAAGTAGTTTTTGGAACAAGATAAAATAACATGTTAGTCAGTATTCTTCTGTGATCAGTAGTTTTTTGGGCAATAGTGCGAGATCATTCAATTATCTTTGGGCCGCTTGTTACCCACTTTTTGTACCTTGGCCACTCTGTGATGGGCTGGAAAGGTAGTTTTTGGGAAAAAGTTATAGATCCGATAACCTTACCAATCAGACCAAGACCGGTGTGGCCTTTGCTGTACACAGAAGTTGTCTCCATTGTAATTGGACCATGGCTGTACCTCGCTAGCCTCGCTGGCTGCGAAGAGTCCGCAGGTCGCCTTCTACTTGATCTATACACCTTGCTCGTTGCGCGACTCTTCTTCTTGTACCCGTCGGTTCGTTTTCGAGAACCATTTTAACAGGGCTATCGTCCGACATTCTTTCGACATGCCCAGCCCATCGTAGTCGACCGATTTTAGCGATGTGTACGATGAGATGTTCTCCCAGCAACTGGTGCAATTCGTGGTACCATGTTTCGAGTTTCCAAATCGTAGTCGCTTATTCCGTCGCCTAGGTCTTTTCCGGTTGTTCCGCTCCGTATTAACTTCTGTACTATTTATAACATTGATTTTTTTTAAGAACAGCTTGTTGGGCCTTCCCCAAACCCCTGTCTTGCTGGAAGACCATCGTGCACAGCACTGTTTAGAGTTCCACGCTGGCACGAGGACGATGATCAGCCGCTCCTAATATGGAGAACAGACGCTGTTTTGAGCCGCCCCTGACATAGAGAACAGCCGCTCAGATAGACTATACCCTTCAAAGAGGGCAGCCCCCCTTTCCTGCCAGCATATGACCGAGGTTCCCACCGGGGTCGTTAACCCGATCTTTCCAATGGTTACTCATACCCCAGTTGGCACCACGGGGAGGTAGGGATAGGAATTACTGGACAATAGGCTAAAGATCACAGTAGGATCTATTTTATACCTCCAGGTACGCGAAGTACGAATGGTACGCATTGTCCAGTCATTTACCAACCAAAAGAAGGGAAAATAAAAGGGAAAGCCAGCCGACTTAAAGACCTTTCCGTCGTGAGGGAACAGCGGGTGCTATCACGCCTACATACAGATTATCGTACAACAGGGACCGTAATGGACCGCACCGCATCACCTGCGACGTCTGCGGAATACAGAACTCGATCTGTGCGAAAGCCTGCGGAATCAATCGACTTTTCCACGACAACAATACAGAACCTCTCTATCAATATGGAATCTTCACAAAGGCGAAAGGAGCTTTGTGGACACAGTGTTGCCGTCCCTCCTGCCAATGACTAATACGGCCATTGTGACTGGGAGTTGAGGAAGGCAACAGAAGAAAAACAAAACAATAAACTGGGTCGCTTCGTTACATTTCGATAAAGCAATCGGACCAAGAAGACACTTACCAACTCGATCCACCCTCAGGGAAAAGAAACGTGCAAAAAAAATGATCCGGATCGTAGGCGGTTGTCAGAGGCGATCAATGCGCATAGCAGGATGCTAAGCAGAAGATTTTTCACCGGCGGAGAAAAAGTGTGTGTGTGTGTGCGATTTGTCGTGAAGTTATCGGCCTTTACAAGCTGATCGAAACGAAGAAGCCCGTGGTGAATTTGGTGAAGGACGACAAGTACGAGTTGTGGCATCGGTGCATGGGACACCTCGACCGGCCTCGACTTCGAAATGGAGAATCCAGCGAAGTGCATACCGTGCTTCGAAGGTAAGCATTCCCGTCAACCGTTTAAGTCGAAAGGGCATCGAGAAGAGCGCATGCTAGAGCTTATTCACTCGGACTTGTGAATCAAAACTTTCGAAGGTTCCTGCGGAAGGAGGGAGTTCAGCACGAGACGTCCGCTCCTTACAACCCGGAGCAAAATGGATTGTCCGAAAGAATGAATCGAACGTTGACCGAAAGAGCGAAGAGCATGCTGTTCGATGCTAACCTGGACAACCGTTTTTGGGCTAAAGCAGTTGCAGCCGCATTCCACGTTGTCAAGCGATCGCCGACAAAGGGACTGTCGGTGACCCCCGAGGAGAAGTTCTCCGGAAAGCGGCCGGATGTGTCGCACCTACGGATATTTGGAGCCAAGTTCATGGTGCATGTGCCGAAGGAGAAGCGAAAGAAGTGGGACAGGAAGTCTGAAGCGTGCATCTTCGTTGGCTACAACGAAGGTTCGAAGGCATATAGAGTGTACAGCAAGAAGATTTTCGCCAGCCGAGATTTGATTTTTCTTGACGAATGCCAACTGAAGCGCAGTGAGACAACGGAAGAAGATGATGAGCGCAAGGATGATGCTGCTGGCGAGAATGTCCTGGATGAAACGGTCTACAACGACGTAGACTCTATAGATGCTGAGCAGTTGCAAGTTGCAACTTTCGTGCTCCCTCCACAACCAGAGGACCCACAATTGTTGGTAAGGCGCAGAGTGAGGGAGCACACTGTCACAGGCAAATATCGCGACTATATTATGAGTCGTAATACTTTTCCTGAAAGAGGTTCCCAATCCGAACAGATACATTCCGTCGAAACGGAGGGCGAGCCAGCCACGCTCCGAGAGGCGCTCGCTCGGTACGCCAGCGACAGATGGAAAGAAGCGATGCTGACGGAATACGAGGCCCAGATGGAGAACCAAACGAGTTGGTTGAACTACCGAACGGAAGGAAGCCTCTACGCTGCAAGTGGGTTTACAAGCTGAAGACGAACTCGGATAGATCTGTGGAGCGGTACAAAGACCGCTTGGTCATCAAGGGCTTCTCCCAGGTGGTATCGATTACACCGAAACGTACGCCCCTGTTGTTCGGTATGCCACCATCCGGTATCTGATGTCGATGGCTGCCAAGATGAATCTCAAGATCCATCAGCTGGACGCGGTGTCGGCGTTCCTGCAGGGCGACCTTGAAGAAGAGGAAATCTATATGGAACAGCCGGACGGATTCGTCGACCCAGCCGCACCCACGAAAGTCTGCTTCTTGAAGAAAGCACTCTATGGGCTCAAGCAAGTCGACCGGTGTGTGTACTTCAAGATTGAAGCAGGCATGGCTCCGATAGTGGCTGTATACGTGGACGATATGCTAGTGTTCTCAAACAACCAGCGATGGGTGGATCGTGTGAAGAAACAATTGATGACTAAATTCCGGATGAAGGACCTTGGTTTGGCCAGCCAAATCCTTGGGATGCGAGTGACGAAAGATGGTAGCCGTGTAATGGTAGATCAGGAGAGATACGTCGACTGTCTGCTGAAGCGCTTCAATGTTTCAGATTGCAATGTTGTGGCAACCCCTGCGGATCCGAACCAGAAGCTAACCAAGGAGATGTGCCCAAGTACCGAAGAGGATCGGAAGCAGATGGAGAACGTCCCATTCCGAGAGCTTGTGGGAAGTCTGCAGTATCTGGCGCAATCGACACGGCCGGACATTTGCTTCGCGGTGAACATGGTAAGCCAGTTTGGCCAGAACCCAGGAAAGGCGTATTGGATCGCAGCAAAGAGGATTCTGCGGTATCTCAGAAGGAGGAACCATGTCGATGCAAATGACATACTCGAAGGAGTCCGATGAACGTTTCGTTGGCTACAGTGACGCGGATTGGGCGAATGATCCTGAAACACGTCGTTCTATCACCGGCTATGTCTTCAAGCAGGCAGGTGGTGCCATTTCGTGGAGCTGCCGTAAGCAGGCTACAGTTGCTTTGTCGACTATGGAGGCAGAGTATATGGCTGTTTTGGCGGCGACCCAAGAAGCCTTGTGGGACTACGGGAGGAGTTGCATGGAGTTTCGGAGGCAATTCCAATCCATTGCGACAATCTCAGTGCTGTGCATCTGGCGAAAAAGGAAACATATTGATATCCGACACCACTACGTACGAGGAAAGCTGGAGCAGAAAATGATCACTCTGCAACACGTCAGAACGCAGGAGCAAATCGCAGATGTCCTCAACAAGGCAATTCCAATCTCGAAGCTAAAAGCAGCAAAGAAAACCCTCGGGATCAAATAATTCTCGATTAGGGGGGAATGTTAGAAACTAAGTAATCAATGAATTATTATCGTACATAGTAGTATGCCATGAATTATCTCAAATATACTTTTGTTCTTTCGTTGCCCACACGTCATTCGAGTAAGACCTACTTTTAACACTGGTTAAGGTTATTATTCTGCTCAGTACTTTTCAAAAAATTTTGCTCGTGATTCAGTGTACTTTGTTAAGCAATATAAGCGAGTATTTAGATTGTATCCTGTTTAAAACTCTGCGAAATTATATGAAAGCTAACTATTCTTAGAATTTATGCAAATCTATCTCAGGTTGTGAAAGTGTTTATTTTTTGTCTTGAATCGAGAGAAACTGGAATCAAGCTTTCATGACACTCATATTAATTTCTGATCATATATATTAGTGTTCGGAGCTGGAACAGCTTTCTTATAATATCCATATATTTTGCTGTTATCAAATGTCATTTTTATTGCATTTCAAAATTCAGACTTGTCATTTTTGTTACTAGCAAATTGTTACTAACCTATCCATTTCACTACGAAAAACATCAGGCACATGTTTATGTCGGTCTCAGCCTTTCGTATAATGATTTAGTTACAATGCTGCAGAGCTTTCAGTCTCGAGGTTCCACTTTAAACCCCATTCGTTCGCTGATTGACCATTGTACTTAAACAGAGTGCTTTCGATGTAATCCATTTGCTGACAGTCTTCCTTACCCTATCCGATGGTAGTGTCTATATAACGTAGTGGGTTTAAGGAAATAAAAACATTCACCACCTCCTAACTGTGCTCATACTTCCCACGATGTACTTCAACACAAAACCGAAGATGCAGTTAGTTTCTGCAAAAACAAGAACATCTCGTATGAAAACAAATAACACAAAAATGCATATTTGTATAACTCATCTTTTTCTGTCTTTCTCTCTTTCCTTCCATAATGCTCGGCACATTCTGCACTCTCATCATATTGGCATACACCGCGGATATATCTGTGAAATCAACCACCCAACCAACATCATCATCCTCGTTGCAACAACAACAACAACAACATCCCACCCACTACACGAATATTTCTGTGCAATACTAACAGAAAAATACCCTCATCTCGTCGGGACGACATACGAACCGTTCTAGCCAACCAGAAGACGACTGCAAAATTGCATTAAAAAAAGAAAACAGAATGATTTAGCGAAGAACTGATTTGCAAGAAACGAAAACAAAACCCAAACGTTCAAAATAGCGCCGGCCTGCAGTAGCACCACTTTGGACGAAGACTTGAAACGGGCGGCGGCGTCGATTTACGCTGTTGATCGAATCGTGGCAGGTGCATCGCCAAACGCCCTCACCCAGAAGAAGAAGAAAAAGACGACCAACAACGACTCGGGAAAGATTCGCCCATGCTGTGAAGTGGCAGGAAACGCCGCCGGTGTCGTCGCTAAATCGGTTGCAGCTGCCTCAGACAACCGTTGCTGTTCCGGTGTCGGTGGGTGTACCAAGTGTTGCTGTTGCTGTTGTTGTGGTGGATGTTGTGACGGCAACAAACGACAACGTCAACAGCAACAACAACTACAACGACGAAGCAGTGATCCTCCTGGCTGCCGACAGAAGCAACGGTCATCGTCGTCGTCCTCGGCGGTGCAGGCGGTCGGTGGTTGTGGTGGAGGGCAACAGCGAAAAACACGCAGTGGCAACGGTACCGGCACTGGTACTATGGAGACAACCCATCTGGTGACGGAGTTCATCACGCACACCGGTGCCAACTCGCAGGACGCCGAAAGCTGCCTGAAGTCGTGGGAGTGGGATCTGAAGAAGGCGCTCATCGACTACAATGGTATGGACTGTGTTGTGTGCTGTTGAATGTTTTTGCTAGGTAGATGATTATCGTTCATTTAGGTTTTGTTTTCTCTGCTGGGACAAGTATACAAATTAGTGGTTGGAATTATAGCGTAGAAACTCAGCGGAGTGGTTATCGCTCTTATTTAGCGCTTGGAGATTTTATCGTGGCCCAGTGTTTAAGCATAGTAGATCTTTATATGAAAATGACATGCCGATTCTGATCATTGCATAAATCCGGGCTAAAACAAGATTTGGGTCAAACGAACAAAACGTAAACATATGAAAATTTTACATCCAACAAACGAAACACTCCACTATGTACTTACCACATTTCAACTACAGGTGTTTTACTAAAAACATCAACATAAATTCTGAAAAAAAAAAGACTAGAACAGGAGAAAATTCATTGCTAAACAAATATAATTATAAAATACGGCCTACTTATAGGTAACAAAAGTGTAGGGTGCATCTAACACTAATATCCTCTCCTTTAATTAAGATGTTTCTCTTGAAGAGCCGGTGCTAGTCAAAGTATTGGAAGATACTTTATTTTGTTACATTGTGGCTATGGGCCATTTCTTATGAGGACATATTTGGGTCGTTGCTTATTACAGATGGAACAACGATAATTACGAAATTCAGAGAAAAAGTATCAAAAAACTAGTTTTAAACAGGATAAATAAAGGCAGTTGGCAACACTGTTCGAAGTTCTTGAACTAACCTCAAAATCAGTCTGACCAAGCTTTGCTTGCATTTCCTACATTATCTTGTAATTTCTGACGTTTCACATTGCTGTTCTAATCACTGTTTTCCCTGAAATTGTGTATATTTTTCTTGGATAGAATAAACGCTTAAGGCAACTCCGCCGTTGGACTTTTGGTCTGAGTTGCCAGAGTATTTAGGACTGCTCAAATGAAATAGACCACGCCCAAATACAGGCCCATTGTTCTATTTACACTCTATAGATACGTCTTATATTTTAACAGACCAGTACATACTAATTTTTGACGTAGGACTACGTCTTTGTTTTCTATATTGGGGTACAATTTAAAAAAAAATCGAATTGCGGCCGCTACGAAGAGTGGTCAGTTGTTTCTCCAAAGATTTTCAAATATTTGAACCAATAGTATGTTGATTTCGGGCCACATACTATTGAAACATTCATAAATGTTAAGCTTTGTCTTAAAAAGTAGTGGTGGAGGGCAAAAGATTAATGCATTGTGCAATCAAAATTACTTATATTTAGTAGCGATGTCCTACGTCATCATTTCAAAGAACAACCCAATGCACACTGCACAGTGGTCAAAAAGTCGATTTTAACTATCTTAACTGATAGCTCCCTAAATAGTGGAGTTAGAGTGGTGGTGTCTTTGGCAAAGTTGATGTATATGACAAGCTTCGTATTCTGACGGCATGAGTTTTGTGATCAATCCCCCTAAAAGTGAGATAAAAATTCTACTTTTTTTAGGATTCTGATCGCTTCAGCAGCAAGGTTGTAGCAAAAGTCAATACAAATAACTTTGCGAAGGCTTAAAAATCGTATGACTCACTCAATTTGAGATAAAGAGCGTTGTTTAAGAACTAACCCTTCAAAACACTTTTTTCACCAACATTTATGTCATTTTTTTAAATTTAAGGACAATATAATGTTCGACAAAGTCATTTGTAATATCAAAATGGACAAATTTGTGGTACATACTAGATCTGCATTATTTCAGTGGGATGAGTTGTTGAATTTTTTCCGTTTTTTTTCCGTATTTTCGACATCTGTACCGTACTTAGGAGCAGAAAAAGTTAGGTGCATCTTAAAGTACATCAAAAGCTTTCAAGTGGTGGTAAATTTGATCGTCTACGAACGTCTGCTGGGGCGTTATGATCAAAACAAATATTATTTGATAGGTTTTTAAGAAAACCTTGGGCATAAGTATGCTATATTAGCGAGTAATACATTCGTTGCCATGGCTACCGTCTGACCAAAACAAACTTTTCTTTTATCACAGCATGCCTATAAATACGAAAAACTTTATTTTTTTCATTCAAATGATTCTCAAGACTGAACCAGTCAAGACCAAAAGCGGATTAGTCAAAGGTATTCAAAATCGTGATTCGTTGGGTTGTGCATCCGTCGTAGAACATAAATACACGACAGGATATAGAACTCAAAGCCAAGCTGAGGTGAGAAGAAGTAATTCTGCTGAAGTTACCGGACAACAAAGGAAGCTACTGTATCAAGATTTTCAAACAAAAATGACGTTTCCTGGATAAGATTTTTTTTCATTTCATTTTTCACGTTCAATATAAGCTGACAGTTAGCGCTTACTTTTTATTTTATTTCTGGATTGAATTAAAGTTGAGATCGATAAGCGTGACCTCTTTTTCACTCTGGTCAAAAGCAACAGGAAGCCGATCATCAAAACCTGACTGTGTAGATGAAATGGTACTCCAATGCTACGACATAAACATGGAATCTATGTCAGACGTAGCCACGCAGATAAAACCATTTGTTAAAACGATGTGTGATTTTTTTCCAAAAAAGCTTTGGACAAAACAATGCTCGTGGCAAGGATAAAATATTCAAGTATTACGCGGAATATTTCAGTAATCCTTTTAAACTGGAACACATTATAAAGCATGCTACCTTTCTCTTCTGGAAATGTGAAAAGGGGGAGGACGAAAAGTAATACCCTTTGAAGATAGCAGCGAAAACAACAAAAGAAGAAAACTGCAGAGCTTCGTATTAACTACCAACTACATGAGCTTGCATTTGCGACACGAATGAAGCTGAGAGAGAATCAGGTGAGAAGAAAAGTGGTGAATTTCTTGAAAACCGATACCCAGCTAGGCTCTTCAACTGAAAATAAGTCGGTTTATTTAGCTAACAAGTCCACGAGTAACCATATACTTGCGTCTAGAGAGGAGCAAGCTTTGGCATTTTTAATCGATACTAATTTATCGAAGTCGCAGTACATCAAACTTCAATCCGGGGCCAAAGCTAGGAATGTAGGCATTTATCCGCCGTATTACCGAGTTCCTGCAGCAAAAAAAAATGCTGCTATCCGAGCGACGACTTTATCAATGTCACTGACACGGAAGTGGAAATAACACTTCAGGCACTTTTGGACCATACTTCATCAAGGATGATAGATGCACATGAGAAGAACCTATCCTTTTTTTCGGATGCAGAACTAATGGAGATGGTTTTAACGGTGAAGTGGGGTATGGATGGAAGCACTGGGAATTCAGAATACAATCATGTTTTTGAAAGCGATGACGGTACCAAAACGGATGCCAGCATATTTATCACTTCATTAGTACCCATCGAAGCCCAATCAAATGGAAAAACATTATTTCAAAACCTTCGTCCATCATCAACCAGATTATGCAGACCTATAAGGATTCAACAAAACGGAAACCACGGAACTTGCTGTCCAGGAGAAGCAACATATTGAGGAGCAAATTTCAACTCTGGTACCCACAATGGTTGTGAAAAATTGGCCTACAATCCGCATCAAATATTGTATGCTCATCACTATGGTCGACTGAAAGATTTGTTCAGCTGTTACTGAAACAACGTCTTTTCAGAGGTAATATTTAATTTGCATTATATATTGAAACATGTAGTAATAATCTTTAATCGTTCATTCTGTAACTTTTAATCAGGTGTTATATATGCCGAGCTAAACCAACTGAAATGAATAACATCGACAAAGTGCGTGAGCGTGCAGTAAATGAATCGGCTTACGAATTCGGATTATCTACACTTCATGCGTGGATTAGATGTTTTGAATATTTGTTACACGTGACGTATCGACTTGACATACAAAAGTGGCAAGCTTGTGGAGAAGACAGAATGAAAGTAGCTGAAACGAAAAAAGAATATCCAGAGACGATTCAAAATCGAAATGGGCATGAATGTTGATAAACCACGCGCTGGGGTAGCTGCTACATCCAATGATGGCAACGTAGCACGCAAGTTTTTTGCAAACGTGGATAAAGTTGTCGACATTACAGGTCTTGACCGTACTGCTCTCTATCGTTGGGGTTCAATATTGCAAGCCATAGCATCCGGATGTAGGATTAACACAATCGCATTTGATGACTATTGCATTGAAACTACGTGTTTGCTGGTCACTTGATACCCTTGGTATTACTTACCAGCTAGCGTTCATAAAATTTTGATACATGGATCGGCCGCGATAAATCATTTCCTTGTTCCAATTGGTCAGCTATCTGAAAAAGCGTAAGAGGCAAGAAATAAGGATTATAAGAGGTATGTGCATTTTACACTGACACCAACGAATAAATTTATAAAACTTTATTATTTCTACAGATATTGAGAATTCAATACCCGCAAACTATCAAGAACGGCTACAAATCGCGATCTTCTCAACTGGCTTCTAGTGTCATCAGATCCTTTAGTTACAAGCATTCGTGGTTGGCCCAAAAAGCACGAGAAATCATTGTCCGATGATGCAAAGCAGTTGCTAGCAGAAGAAGCGGTTGAAGTTGAAAACATTTTAAACTTAACTGTTTAATGATAATTAAAATAATAATCAGTAGAACTTTAATCACAAAAAATAAATAGGCAAACATTGACAAAATCGAAATGCAAAAGCAAACTGAAAATAATTAGTTTGATGGTGGGGTTATGAGTCATAACTCATAACTCATGAAACTTAATAAAATCATCAATACTTGTTCTGAACATAACCCCCCAGCAGACGGTCGTGGACGGGAAAATTTACCACCACTTGAAAGCACTCTTGATGTACTTTAAGATGCAATTAACGCTATCTGCTGACGTCGAAAATACGGCAAAAAAAAAAACGGAAAAAGGTCAATAACTCAACCCATTGAAATAATGCAGATACAGTATGTTCTTGAAAGCTTTGCATTTTGATATAGCAAATAACTTTGTAGAATATTATATTTTCTTTAAAATTAAATAATTACATGTTTTGGTGTAAAAAGTGTTATTGAGGGTTAGATCTTATACAACGCTCTTTATCTCAAATTGAGTGAGTCATACGATTTTCAAGCCTTCAGCAAAGTTATTTGTATTGACTTGTTCTACAACTTTCTTGAAGCTACCAACCCTCTATCTCAAAATCCTAAAAGTAGAATTTTTATCCCACTTTTAGGGGGATTGATCACAAAACTCATGCCGTCAAAATACGAAGCTTCTCATGTACATCAACTTTACCAAAGACACCACCACTCTAACTCCACTATTTAGGGAGCTATCAGTTAAGAGCGTTAAAATCGACTTTTTGACCACTGTGCAATGGGGCTGTACCTTGTAGTTTTTAGTTCAGTTTTCTTCAATAAATCTTGTTTCTGGAAGCATTCCGAAATAGGTTTGGAATCATCCGTGAATTACCGCTTTTTAAGCACTTTGAACTTGTCTGGAGGCATCCAAGCACTACTCTGGAAGCATTACAAAAACAAATCTGGAAGCATCACAGAACGTCTCTGAAAACATTCCAGAATACTCATGGAAGCATTCTGAAACGATTCTGGTAGCATCGCAGAAAAACTCTAGGGACATACCTTATCTACTCTGGATGCATTCCAGAGTTATTCCAAAAATCATTCCACAATTACTCTGGAAGCATTTAAGGACTACTTTGAAAACATCCCAGAACTACTATAAAACTATCCAAGAATTATTATGAAACAAAGCATCTCAGAACAATCCAAAAATCATCCCAGGAAAATACTTTGGAGGTATTCCAGAGCTATTTTGGAAGTATTTCAGAACTTCTTCGGAAGTTACACAGAACTAAACTTTCGAAACTTTATTAATGATGAAAACAGATGATTTTCTATTTTCCAACGCGGGGGCGACCCCGGCGTAGAGGTTAATCCATACTTCTCACGCCAAAGTCACGAGTTCAAATCTCACCCCCAGACAAGTTACGAAAATACCCAAAAGGTATTTGAGTGACTACGACGGGAGATGAACCAGCCCAGGGATGAAAATCTCGATAATCAAGGAACTAAAAAAAACTATTTTCCGACGTTTCGGCGTTTTATATTTCGCCTTCTTCTATTGATTAAAGAAACATAAATCTATAATCCCTAGAAGAAGGCGAAATATACTACGCCGAAACGTCGGAAAATCGTTTTTTTTAGTTCCTTGATTATCGAGATTTTCAGCCCTGGGCTGGTTCATCTCCCGTCTTAGTCACTCAAATAATTTTGGGTATTTTCGTAATTTGTCTGGGGGTCAGATTCGAACTCGTGACTTTGGCGTGGGAAGTATAGATGTTTACCTCTACGCCGGGGTCACCATCGCGTCGGAAAATAGAAAATCATCTGTTTTCATCATTCATAAAGACTGAAAGCTTTACCAAATCAAAGTCGATAATCAGATACAATACTCTCGAAACGTTCAAAAACTACTGTGATGGAACCTCATACCAATTATGGAATCATCATAGAACTACTTTGATAGCATCCCAGAGATGCTTCTACTCCAGATATATAGGACTGCCTAAATGAAATAAACCACGTTCAAGTATAGCCTCTTTGTTCTATCCACACTTCTATCAATACGTCTCAGTTCATAACAAACCAAAACATTCTCATTGTTTAGTTCTGTTTTCTGTGAGTTTCTGTGTGAAATTTCGCCTAAAGATTCGTGGCAATTTTCGTTTGGTTCTAGTAAGTTTTGTATTGAGATGATTACTGTACTAGACGAAGGACGGAAAATCTCTACATTATCACACAAATTCACATTTCACAGTTACATTCGCCATTAATTGAGTGCGATATCGGTATTAAATGGTAGCTGGAACTATATATTTCCGGTTAGGTGTCACCGGCTAGTTACCTAGAAATGTATCGGCATTTCCTACTGAACAAAACATCGCCGGGAATCCCATCGGGATGATTTCGGGAATCCATTGGAATTCATCCGGTTTTTATTCGTTATCCATTTTCTGGAAGCTACCTGAAAGCATCCTAGAACACTTCCGGAAGCATCTCAAAACAACTCTAGATTTATTCTGGAAACATCTCAGAAGTACGCTGGAAGTGTCCTAGAAGTATTTCAGAACCATCCGAGAATTACTCTGGAAGAATCTCAGAATCTCAGAATGTTGGAAGCATACCACTGCAATTTTGGAAACAATCAGGAACAAGTATGGAAGCATTCCTTAATCATTCAATAATTACTCGAGAATCATATATTACTATTCTTGAAACATCCGTGAATTGCTTTGGAAGTACCTTAGAGTTTTTCTAGAACCATTCTAGAACAATTCTGAAAGTATTTAAGTACCTACAGCAACCCAGAACAAATTTGGAAGCAAATCAGATCTATTCCCGAACTACCCGAGCATTTTTCTGGACTAATGTTATATCTTACATCTTACTCAACTACTCTGGAATCATCTCAGAACAATTTTGGCAAGCATCTCAGCGCTTCAGAACTACATTGGAAGCAACCCAGAAGTACTCCAGTATTATCCGAGGAAGCGTCATAGAATTACTCTAGAAACTTCGCAGAGCTATTCTCTGAGCACCCAAGAACTACTCTGGAGGAATCCCATAACAACTGCAGAAGCGTCCCAGAATTACTTTGAAAGTATTCCAAAACTACCCTGGAAGCTTCTTAAAACTATTCTGGAAGCTTCCGAAAATTACGCTGGAAGTATCTCATAGCCGCTATGGAAGCATCCTAGGCCGTTTCTGGAAATATCCCACAACTTCTCTAGAATCATACGAGAATTACTATTTAAGCCCCTCAGAACTACTTTGGATGCGTCCCAGAAGAAATTGAGAACTATCACAGAATTACTACGGATTAATCCAGAACTACTCTGGAGGCATTCCAAAACTAGTGTAAAATCATCTGTGGATTCCTCTAGCAGCTTCTTAGAACTTTCAGAAAGCATTCCAGAATAACTCGTGGAGCATTTCTGAACAATTCTGGGAAGCATCTCTGCACTCCAAAACAACATTTACAGGAGCCCAGAACTACTCCAGAATTATCCGAGCATCTCAGAGTAATGCTGGAAGCTTCTGGTACTACTATAGTACTTTCGCAGAACTACTGTTGGAGCACCCGAGAGCTACTCTGAAAGAATCCCAGAACAACTGTGGAAGCGTCTCACAATAACCCTGGAAGTATTCCAAAACTACTCTGGAAGCTTTTTAGAATTATTCTGAAAGTATCCGAGAATTACGCTGGAAGTATATCACAGCTACTATGGAAACATCTAGGTCGTTTCTGGAAGCATCCCAGGACTGCGCCAGAATCATACAAGAATTACTTTTAAGTCCCTCAGAACTACTTAGGATGCGCCTCAGAAGAAGTTGAGAATCTATACAGAATTACTACGAATTAACCCAGAACTACCCTGAAAGCATCCCAGAACTTCTGTAAAATCTTCTGTAAATTCTTGTAAAAGCTCTTTAGAACTTTCTGAAAGCATTCTAATACACTCCTGGTTGCATTCCAGAATAAGTTTGGGGGCATTTCTGAACAACTCTGGAAGCATTCCAAAACAAGTTTAGAACAATCGCAGAATCATTATGGAAGCACCCCTGAACTGCTCTAGAGCCTTGCAAAACCTTGCCTTGTAATTTTTTAAAAGCATCTCTGAACTTCTCTGCAGACATTCAAGAACTACGCTGGAAGCAACATATAACTAATCAGGAAGCATCTCAGACCTTCTCTGAAAGCATTCCAGAATGCTCCTGAAAGCATTCTAAATTGATTCCGGAAGCATCCTAGAACACCTTTGGAACCATCCAAGAATTATTATGGAAGCACTTCAGAATCACTTTGAGAGCATCTTGGATATCGAACGAGAGCAGGAAACATATACTTCCGGTCAGAATAAAAAATCACCATGGAGTTCCTGAACCTAAAATACCCAAGAATCCTATCAGGATGATTACGGAAATCCATTGGAAATGAACAGGTATTTTTTTGCTATCCATTTTCTGGAAGCTACTTGGAAGCCTCCTAGAACAGCTCTGGAAGCAAACAACTCTTTTGCTCCGCAAGCATCTCAAAATTACGCTGGAACCAAACCTGTTCAAGAATCATCCTATAGAATTACTGTGGAAGAATCTCAGAATTATACTGGAAAAATATCTACATACATACAATCTTGGAAACAATCGGGAACACCAATAGAAGTAGGGAATTACTCTGGAAGCAACCATCTTTACTCTCGAATCATCCGAAAGTTGTTCTGGAAGCATCTGAGCATCTTAGAGTTATTCTTGAAGCATTCAAGAATAATTCCATAAATTCCTCTAAATTAATCTGGTAGCATACAGAACAAGTTTAGAACCATCTCAGAATCAATATGGAAGCACCCCAGAACTGCTCTAGCAGCTTACAAAACTCCTCTCGGACCATCCGAAAATTTCTTCGAATTTTTTTCTTGTGGAGATGTCTCAGAACTTCTCTGGTAACATTCCAAAACTACTCTGGAAGCATTTCAGGACTATTCCATAAATGTTCGAGAATTATTCTGAAAGAATCTTACATCTTAAAGCTTCAAATTTCGGGAAGCATCTCACCACTCCAGAACTACATTTGCAGTATCACAGAAGTACTACAGTATTATTCAAGCATCCGGATAAATGCAAGCATCCGATAATTACTCTCGAACCCTCGCAGAATTACTCTCGGGGCTGGAAGCCTCCGAGAATTACGCTGAAAGTATCTCACAGCTTCTATGGAAGCATCTAGATCGTTTCTGGAAGCATCCGAAAATTACTCCTATAGTCCTTAGAACTACTTTGGAAACTTCACAGAAGAAGTTGAGAACAATCACAGAATTGGATTAATCCAGAACTACCTTGAAGCATCCCAGAACTACTGTGAAATTATCTGTGAATTCCTCTAGAAGCTTTTCAGCTCTTTTAAAAAGCAATCCTTAACATCCTGGAAGCATCCCGGAATCACTTTGGGAGCATTCCTGGACTACTCTGGAAGCATGCCAGCGTAATTCCAGAATTATTTCAGCACTGCTCTTAATGCATCTCAGAGCTACTTTGGAAACATCCCACAACACGTTTAGAACCACGACAGAGTCATCACGGAAGCACCCAAGAATAAATGGCAGGGAGGGTCCAACTGTTTTTTAATGTGTTACAAAATTTTGCATAGATGTTTTTCCAACTTATCAAAGAAGTTTTACAAACTTTTCAAAGAAGTTGAACAAACTTTTTAGAGAAGGTTTTTTTGTTCAGGCATGTTCAACAAAGTTTTCCGAAAAGTTTTGAAAATTTTGCACAGAAGTCTTACAATTTGTTTTGTCAAGAAGTTTAAATGCTTTTCAAAAGAGTTGCAGGATGTTTTAAAAAATGATTAGCAAATTTAATTATAGAGGGTTTTCAAAATTTTCAATGAATTTTACAGTTCTTCTGGAGACTTTTTGAAAACTTTACGGAGAGCTTTTTCTAAGAAATTTAACAAACTTGATGTACTTTCCAAATTTTTATGAGAAGTTGCACAACATTTTACAAGTCATAACTTTGTCAGATAGTTTTTAGACATGTTTCAGAGAAGTTCTACAAATCGTTTAAGAAAATTTCACATACTTATTAAAAAATGTTTACCACTTATCAGATATGTTTTATAAACTTTCCAGTGAAGTGTGACAACTGTATTTTATTACTTTTCAAGATGGGTTAAACAAAACATCTCTTAACATTTTAAGAGAAGCAATTCAAGCATTTCCGAGAAGTTTTACAAACTTTTCAAAAAAAAATGTACAAGATGTGCACGAAATTATACTTTTTTTCTCTGGGGAGCTCTACAAAGTATTCGGAGATGTTTTGCGTATTTTGCAAGGAAATTTTCCAAAACTTTGAAAGAAGTTTGAAATACATATGAATTTCACGATGTTTTCAAAGATGATTTGCAATTCAAATTATAGAAGATCTACAAAATTTCCACGGAAGTTTTACAGTTCTTTTAGAGACTTTTTAAAAACTGCATAGAAGAGTTCTTTTAGAGAAATTTCACAAACTTGTTTGATACACTTTCCAAACTTTTCAGAGAAGTTTTACAAATTTTGCAAATTCTTCAGAGTTTTTTTACAACAACCCAACAAACATCAATGCTGAAATGAAACAAATTTGGAGAAATAGTTCAGTTTTTCTGCTAGAAAACTGAATAACTCTAAATTTGTTTCAACCAGCGTCTATTTGACACTGATGTTCGTTGTGAGATGTTTGAAAATTAAAAAAAAAATCATGTTTTGAGGAAATATTTAAACAAGATATTTTACGAGATTATTTTGTTACTTTTCAAGAGTTAAGAGATATTTTATTACTTTGCAATATGTATCACCTACTCTAAGAGAAGTTACTTAAGCATTTTAGAGAAGTTTTATAAACATTTTTCTCAACCAACTTTTTGAAGAAGGTTCGGTTTATTTCAGGGAGTTCTACAAAGTTTTCGGAGAAGTTTTGAAAATTTGCACAGCAGTTTTACAAAATTTCGGAAAAGATTAACATATTTTTCAAATAAGTTAAACGATTTTTTTTTAAAGATGATCTGTGAATTAAATTATAGAAAGTCTACAAAATGTTCAAGTAAGTGTTCAATTTCTTTTAAGTTTTTCAAAACTACAGATTTTTTTTCAAAAAAGTTTCACAAACTCATTTGATACACTTTCTATATTTTCCTGAAAAGTTCAACTGAGTTTTACACGTTTTAAAAAAAATTCAAGTAATTTTTTCAAACATTGTTTTGAATTTTTTGAGAATTTTTCTCAAAATTTACAGAGAATCTTATACTTATTATATTAGTTTCACAAAATTGTCAGTGATGTTTTTTGAAGAAGCTCTACAAATAAAAAAAAATGTTTTACAATTCGCACAAATTTTTCAAACTTCATTTCAAAGCTTTCTAAGCCATATTTGAAAATTTAAAAAAAAAAAACGTCTATGAAAATTTTGTGGAATTTCTCAGTTAAATTTTTAAATCACACTGAAAATTTAATGAAATTTTTCTGGAGAAATCGTGAAACATCTCCGGAAAAATTGAAAAAGTTTCGGAAAAGTTTAATAATTTTTCCGGATAATTTTTATAAAATTTTCATTGATGTTTAATTTATTCAAATGTCATTTTTCAGTGTAGTTTTCCAAATTATCAAAGCTGGTTTAGAAAGTTTTCAAAAGTTTTAGAAACTATTCTAAAAAAATGTCCAAACCTATGAGAGAAATTTAAAACACCTCGCAGTGAAATTTTACAAATTTCACAGAGAATAATATTCAAACTTCTTACCTCTGAGAGAAGTTTTACAGAAATATAACAGATGATTTTAAGCTTGTCCTAGACGGTTTACGAACTTTTCGGATGGATTTCCCAAGTGTTTCAATGAATTGATTTTATTCCGAGAAATATATAAACTTTCGGAAAACATTTTTGATAAACTTTCTCTACTTTTCAGAGAAGTTTCACAAATTTCACCGAGAAAATCCCGAAAACTTCTCAGAGAAGTTATGAAGACCTGTCATAGGAGTTTCACAACCTTGTTAAAGTTTCAAACACTTTTAGAAAAATTTACCAAACGCTTCTCACTTTCCAAAAAAGTGTTTGGTAAAATAATTCAAATTTTTCCAGAAAATATTACAAAGTTTTCAAAGAAGGTTAACAAAGATTTACAAACTTCAGAGAAGTTTTACAATGAAGAATATTACTTGTAAGACTTTGTGAAACTTCTGAAAAGATTAAAAATTTTATGAAACAAGTTTGTGAAGCTTCTCTGAAAAAACTCTCTGTAAACTGTTTAAAATGTCTCAAAAAGAATTGTAAAGTTTTCTAGAAAATGTAGATCTCCTTAAATAAACTTGAAAATAATCTTCGTAAAGATCGTAAAATTCATTTCAAAGGCATGTAAACTTCTTCCAAAGTTTTATAAAACTTTTATGAAAAATCTGTAAAATCTCTCTGAAAACTTTGTAGAACTTCAATGAAGAAAAAAAAATGTAAATCTTCTTTTAAAAGTTTGTAAAACTTGTTGGAACGTTTGTACCAATTTCACCAAACGTATCAGACTTTTTAGAGAAGTTGTCCAACTTTTCAGTAATATTTTCCATTTTTGTTAGGCAATATTACATTGTTTACAAAGAAACTTTACAAAGTTTTCAAAGAAACTTTACAAACTTCAGAGAAGTTTTACAAACTTCAGAGAAGTTATACAAACTTCTCTGAAAGGTAACTGTCATCAAACAGAAAATTTTAATGAGATATTTCACAAACATTTCAAAGATGTTTTATAATTTTCTTAGAAAAGCTTCCCAATTTGTTTTTGAAAAACTTTGTACAAAAATATCACAAAATCTCCAAAGAAGTTCTATAAATATTCCAGGAAAATTTGATACTTTTTTCAGAGAAGTTCTACAATTTTTTTCAGACAAGCAAATTTTTCGGAAATTGCTGTCTAATCTAATCTCACACTAACGCAGCCAATTCTTGAAAGCATCCTGGAAAATGACGAATTCTTGAATGCATAATTTTTCTTGTCATCGGCCAGGCTAACTGCGTAGCATGGGCCGCAGAGAGGGCTACAAGAAATAGAGCGATTCCAGAAAGA